>JAQGDG010000563.1:75000-80000 GCA_029844215.1 Przewalskia tangutica | reverse complement strand
AAAGAAGATAAAGAAGATATTAATCGTAGAGAAAATGGAATTTCCACAATAAATGCAAATCCCTCTGATATCATTTGAGAATACAAACTCTTGTTGCACCACAAAAATGTATTTTTGTTAGAATCATTAGTAGAAATAAGAAAATGATTCTGTTGATACATTCGAGTAATTAAACGTTTCACAATTAGGAAACTAAATTTATTGTTATAACCTGGATTTTCCAACAAAATCGACCTATTTCTATTTAAACCATGATCATGAGCAAGTGCATAAATATACTCCTGAAAGATAAGTGGATATAGGAAGTTGTGTTGTTGCGAGCTATCTGGCTGTAAATATCTTTGGATTTCTTCCATTTGAAATTGATTTGAACCAAAGATGGAAGATTTTGAGGGTTATCAAATGATACATAGTGCGATACAGTTAAAACAAAGTATTATAGTAAGAATAGATACCTTGAGTAAGAATAGATACCTTGGATACAGGTAAACTTCTCAACGGATTCTCTATCATCTCTTTTTTTTTCGTTTCATTTAATTGTTCTATGTTATAGTGTTATAGGATAATAAGATGGTTAGAAATCCTTTATTTTTTCAACCTAATCGCTCTTTTGACTTCGGAAGTTACTTTCTTTATCAATATACTGTTTCTTCTACACACACATCTCCATAATAGAAAATGGTAATAGTTAGGATTCATTAAAAATAGAGAATCCACTCATGGGACAAGAAACCCTTCCCGCATCAGGCACTAATAAATTTTTAACGTCTAATTAGATCGGGAATCATTCAAATTAAGAACAAAAGCTCGTTGCTTTTTCTTTCCCTATAATTTAATTGAAGCCGCAGCCCTATCCATTTATTCATTCGACCCAACTTTATTTTGTTCCGTTCCAAGAATTCTAACACTGTTTTATACCCATCTAGGAACAATGAAATTTTTTAAGAACTTTACGTTGATACGACATGCTATTTTTACCATTCATTCCCTTTCAGGATCAGTCGTGGTCTTCCAAACTTTACTGAGAGTATGGACGAATCCTCACTTCATCCATATGTGTAAAAGACACTAGCCGCACTTAAAAGCCGAGTACTCTACCGTTGAGTTAGCAACCTGAAGAAAATATTGAAAAATTGTGTAGATCCAATCCGAATAAAAAGAAATAAAGAGATTAGACAAGACAACCAAAACCATTGAAAGAAGAAATCTTAAAAATACATTCACACTTTCTAATTAATTTAAAACATAAAATAAAACTAAATAGATCCACTTCATTTATCACAATGAATTATATTTGTTCGATACACTGTTGTCAATATAAATATTGAATATTGAAAAAAAGCAACAGAACTTTCAATTGAAAACAATAAAAAATATTTTTAAAAGGACTTGTGTTGGATTGGCACTACAAATATAATCCAAATAAAATAGATACAAAAAAGTATAGATGGGAGAATAAATAAAGAATGAGTGGAAAGCAAACTATATTTACTTAACTTGATTGAATCCATTATGGATTCAATCAAGTTAAGTGAGATAAGGAAACTTGATTTCTTTTTTAGTTTTAGTAGAGTTCCAAAAACCACCCAATTGAAGGAAATGCCCAAATTTTTATTTTTAAGATCAATAAAATAAGAGGTTTTGTCGTTATAGAACACGGAATTCAATGGAAGCAATGATAAATAAATACAAATAGAAAAGGAAAGGGAGGAAATACAAAAAAATAGAAGAGAAAAGTCATACAAAGTTATATACAAATCACTACCCCCTTTTTTGTATTTCCTTAATTTAGTTCCTTAATTTAATTTCGGTTGATTAGGACGAGGTTCTTTAAAAACCCCCGCCTTCTTTAAAATATCCTGAACAGTTCCTGTAGGTTGAGCCCCTTTTCAAGGAAATATAAAATAGCAGGAACATTTAAATAAGTTTGATTCTTTATCGGATCATAAAAACCCACTTTACGAAGATCTTTTCCTTCTCTTCGGGATCGAACATCAATTGCAACGATTCGATAGACGGCTCATTGGGATAGATGTAGATGAACAACACCCCCCCTAGAAACGTATAGGAAGCTTTCTCCTCGTACGGCTCGAGAAAAATGATTGATTCAAGGTTTTGTCTCTGTATGGAATTCTATCTAAGAAATGACAACTCGGTCCATAAAATGATCAAATCAATTAAAGATGTAAGTCTTTTTTTTCTTCTTTCTTTCTTAAAATGAAAAAGAAACCATCCGTACTATAATCAATCAAGTTTGATAACTTTCAAACAGTTCAAAGAAAAATATTTTGGCAATTTCATTTATTGAGCGGTCTTTCCTCCTTTTTTGTTTGTCTCGTTTAAAATCGATTTGGATTCTTCAGTCTGATCCAGTTATTAAGACAATTTAAAAGGTGTTTCCTTGTTCTGGGATCCTTTATCTTTGTTTTATTTTTAATCATTGGGTTTAGACATTACTTCGGTGCTTTTAATCCTTTCAAAATGGCAGCAACATACCCTTTTTGCGATTTCTATGAAAGAATCCTACAGACGATGGATTCCCGCGTGAAACACTTTGGATCGAAAAAGTTTGATCAATTCCAAGAAATTTTTGAATTGGAAACTTGCTCGAATTGGATTCTTTCGATTTCCATACCGAAGATATATTTACGAAGTTGTTCCAATTTTTTTATTGATTGGCATTAACCCTAGACCCTTGCCCCGAGAAATAAATTAATACTTTCTACTCGAGCTCCATCATGGACTATTTACATTACCAATGATGTCGAGCCAAGAGCACCTTCATTCCTACATAAAATGGTGGATGTATAAATCCACAACGGATCGTGTCCTTCAAGTCGCACGTTGCTTTCTACCACATCGTTTCAAACGAAGTTTTACCATAACATTCCTCTAAGAACCGGTATGGAATTGATTCAATTATGGAATCATGAATAGTCATTGGTTGGGCTGATGTATAAACACCATAATCTATAGTATTTTCTATATCTATATACTATAGATATAGGTGTATAAAGATTTTTCTGAAGAAGTCTTAGTAAGACCCATCGCTAATATTAATTTGTCTAACATATTAATTAATATATATAATAAATAATTTATATATATTTTATATATATTTTATATATATAAATATATAAATAATAATAAATAAGACGAATAAATGAGTTCTTTTTGATTCTGCATCTTCACGTGACTCAATAGGAGAGATTGACCTATTTCATACTTCTTCAAATAGCAAAGATTCAGCTTCTAAGGAATGATTAAAACTATTTATCTTTAGAAATTTATTCGAAATTTCTAAAGTTCCCTTTTCGACATCATTATTTGAATAAACTTTGATAGTTAAAAATAACTTTTGATAATCTTAGGAAAAAAGATAAGTCTTTTTTTTTTTATTGAATCATCAAGGATTTCAATGATTTAAAATAGATAAATACACCAAACAACAAATCCCATTTTTTTTTATGAGATGGATAAAAAAAGATTAATGTAAGGTAAGATTTAAATTCTTATTCTTTTTTTTTTCATCTGATTGATAAAATCCAAGGAATGGGGAGGGTTTCGTATCTATCAATTCGATCAAATAGACTGAGCAATTGTCACCGTTTATAGATATTGAAATGAACGCCTTCCCATTACTGATTAACTCCTATCTACCCCATTCTATGGGACTGATGAAGCATAAATCAAAAGAAACGAAGGGGGTGTCCTAGTCTTTTTTATTTTTACGAAATGCGAGCTGTCTAGACACAAAGCCAAACAAGTCCAGATTAAGTCAAGTTTTTGCTCCTTTTTTTTTTTATTTTAGCCTAACTCATTGATTAAGAATTAAGAGACTTAGTGAATTAAAAGTGAATTAAATTAGTACCAAAAACCCCCTCTTGGCGAAAAGTCAAGAAATAAAAAAAAAAAAAAAGAAAATTGAATCTAATTAGGCTAATTTAGGAGGTAGAGAATACGAGATAGGTAATATGGATTCTTTCGCATCTCGATTCAGTTTTTGAAAAAAAAAAAACGATTCATCGAAGAAAAAAATAAGAAACAACAATAACATTCCAGCTAACATTTCGATTTTAAACAGAACATTGTTAAAAAAACAACCTATATTCTCATAGAATATATATATGTTCTGGGACGGAAGGATTCGAACCTCCGAATAGCGGGACCAAAACCCGTTGCCTTACCACTTGGCCACGCCCCATTTAGATTTCTACTCGATACTAATAAAGTATATTGCTGGTTTTGTTTGTTTGTCAACTCTAGTCCAAATATCTATAGAATAGATTAGATTGGTACTAGGATTTTTCTATGTTTTTGGTATGTGTAGATATAGAATTCAACTTAATTTATTGATCATTACATATAATTCAATTAAGATATTGTATGAAAATATGATTTTTTCGATTCTCCTTTGAGAAAAGGAGGATTTTTGATTGGGTGGGTTCAAAGAAAAAGAAGGGTTTTTTGTTTACCTTACTTACTTTCCTTTTCCTTATATCAATAACTCAATCAAAATGCAATTATCTCCAAGAACAAAAAGTCTGTTATGCTTAATACCTTTAGTTTGATCGGTATCTGTCTTAATTCGACCCTTTATTCGAGTAGTTTTTTATTCGGCAAATTGCCCGAGGCCTATGCTTTTTTGAATCCAATCGTAGATATTATGCCAGTCATACCTCTGTTCTTTTTTCTCTTAGCCTTTGTTTGGCAAGCTGCTGTAAGTTTTCGATGAGATCCTTAATAATATCCTAGAAAATTCATGATTTATTCAAGAAAAAATTATAAAATAAAAAAAATCAGATAAGCTTTACCGTTTGAAACCTCGATTCAAACATTGAAATTCTTGGATAGTCACGAGAAATCCGGCTTAACTTATTTCCTTATTTTTTGACGCTTTCCTTTACAGTGAAAGACCTTATTAGGCTCCTCTTGTGTATATAAAAATTTGGTTAATGACAAACTCTTATTAGAAAAGAATTTATTAAAATTCTTTTAGA
>JAQGDG010000563.1:60000-70000 GCA_029844215.1 Przewalskia tangutica | reverse complement strand
AATCGAACAGAGTTCTTTTGTAGCACTTCGCCCCTCTTTTTATTCATTATTTTATTTTTCTGAAATTGAGTCAAAAATAAAATAATATTAGAGTTAGTTATAAATTAAATTTTTACTGAAAAAGGAAATTGAAATGAACTTTCCACGTCCGATTTTTCAGGGGAGATTTTGAAGATTAACATATATGCAAGATGGACTCACTAATTTTTATATTCATCGAGATGGGCTGTATAATTAATGGATAAGGCTTGAATAGCTCGAGTGATACAGCATGGGACAGTTTTTATAAAAATATCTTTTTTACTTTTCGGTTCGAGAAATTTCGCTTTTGCATTTTAGACACAGGCGCATTTTAGATTCCATTTCAAATGATCAAATTCATAGGAATTCATTATCATTATACAGAATTGGGAAGAAGGGCACACAGAATGAAAGATCAGGTTGGAAGAAGAAGGAGTTGTGTTATTATACATTAATTACTATAACAAATATAGAATATATTTTGAAAACTGTCGAGTTGAAATCTTCAGATTAATGGGCAAAGTTTAATCGAAATAATCCAATTATCACTATAGAAAGAGCAACAGACATCGGTACTAATGAAACGATCTGTTAAAAGTAGAAAGTCAAAACATAAATAGTGAACTGTTCATATTTTCGAGAACATTATACAAGAAGTACCTGACTGCAATTTTGTGTAAGTGGACGAATTAAGACAGCATAAACTCAATAGTCAGTCTTTGTGTATGTTCAGCTCAATACTCATGTTCTGATGTAATTGATGGAACATGACAGAACATTCGCCGAAATAAAACAAAATTGATTCAAACTTGTTCATTCGTCGTTTAGAATATTTCACCTACTTTTTGGTTTCGAACAAAAAGTGAAGAACTTTTCAGTTATTAACATGTTGTGCTATCAAATTTGAATAACACTTGTTACCACGAAGATAATAGCCGTTGAGCACTATTGTAGTCGGAAATTGTTCAAGAAGTTATGCAGGGATCCGATCTGTATCAACTGAATAGAGCACGCCTCAAGCATAGATTAACATAAGGCATTCCATTCTGTTCCCGTTTTAGTGTCTACATCGCCTATTTGTTTACATAATGATTAGTTGCTGAATTCAATGCCGATTTATTTGGAAACAATAATTGTTTCTTGTTCATGTCAAACAACACAAGCTTCGATAAAACGAGCCCGTTTCAGTTATGTTTTCTCATATGAAACTTTATACTTATTAGGATCCCATTTCCGTACATCAAAACGCATCATCTCCAAATATGCCAACTCATTGGACATTTTTTATTTAACGAGTCCGAACTGAAATCGTCGATGGAACTTCTTTTCCAGATTGACGTATAGATATAATCCATTCATTATCAGCAAATAAAATTAAAGAAGTGAAAGAGAATTAAATGCATTAAAAAGACATGTCATGAATTTTTTCGAAAGACAATTGGAGCTCAAAATCTTTCATATAGTTCTGTTTCAGCGAAGTATGACTAGCAACGCGTTATCAAACAACGCCCATTCCTCAGTACGAATCTTTAATTTTTGTTATGAGCAGATGAAAACCGCTTCAGATATGAAACAGTATTGAAGCTGTATACTTGTTCCAGCCGTTGGTCATATTGCTAATCAAGAAGTTCTCAAAAATATTAGACAGTTCTTATCTTCATTAAATCTGGCTTTTGATGTTGTTGATAGTTCAAGATTGATCGAATTATACACCTACTTTAGATCGAGACTCGGAAGAGCTGCACAAACCCTTATTTCAATAACCTACATCCTAGTAGGCCATGAAGCTTCAGCCATTTCCAATCGTCTCTCAACAGGATCAAGAAATTTGTCTTACTCATTTTCAACCTCAACGCACTTCTTTATCCATTTCATTTATGGAAAGTGATCTTGGTTAAAACATCAAATTGGATTGCTGATTTTCATATAAATGTAATATTTTTTCTCCTGGCCATGTTAAATGCATTGCAATCAATTACGTCATTATGGAAAAGAAACATAATTGTACCTATATCAATCCATTGATTTTAAAAGAATATTTGCAAACTTCTGAATTGCGATTTTACAGACATCTTTTAATCGTAACAGAATATTTGTGTTTTGACTTAGCAATAAAGGATTGATGGACTGTCGAAAATGACACTCTTCTTTAGAATAGTTCTCATTCGTCGAACAAACGAGCCTGTAACGGAAAGTTGTTACTGCTTCTTTAGATTAAAATTCAGCCTAATCATTTCTGAATGAAGTGTTATTTTATTCACGACAATAGAATAATACCGATTCTCGATGAAATGATGATAAAGGATTATCAATGAACATGCCTTATTTCTAAATTTCGCTGGCGTGAAGACATTCGAGATTATGTTGGTTATCATCAGCTAACCATCACCGGCGGAATCGGTTTAAAAGAGAACCATTTGATTTGTATATTCAATGGTCAATGGATTTATTCAGATATACGATTGAATTAAGCGTATATGTTCATTCGTTGAATATTGAATCAAAATACTGCAGAACATGTGCGAGCCCCATCTAATGGAAAAATAAAATTCAATGAGGATTTGGTTCATCCGACACGTACACGTCATGGGCATCCCGCCTTTCTATGTTCTATAGACTTGTATGTAACTATTGAGAGTGAAGATATTCTACATAATGTGAATATTCCACCCAAAAGTTTTCTTTTAGTTCAAAACGATCAATATGTAGAATCAGAACAAGTAATTGCTGAGATTCGCGCAGGAATATCCACTTTGAATTTTAAAGAGAAGGTTCGAAAACATATTTATTCTGATTCAGACGGAGAAATGCACTGGAGTACCGATGTCTATCATGCATCAGAATTTAGATATAGTAATGTCCATATCTTACCAAAAACAAGTCATTTATGGATATTATTAGGAGGTCCGTGCTTGTAATGTATAGTCTACCTTTCGATCCACAAGGATCAGGATCAAATGAATGCGCATTCTCTTTCTGGCAAGCAAAGATATACTTCTAACCTCTCAGTAACCAACGATCAGGCGAGGCAGAAATTATTTAGTTCGGGTTTTCTGGTAAAAAAGAAGATAGGATTCCTGATTATTCAGACCTTAATCGAATCATATGTACTGGTCAGTATAATCTCGTATATTCGCCTATTCTCCACGAGAATTATTATTTATTGTCAAAAGGCGAAGAAATAAATTCATCATTCCACTACACTCGATTCAAGAACTCGAGAATGAACTAATGCCCTGTTCAGGTATCTCGATTGAAATCCCCGTAAATGGTATTTTCCGTCGAAATAGTATTCTTGCTTATTTCGATGATCCTCGATACAGAAGAAAGAGTTCGGGCATTATTAAATATGGGACTATAGAAACGCATTCAGTCATCAAAAAAGAGGATTTGATTGAGTATCGAGGAGTCAAGGAATTTAGGCCAAAATACCAAACGAAAGTAGATCAATTTTTTTTCATTCCTGAAGAGGTGCATATCTTGCCCGGATCTTCTTCCATAATGGTACGGAACAATAGTATCGTTGGGGTAGATACACAAATCACCTTAAATCTAAGAAGCCGAGTCGGTGGGTTGGTTCGGGTGGAGAGAAAAAAAAAACGAATTGAACTAAAAATCTTTTCTGGAGATATCCATTTTCCTGGCGAGACAGATAAGATATCCAGACATACCGGCGTTTTGATACCACCAGGAACAGGAAAAATAAATTCCAAGGAATCCAAAAAAGTTAAAAATTGGATCTATGTCCAACGGATTACACCTAGTAAGAAAAGGTTTTTTGTTTTAGTTCGACCTGTCGTCACATATGAAATAACGGACGGTATAAATTTAGCAACCCTTTTTCCACCGGATCCATTGCAGGAAAGGGATAATGTGCAACTTCGAATTGTCAATTATATCCTTTATGGAAATGGCAAACCGATTCGAGGAATTTCTGACACAAGTATTCAATTAGTTCGGACTTGTTTAGTATTGAATTGGAACCAAGACAAAAAAAGTTCTTCTTGCGAAGAAGCCCGTGCTTCTTTTGTTGAAATAAGGACAAATGGTTTGATTCGACATTTCCTAAGAATCAACTTAGTTAAATCCCTATTTCGTATATCGGAAAAAGGAATGATCCGTCGGGGTCAGGATTGCTCTCTGATAATGGATCAGATTGTACCAATATCAACCCCTTTTCTTCCATTTATTCCTATTCCAAGGCAAAAATTCAACAATCTCTTAACCAACCTCAAGGAACTATTCATACGTTGTTGAATAGAAATAAGGAATGTCAGTCGTTGATAATTTTGTCATCAGCCAATTGTTCTCGAATGGGGCCATTCAAGGATGTAAAATATCACAGTGTGATAAAAGACTCAATTAAAAAAAATCCCCTAATTCCAATTAGGAATTCATTGGGCCCTTTAGGAACATGCCTTCCAATTGATAATTTTTATTCATCTTACCGTTTAATAACTCATAATCAGATCTTAGTAACTAACTATTTGCAACTTGACAATTTAAAACAGACCTTTCAAGTGATTAAATTAAAATATTATTTAATGGATGAAAATGGAAAAATTTTTAATCCCGATCCATGTCGTAACATTGTTTTAAATCCATTCAATTTGAATTGGTATTTTCTCCATCACAATTATTGTGAAGAGACATATAAAATAATTAGTCTTGGACAGTTTATTTGTGAAAATGTATGTATAGCCAAAAATGGACCGCCCCTTAAATCGGGTCAAGTTATACTTGTTCAAGTTGACTCGATAGTGATACGATCAGCTAAGCCTTATTTGGCCACCCCCGGAGCAACTGTTCATGGCCATTATGGGGAAACCCTTTACGAAGGAGATACATTAGTTACATTTATATATGAAAAATCGAGATCTGGTGATATAACACAGGGTCTTCCAAAAGTAGAACAGGTGTTAGAAGTGCGTTCGATTGATTCAATATCCATGAATCTAGAAAAGAGGGTTGAGGGTTGGAACAAATGTATAACAAGAATTCTTGGAATTCCTTGGGGATTCTTGATTGGTGCTGAGCTAACTATAGCGCAAAGCCGAATCTCTTTGGTTAATAAAATCCAACAGGTTTATCGCTCCCAGGGGGTGCAGATTCATAATAGGCATATAGAAATTATTGTACGTCAAATAACATCAAAAGTGTTGGTTTCAGAAGATGGAATGTCTAATGTTTTTTCACCCGGAGAACTTATTGGATTGTTGCGAGCAGAACGAATGGGGCGCGCTTTGGAAGAAGCGATCTGTTACCGAGTCGTCTTATTGGGAATAACAAGAGCATCTCTCAATACTCAAAGTTTCATATCTGAAGCGAGTTTTCAAGAAACTGCTCGAGTTTTAGCAAAAGCGGCTCTCCGGGGTCGTATCGATTGGTTGAAAGGCCTGAAAGAGAACGTTGTTTTGGGGGGGGTGATACCCGTTGGTACCGGATTCAAGGGATTAGTCCACCCTTCAAAACAACATAACAACATTCCTTTGGAAACAAAAAAAAAGAATCTATTCGAGGGGGAGATGAGAGATATTTTGTTCCACCACAGAAAATTATTTGATTCTTGTCTTTCAAAAAAATTCCATGACATACCCGAACAATCATTTATAGGATTTAATGATTCCTAACAACGGATTCATCTCTTTCGCTATCTGCATTTGGTATGGTTATTTGCTTTGGTAATAAAAAGAATAATGAATAGAAAAGAATAATGGTTTGGGTCGTGTATCTACGTCCAATCTACGGTAGAAGAGAAGGTTCCATCGGAACAATTATTTATTTCAGTTCAGGGTTCCTCGTCTCTTTTTTTTTTTTTAAGAATAAAAAAAAAGTGGGAGGTTGGGGGGAGAAATGACAAGAAGATATTGGAACATAAATTTGGAAGAGATGATGGAGGCAGGAGTTCATTTTGGTCATGGTACTAGGAAATGGAATCCTAAAATGGCGCCTTATATCTCTGCAAAGCGTAAGGGTATTCATATTACAAATCTTACTAGAACTGCTCGTTTTTTATCAGAAGCTTGTGATTTAGTTTTTGACGCAGCAAGTAGGGGAAAACAATTCTTAATTGTTGGTACCAAAAATAAAGCAGCTGATTCAGTAGAGTGGGCTGCAATAAGGGCCCGGTGTCATTATGTTAATAAAAAATGGCTTGGCGGTATGTTAACGAATTGGTCCACTACAGAAACAAGACTTCATAAGTTCAGGGACTTGAGAATGGAACAAAAAACAGGGAGACTCAACCGTCTCCCGAAAAGAGATGCAGCTATGTTGAAAAGACAATTATCTCGCTTGCAAACATATCTGGGCGGGATTAAATATATGACAGGGGTACCCGATATTGTAATCATCGTTGATCAGCACGAAGAATATACGGCCCTGCGAGAGTGTATTACTTTAGGAATTCCAACAATTTGTTTAACCGATACAAATTGTGACCCCGATCTCGCAGATATTTCAATTCCAGCGAATGATGACGCCATATCCTCAATCCGATTAATTCTTAACAAATTAGTATTCGCAATTTGTGATGTCGTTCTAGCTATATCAGAAATCCTTGATTAATAATAACATAATAAGATAAATAACTTACTTCAGAAATCCTTTATGGAATCGCTTACTATTTCTGAATTTCAAAAAAGAGATAAAAATAACTGGGGATATTAGGTGATTTATTAGTATTCTAAATCTTAGTTGGTATTCAAAATATCCGATTCAAGTAGACAAAGAGATGGTTGAATCAAAAAATTTTGTTTAAAGTTAAATTTTTTCAGAGGGCAAGGCAATATGAATGTTCTATCATGTTCCATCAATACTCTAAAGGGGTTATACGATATATCCGGTGTGGAAGTAGGCCAACATTTCTATTGGCAAATAGGGGGTTTCCAAGTACATGGCCAAGTACTTATTACTTCTTGGGTTGTAATTGCTATCTTATTAGGTTCAGCCACTATAGCTGTTCGGAACCCACAAACCATCCCGACCGGGGGTCAGAATTTCTTCGAATATGTTCTTGAATTCATTCGAGATGTGAGTAAAACTCAAATTGGAGAAGAGTATGGGCCCTGGGTTCCTTTTATTGGCACTATGTTTTTATTTATTTTTGTTTCTAATTGGTCAGGAGCTCTTTTACCTTGGAAAATCATACAATTACCTCATGGGAGTTAGCCGCACCCACGAATGATATAAATACTACTGTTGCTTTGGCTTTACTCACATCAGTGGCATATTTCTATGCTGGTCTTACAAAAAAAGGATTAGGTTATTTCGGAAAATATATTCAACCAACCCCAATCCTTTTACCCATTAATATCTTAGAAGATTTCACAAAACCTTTATCACTTAGTTTTCGACTTTTCGGGAATATCTTAGCTGATGAATTAGTAGTTGTTGTTCTTGTTTCTTTAGTACCTTTAGTAGTTCCTATACCTGTCATGCTCCTTGGATTATTTACAAGTGGTATTCAAGCTCTTATTTTTGCAACTTTAGCCGCGGCTTATATAGGTGAATCCATGGAAGGCCATCATTGAAATAGTCTTTTTTAGCTTAGCCCAAAGCAATGTATAAATGTATATGGTGGGTGGCTCAAGAGAATTACTTAACTTAGGGAATAGAATAGTGGAATCTAAATATACAACTATGTTATATTTAGAGTGATAGCAAAAAAATTACGATGATATTAAAGAGTAAGGGGAAAAAGATCTAAAAAAAAAGATCTTTTTCCTAAAATTCCCCCTTCCTTCACTTAATATCATACTTCGTCTCAATGAATATTCACTTTAGATTGCTTAGTCCATCTCATTATTAATTCATTGTTAAAACAATTTGAATATAAGAATTTTTGTCAATAATTCTTGTTGTATAGGTTTACGACGTGTAATTAAATAAAATTAAATAAAAAAAAGGGCGAAATGATTTCCCTTTCAGTTGATTTTATTCAACGATTGACCAAAATATTAATTGCATGAACTTAGATCAATCAAATAATGATATTTCTATACATATGGAATTATTCGGCCTAATAAATTTGTCCATTTAGATTTATCTAGGTGGAATAATAAGAAAAGGTAAGGTTCAAAATAAATTACAAAAAACGGATTTTTTTTAGTATTTTAGAAAGGGTCTGTTAGGAGAGGGAGGTATTTGTACTTGACTAACTATAAGCCAACCCTTCTAGATGTTTCGACGCTTGATTCTCGAATAGGATTGAATCTAAGATGAATGCTTGGTTTACGTTATGGAAGAAAGACATGTATATGTGATATTAGATATTGACTAGTGCTAGTTATATATGAAATGAACTAAAGATATATTTTACTACTCTAGGGGGTTCTAATAGACTAGAAGTTCTTCCGGCCCCTTGTGACTGTGAATTGAATGAATAAACGGATGAAATCAAGAAATAATTCAACTAACAGTTCGAACCAAGAACAAGAAATGGAAGAACGAAAGTCGGATGGGTTCACAAAGACTCTGTGGCTAAAAAGTAAAAAAGATATATCGAAGTAGTTCTGATGATTCAATAATCTTATTACTTCAATCCGAAGTTCTTAGTTACTTCAACTGGATGAGTCCTAGCGATGGAATAATTAAGTCATAATTCATTGGTTGATTGTATCATTAACCATTTCTTTTTTTTGGTACGAGGAACTTATCATGAATCCACTGGTTTCTGCCGCTTCCGTTATTGCTGCTGGATTGGCCGTAGGGCTTGCTTCTATTGGACCTGGAGTTGGTCAAGGGACTGCTGCTGGTCAAGCTGTAGAGGGTATTGCGAGACAGCCTGAGGCAGAGGGAAAAATACGAGGTACGCTATTGCTTAGTCTAGCTTTTATGGAAGCTTTAACAATTTATGGACTGGTTGTAGCATTAGCACTTTTATTTGCAAATCCTTTTGTTTAATCTTAGCTTAGAGCTTAGAAATATGAAAAATCAATAAATTTTTCATATTTTATTGCCTTCGACTTGTCGTTTGCTTTTTCAAATTCTATCAAGATTTCCCTCCTCCAATTCTTTATTCTTTTAGAAAAGAACCTACGGGAAGGGCTGATTTGCGGATGAGGAATTAGCATACTGACTCGCTTTCATCCTTCCCGTTCATCGAGCAAGGGAAACTCTTTTTAGTAAGTGTTGGTGTTCCAATAACCAATACAAGGGCTAGTTCATTAGTTCATAATTTATAACTAACTCTAATATTATTTTATTTTTTGACTCAATTTCAGAAAAAATAAAATAATGAATAAGAGGGTCGAAGTGCTACAAAAAGAACTCTGTTCGATTTTTTAGTCTATCTATAAGAGGAGATCATATGAAAAACGTAACCGATTCTTTCGTTTCTTTGGGCCACTGGCCATCTGCCGGGAGTTTCGGGTTTAATACCGATATTTTAGCAACAAATCCAATAAATCTAAGTGTAGTGCTTGGTGTATTGATTTTTTTTGGAAAGGGAGTGTGTGCGAGTTGTTTATTTCAAGAATAGGCTGGACCAACCAGCTGTACCCTTTTCCGTTACGTTATAAGTAGGAAAGAGAGGTGCATGATCTCGCGAATTACTTCTGTATAAATTCAGAAATTATATGTAAGAACCATAGCATTTCGCGATTCATTGGTAAATAAATTTTGATTCTCTATTAACCAATAATGTGGAACTATTAACATGGTTAAAACAAACTGTTTGAAGTCTAGACGCAGCATGGTACTCTTTCTACCACTATGTTAATATAGAGGCGGTTTCAAAATAACTATTTTATCGATATAGGATACTCATATTGATAAAATGATTTGAACCGCTTATTGTAAATTGTAAAAACGGGGATTTGACCCCCTTTATCTAATGCTGAATCGACGACCTATTCTAAATAAGAAGAGCTTTTTGGATTTGAAAAAAAAAAAAGAAACAACTTTGCTGACAATTACATATTTTTTATTTTGTCAGAAGAGTCCTCCGAATATTTTGGTCTTACATTAGTTTCGATAT
>JAQGDG010000563.1:52500-55000 GCA_029844215.1 Przewalskia tangutica | reverse complement strand
CTATATCTACACATACCAAAAACATAGAAAAATCCTAGTACCAATCTAATCTATTCTATAGATATTTGGACTAGAGTTGACAAACAAACAAAACCAGCAATATACTTTATTAGTATCGAGTAGAAATCTAAATGGGGCGTGGCCAAGTGGTAAGGCAACGGGTTTTGGTCCCGCTATTCGGAGGTTCGAATCCTTCCGTCCCAGAACATATATATATTCTATGAGAATATAGGTTGTTTTTTTAACAATGTTCTGTTTAAAATCGAAATGTTAGCTGGAATGTTATTGTTGTTTCTTATTTTTTTCTTCGATGAATCGTTTTTTTTTTTTCAAAAACTGAATCGAGATGCGAAAGAATCCATATTCCCTATCTCGTATTCTCTACCTCCTAAATTAGCCTAATTAGATTCAATTTTCTTTTTTTTTTTTTTTATTTCTTGACTTTTCGCCAAGAGGGGGTTTTTGGTACTAATTTAATTCACTTTTAATTCACTAAGTCTCTTAATTCTTAATCAATGAGTTAGGCTAAAATAAAAAAAAAGGAGCAAAAACTTGACTTAATCTGGACTTGTTTGGCTTTGTGTCTAGACAGCTCGCATTTCGTAAAAATAAAAAAGACTAGGACACCCCCTTCGTTTCTTTTGATTTATGCTTCATCAGTCCCATAGAATGGGGTAGATAGGAGTTAATCAGTAATGGGAAGGCGTTCATTTCAATATCTATAAACGGTGACAATTGCTCAGTCTATTTGATCGAATTGATAGATACGAAACCCTCCCCATTCCTTGGATTTTATCAATCAGATGAAAAAAAAAAGAATAAGAATTTAAATCTTACCTTACATTAATCTTTTTTTATCCATCTCATAAAAAAAAATGGGATTTGTTGTTTGGTGTATTTATCTATTTTAAATCATTGAAATCCTTGATGATTCAATAAAAAAAAAAAGACTTATCTTTTTTCCTAAGATTATCAAAAGTTATTTTTAACTATCAAAGTTTATTCAAATAATGATGTCGAAAAGGGAACTTTAGAAATTTCGAATAAATTTCTAAAGATAAATAGTTTTAATCATTCCTTAGAAGCTGAATCTTTGCTATTTGAAGAAGTATGAAATAGGTCAATCTCTCCTATTGAGTCACGTGAAGATGCAGAATCAAAAAGAACTCATTTATTCGTCTTATTTATTATTATTTATATATTTATATATATAAAATATATATAAAATATATATAAATTATTTATTATATATATTAATTAATATGTTAGACAAATTAATATTAGCGATGGGGTCTTACTAAGACTTCTTCAGAAAAATCTTTATACACCTATATCTATAGTATATAGATATAGAAAATACTATAGATTATGGTGTTTATACATCAGCCCAACCAATGACTATTCATGATTCCATAATTGAATCAATTCCATACCGGTTCTTAGAGGAATGTTATGGTAAAACTTCGTTTGAAACGATGTGGTAGAAAGCAACGTGCGACTTGAAGGACACGATCCGTTGTGGATTTATACATCCACCATTTTATGTAGGAATGAAGGTGCTCTTGGCTCGACATCATTGGTAATGTAAATAGTCCATGATGGAGCTCGAGTAGAAAGTATTAATTTATTTCTCGGGGCAAGGGTCTAGGGTTAATGCCAATCAATAAAAAAATTGGAACAACTTCGTAAATATATCTTCGGTATGGAAATCGAAAGAATCCAATTCGAGCAAGTTTCCAATTCAAAAATTTCTTGGAATTGATCAAACTTTTTCGATCCAAAGTGTTTCACGCGGGAATCCATCGTCTGTAGGATTCTTTCATAGAAATCGCAAAAAGGGTATGTTGCTGCCATTTTGAAAGGATTAAAAAGCACCGAAGTAATGTCTAAACCCAATGATTAAAAATAAAACAAAGATAAAGGATCCCAGAACAAGGAAACACCTTTTAAATTGTCTTAATAACTGGATCAGACTGAAGAATCCAAATCGATTTTAAACGAGACAAACAAAAAAGGAGGAAAGACCGCTCAATAAATGAAATTGCCAAAATATTTTTCTTTGAACTGTTTGAAAGTTATCCAACTTGAGTTATGAGAGTACGGATGGTTTCTTTTTCATTTTAAGAAAGAAAGAAGAAAAAAAAGACTTACATCTTTAATTGATTTGATCATTTTATGGACCGAGTTGTCATTTCTTAGATAGAATTCCATACAGAGACAAAACCTTGAATCAATCATTTTTCTCGAGCCGTACGAGGAGAAAGCTTCCTATACGTTTCTAGGGGGGGTGTTGTTCATCTACATCTATCCCAATGAGCCGTCTATCGAATCGTTGCAATTGATGTTCGATCCCGAAGAGAAGGAAAAGATCTTCGTAAAGTGGGTTTTTATGATCCGATAAAGAATCAAACTTATTTAAATGTTCCTGCTATTTTATATTTCCTTGAAAAAGGGCTCAACCTACAGGAACTGTTCAGGATATTTTAAAGAAGGCGGGGGT
>JAQGDG010000563.1:0-20000 GCA_029844215.1 Przewalskia tangutica | reverse complement strand
CAAAAGTATTCTATTTATAAAAAAAATAAGAAAAGAACTTTCAAAAATAAAGCTAATTGTATTTTTTATATTCAAAGAAATATCTGAATCGAACGAAACGAAAAACGAAAAGGATTCTCTAATTAGTAATCAGATAATTAACGAATCATTTAGTCAAATTGAATCTGGTAATTGGCCAAATTCTTCAATGAAGGATTTAACTGATAGAACAAGTACAATCAAAAATCAAATAGAAAGAATTAAAAAAGAGAAAAAGAAAGTAACTCCAGAAATAGACATTAGTCGTAATAAAACAAATAATATTAAAAAATTAGAATCGACAAAAAAGATTTTCCAAATATTACAAAGAAGAAATACTCGATTAATATGGAAATTCCATTATTTTATAAAACTATTCATTCAAAGATTATACGTCGATCTATTTTTATCTATCATTAATATTACCAGAATTAATACACAACTCTTTCTTGAATCAACAAACAAATTGATTGATAAATACATTTCCAATAATGAAATAAATCAAGAAAAAATTAATAATAAAAAAAAAATTCACTTTATTTCGACTATAAAAAAGTCACTTTATAATATTAGTAAGAAAAATTCAAATATTTTTTTTGATTTATCCTACTTGTCACAAGCATATGTATTTTACAAATTATCACAAACCCAAGTTATTAATTTGTCTAAATTTAGATCTGTTCTTCAATATAACAGAACGTCTTTTTTCCTTAAGAATAAAATAAAGGACTATTTTAGAACACTAGGAATATTTCATTCTGAATTAAAACATAAGAAACTTCAGAGTTATAGAATAAATCAATGGAAAAACTGGCTAAGACGGCATTATCAATACGATTTATCTCAGATTAGATGGTCTAGATTAATGCCACAAAAATGGCGAAATAGGGTTAATCAAAATTGTATGGCTCAAAATAAAAATAGAAATTTAAACAAATGGAATTCATATGAAAACGACCAATTAATTCATTACAAAAAAGAAAATGATTCTGAACTCTATTCATTATCAAACCAAGAAGATAATTTTAAAAAATGTTATAGATATGCTCTTTTATCATATAAATCTATTAATTATGAAAAAAAAAGTGACTCATTTATTTCTAGATTACCCTTTCAAGTAAATAAGAACTTCGAAATTTATTATAATTCCAACACGTCCAAACACAACTTTTTTGATATGCCCGGCAATCTTCATATCAATAATTATCTAAGAAAAGGCAATATTCTTTATATAGAAAGAAATCTCGATAGAAAATATTTTGATTGGAAAATTATCCATTTTTCTCTTAGACAAAAAGGAGATATTGAGGCCTGGGTTAAGATCGATACCAACAGTAATCCAAATACTAAATTTGGTATTAATAATTATCAAATAATTGATAAAATTGATAAAAAGGGCCTTTTTTATCTTAAAATTCATCAAAATCCAGAAAACACTCAAAAAAATGCGAAAAAATTCTTTTTTGATTGGATGGGAATGAATGAAAAAATATTTAATCGTCCCATATTCAATCTGGAATTTTGGTTCTTCCCAGAATTTGTACTACTTTATAATGTATATAAAAAAAAACCGTGGATTATACCAAGCAAATTACTTCTTTTAAATTTGAACACAAATGAAAATGTTAGTAAAAACATCAATAAAAATAAAAAAAAACTTTTTTATACCATCAAATAAAAAAATAAAGAATCGAATTCAAGAAGCAAAAGAACCCGCAAGTCAAGTAGAAAGAGAGCGTGGATCAGATATAGAAAACAAAGTAAGTCTGGGCCCTGTTATCTCAAAACATCAAAACGGTCTTGAAAAAGATTACGCGGAATCAGACACAAAGAAGGGTAAAAAGAAAAAACAATACAAAAGTAACACGGAAGCACAACTAAATTTGTTCTTGAAACGTTATTTGCTTTTTCAATTGAAATGGAACGATGATTTGAATCAAAGAATGATCGAGAATATCAAGGTGTATTGTCTCCTGCTTCGACTGATAAATCCAACCAAAATTAGTATATCGTCAGTTCAAAGGGGAGAAATGGGTTTGGATATAATGCTGATTCAGGGGAATTTAACTCTTACAGAATTGATGAAGAAGGGAATATTGATTATCGAACCTATTCGGTTGTCTGTAAAAAATAATGGACAATTTATTATGTATCAAACTATAGGTATTTCATTGGTTCATAAAAGTAAACACCAAACTAATCAAAGATACCGAGACCAAAGACATGTTGATAAAAATAATTTTTATGAATTCATTCTGCAACCTCAAACTCAAAGAATAAATACAGACAAAAATAATTTTTATTTGCTTGTTCCTGAAAATATTTTATGGTCTAGACGTCGTAGAGAATTGAGAATTCGAAGTTTTTTGAATTCTTTGAATTGGAATGGCATCGATAGAAATTCAGTATTTTGCAACGAAACCAATGTAAAAAACTGGAGTCAATTTTTGGATGAAAGGAAACCTCTTTATAAGGATAAAAATGAATTAATTAAATTGAAGTTCTTTCTTTGGCCTAATTATCGATTAGAAGATTTAGCTTGTATGAATCGTTATTGGTTTGATACCAATAATGGTAGCCGTTTCAGTATCTTAAGGATACATATGTATCCACGATTGAAAATTAATTGATAGTACTATATACCCTGTCTCGTATAGAGTATCTGAAAGCAAACAAATGCACACATGCATTGTATTACATCTCATTCGAATCTAATTCGAGTAGACGATACTAAATCAATAAGGTATCGATTAGATCTAGAAATGAATCAACAGAATCTTCTTCATTTTAGGATTTGAGGTTTAAATTATTCGCTTTTGTGAATGAAAAAAATGTACCTACCATCTTTTTGGATTCCTATCTGAATCAAATTTTTAATTTGATTAATTTATTGGAATTGATAAAATTAGGAGTTCATAAAGAAATTAAGTCTATATACCACGTTCAAATTACTGGCATTATTATTACTGATCGATAAAATTAGAGAAAATCCATATCTGTAAAATAAAGAAAGGGGAAATTCTTTTATGGTAAAAAATTCTGTCATTTCAGTTATTTTTCAAGAAGAAAAGAGAGGATCTGTTGAATTTCAAGTATTCAATTTCACCAATAAGATACGGAGACTTACTTCACATTTAGAATTGCACAAAAAAGATTATTTATCTCAGAGAGGTTTGAAGAAAATTTTGGGAAAACGTCAACGACTGCTAGCTTATTTGGCAAAAAAAAATAGAGTACGTTATAAAGAATTAATTAATCAGTTGGACATTCGAGAGACAAAAACTCGTTAATTTTATTAATTTGAAGAGTCATTTCATTTTTATATGTTTCTATTAAATTTTGATGAACTTCTTTTTACTTTCAGCAATTCATGGAAGAATGAATCGGTAAAAAACTTATGACTGCACCAACTACAAGAAAAGACCTCATGATAGTCAATATGGGGCCTCAGCACCCATCAATGCACGGTGTTCTTCGACTCATCGTTACTCTAGATGGTGAAGATGTTGTCGACTGCGAACCAATATTGGGTTATTTACATAGATGGATGGAGAAAATTGCGGAAAATCGAACAATTATCCAATATTTGCCTTATGTAACACGTTGGGATTATTTAGCTACTATGTTCACAGAAGCAATAACCATAAATGGACCCGAACAATTAGGCAATATTCAAGTACCTAAAAGAGCTAGCTATATCAGAGTCATTATGTTGGAGTTGAGTCGGATAGCTTCTCATTTGTTATGGCTCGGTCCTTTTATGGCGGATATTGGTGCGCAGACCCCCTTCTTCTATATTTTTAGAGAAAGAGAATTAATATATGACCTCTTCGAAGCTGCCACCGGTATGCGAATGATGCATAATTATTTTCGTATCGGAGGGGTGGCTGCCGATCTACCCTATGGCTGGATAGATAAATGTTTGGATTTTTGCGATTATTTTTTAACGGGGGTTGCTGAGTATCAAAAACTTATTACCCGAAATCCTATTTTTTTAGAACGAGTTGAAGGCGTAGGCATTATTGGGGGAGACGAAGCATTAAATTGGGGTTTATCGGGACCAATGCTACGCGCTTCAGGAATAGAATGGGATCTTCGTAAAGTTGATCATTATGAGTCTTACGACGAATTTGATTGGCAGGTTCAATGGCAACGAGAAGGGGATTCATTAGCTCGTTATTTAGTACGAATCGGTGAAATGACCGAATCCATAAAGATTATTCAACAGGCTCTGGAAGGAATTCCAGGAGGGCCTTACGAAAATTTAGAAATCCGACGTTTTGACAGATTAAAAGATCCTGAATGGAATGATTTTGAATATCGGTTTATTAGTAAAAAACCTTCTCCAACTTTTGAATTGTCGAAACAAGAACTTTATGTGAGTTGAAGCCCCAAAAGGAGAATTGGGAATTTTTCTCATAGGAGATCAGAGCGTTTTTCCTTGGAGATGGAAAATTCGCCCACCAGGTTTTGTAAATTTGCAAATTCTTCCTCAGTTAGTTAAAAAATGAAATTGGCTGATATTATGACAATACTAGGTAGCATAGATATCATTATGGGAGAAGTTGATCGTTGAAATGATAATTGATACAACAGAAATAGAGACTATCAATTCTTTTTCCAAATTGGAATCCTTAAAAGAAGTCTATGGGATCATATGGATGCTTGTCCCTATTTTGACTCTTGTATTAGGAAACACAATAGGTGTACTAGTAATTGTTTGGTTAGAGAAATATCTGCAGGAATACAACAACGTATCGGACCTGAATATGCTGGCCCTTTAGGAATTCTTCAAGCTCTAGCAGATGGGACAAAACTACTTTTGAAAGAGAACCTTATTCCATCTACAGGAGATCCTCGTTTATTCAGTATCGGACCATCCATAGCAGTAATATCTATCTTTCTAAGTTATTCAGTAATTCCTTTTGGTGATCACCTTGTTCTAGCCGATCTTAGTATTGGTGTTTTTTTATGGATTGCCATTTCAAGTGTTGCTCCCGTTGGACTTCTTATGTCAGGATATGGATCAAATAATAAATATTCCTTTTTAGGTGGTCTACGGGCAGCTGCCCAATCAATTAGTTATGAAATACCATTAGCTCTATGTGTGTTATCAATATCTCTACGTGTGATTCGGTGAGACCTAAAAATTCTCCAAATTCTTTTCTTTCTAGAAACAAGGGTAGAAAGAGTTGCTTGAATATATATATTTTCATTTTTATTCAGCATTTAAGTTGATGAACTAAACCAGATAGTTATATGAGTGAAAGAAAACGGCTTCTAAATTTGCAGTAAAAAGGTTGAGTCTCATTTCCTATGTACAAGAATCAAATGGTGAAAAAAGTAAACATAAGCAATAGAGATTGTTTACCCCAAGATTGGTGAATTGTCATGATAGCTTGAAGCGGGTTCAAAAGATCAACTGTATGGAGTTTTTACTGTCTATTACCATAGATGGATTTCCATAACGGGGGGTTGCAAAAATGAGTGGATGGTTAGGAAGACCAAGATACACAAAGGATTAGTAATTGAGATTATGTAAGTTATCCAAGAGGATATTTCTGTACATAAAAGGAATTCGAATTGGGGCTTTACATTCGTAGAAATGATCAAGAAGTACTTCCCATGATTCTGATCCAGAGTATGTTCCTATCCACTGAGTAAGTAAATAACTATCAAGAACGAAGTAATCTTTTACTTTGGTTAAAGCCCCTTTTTCTGAGAAAGGAGAATAGGAATGAAATACAATAAATCGAAATAGAAAGAAAAGAATCTAATTGCAAAAGCAAAAAGAAGGGATGTCCTTTTTTCTTTTTTGTTTTTATTCTTTCTTTCCTATAATTCAATTTTGATTTCTATTTAGAGAGATAAAATTTTTGTCATGATTCGTGAACTAATAGACTCTCTAATTTTTTTTCGTAATTGAAAATTCGAGGTTGAAATGTATATGTGATATTGCTATAAAGCGCATTTTATTTAATGATAAGGTTATTAATCAACAAAGAAAAATGAAAATTCTTAAAAGATGAGATCAATTCAGAAGCACTTATTTATTAGTTTTAAATATAGCAGACAGAATTCCATTGGTCTAATTTGGGACCTTAGGATAGATTTTTACTCTATCTGACAAACATATCAAGATAAAGAATAGTAAGGGGCCCTTAGATTTATTTGTGACCTCTGAGGAGCCGTATGAGGTGAAAATCTCACGTACGGTTCTGTAATAGCGATGGGCACAGTGATGTTATCATCGACTATGATTATCTAACAGTTCAAGTACAGTTGATATAGTGGAAGCGCAGTCAAAATATGGTTTTTGGGGGTGGAATTTGTGGCGTCAACCCATCGGGTTTATCGTTTTTCTAATTTCTTCTCTAGCCGAGTGTGAAAGATTACCTTTTGATTTACCAGAAGCAGAAGAAGAATTAGTAGCAGGGTATCAAACCGAATATTCAGGTATCAAATTTGGTTTATTTTACATTGCTTCATATCTGAATCTACTAGTTTCTTCATTATTTGTAACAGTTCTTTACTTGGGAGGTTGGAATCTTTCTATTCCGTACATATTTGTTCCTGAGCTATTTGACATAAATAAAAGGGGTAAAGTCTTTGGAACACTAATGGGTATCTTTATCACATTAGCCAAAACTTATTTGTTTTTGTTCATTCCTATTGCAACAAGATGGACTTTACCGAGGCTAAGAATGGACCAACTATTAAATCTTGGGTGGAAATTTCTTTTACCTATTTCTCTAGGTAATCTATTATTGACAACTTCGTCCCAACTTCTTTCACTGTAAAAGACCACAATATTATAGATTCACGACTTGTCTCAAACAAGAGAAAGAAACAAGCATAAAATATTTTTATAGATATTCCTAAATATGCTCCCTATGATAACCGAATTCATAAATTATGGTCAACAAACAATACGAGCCGCCAGATACATCGGCCAAGGTTTCATGATTACCCTGTCCCACGCAAATCGTTTACCTGTAACTATTCAATACCCCTATGAAAAATTGATCACATCGGAACGTTTCCGAGGCCGAATACACTTTGAATTTGATAAATGCATTGCTTGTGAAGTATGTGTGCGTGTATGTCCTATTGATTTACCCGTTGTTGATTGGAAGTTGGAAACGGATATTCGAAAGAAACGATTGCTTAATTACAGTATTGATTTTGGAATCTGTATATTTTGTGGTAATTGCGTTGAGTATTGCCCAACAAATTGTTTATCAATGACCGAAGAATATGAACTTTCTACTTATGATCGTCACGAATTGAATTATAATCAAATCGCTTTGGGTCGCTTACCAATGTCAGTAATTGATGATTACACAATTCGAACAATTTCGAATTTACCTCAAATAAAAAATGACTAAACCCTTAATTAGATTCGAAAAAAATTCCGAATTACGAAGGCTTAGTTCGGATCTAAAAGAATGAGATTTTTGCTTGGTCAATTCAAATTAGGGGTTGGTTAATGAGACTCCTAGCTTAATTTAGATTGAAAACAAAACCTATTTCTATAACGATTTCTATATTATAGTTATAATAATAGTAATGGTTTCAAAGTAGATAAATGATATCAAAAATAGATGGGTTTAAACTACTCTTTCGACGAATAAAGAATTGATAGTGGTCCAATAAAATAAAAGCATCTACGTCAATTCATACCCATTACGATTTCATTCAATTAACAATTAAGAAGTATCATAAAAAATATAAAAACTTCTTTTTTCCTGGTCAGGTCAATAAAGTCATGAAATTCTTCGTTTTTGATTTTTTATAAAAAATGGATTTATCTGAACCAATACATGATTTTCTTTTAGTCTTTCTAGGATCGGGTCTTATATTAGGGGGTCTAGGGGTGGTATTACTTCCCAATCCAATTTATTCTGCCTTTTCCTTGGGATTGGTTCTTGTTTGTACATCGTTATTCTATATTCTATCTAACTCCTATTTTGTAGCTGCTGCGCAGCTACTTATTTACAATAGGAGCTATAAATGTTTTAATCATTTTTGCTGTGATGTTCATGAATGGTTCAGAATATTACAAAGATTTTCATCTTTGGACCGTAGGAGATGGAATTACTTCTATGGTTTGTATAAGTCTTTTATTTCACTAATTACTACTATTTTAGATACGTCATGGTACGGGGTTATTTGGACTACAAGATCAAACCAGATTATAGAGCAAGATTTTATAAGTAATAGTCAACAAATTGGAATTCGTTTATCAACAGATTTTTTTCTTCCATTTGAACTGATTTCAATAATCCTTTTAGTTGCTTTAATAGGTGCAATTGCTGTAGCTCGTCAATAAAAAATTTCTATTAAAACTTGGAATTCAAATAGAATTTTGTTCTGTCTTATCACATTCATTTTCCTTCAATTCTATTTGAATTCCGGCTGTATAAATAGAAAGACGTTAGGTCAATCTAGTACCAATGTATTTCTTTGTTCCATACTTGTTATATACTAGTCAATTAAATTGGTTGAATTGTTGTTCATATTGAAAGGCGTCGAGATTGATGAGGAGTTGTTTAATGATTCTCGAACATGTACTTGTTTTGAGTGCCTATTTATTTTCTATCGGTATCTACGGATTGATCACAAGTCGAAATATGGTTAGAGCCCTTATGTGTCTTGAACTTATATTGAATGCGGTTAATATCAATTTTGTAACATTTTCTTATTTTTTGATAATCGTCAATTAAAAGGAGACATTTTCTCAATTTTTGTTATAGCTATTGCAGCCGCTGAAGCAGCCATTGGACTGGCTATTGTTTCATCAATTTACCGTAACAGAAAATCAACTCGTATCAACCAATCAAATTTGTTGAATAATTAGTATTAATCATCTAGATTCTAATATTGATAAATCGATTTTAATTAGCATGTTTGCTATGTAAGGTATGATCTTGTTTGCAATGCAAAACATAAGAAATCAAAGTATTTTGGCCTCTCTCATATCTCATAAACCAATCCAGAAGGGGTTGATTAGAAAATTATGATAACTCATTGATTCATCTGGTATCTAAATATATGATTCGTTTCTAAGTTTACTAGATCGAAAATTTATAACATTCAAAAACGTATAGACCAAATGTCACATTCAGTAAAGATTTATGATACGTGTATAGGATGTACTCAATGTGTCCGAGCCTGCCCCACCGATGTATTAGAAATGATACCTTGGGACGGTTGTAAGGCTAAACAAATTGCTTCTGCTCCACGAACAGAGGACTGTGTTGGTTGTAAGAGATGTGAATCCGCCTGTCCAACCGATTTCTTGAGTGTCCGAGTTTATTTATGGCATGAAACAACTCGCAGTATGGGTCTAGCTTATTGATACGTTCGAGAAAACTCTACTTGAATCCATTTATTTTTTACCGACAAACCTGTGCTCGAAAATCAAAATATTTTGAGCACGGGTTTTTTTGGTCCAAGTGTATCTTGTCTTTACTACGAATTATTTTCCTTGGTTAACAATAATTGTTGTTTTTCCGATATTTGCGGGTTCCTTAATTTTCTTTCTTCCCCATAAAGGAAATAAGGTGCATGTTCGAGAATAATATGAACAACAATTCAACAACGTCTTTCTATTTATACGGCCGGAATTCAAATGGAATTGAAGGAAAATGAATGTGATAAGACAGAACAAAATTCTATTTGAATTCTTTTAATAGAAATTTTTATTGACGAGCTAGTGCACCTATTAAGCAACTAAAAGGATTATTGAAATCAGTTCAAATGGAAGAAAAAATCTGTTGATAAACGAATTTGACTATTACTATAAAATCTTGCTCTATAATCTGGTTTGATCTTAAATAACCGTACTGACGTATCTAAAATAGTAGTAATTAGTGAAATAAAGACATACAAACCATGAAGTAATTCCATCTACGATCAAGATGAAAATCTTTGTAATATTCTGAACCATTCATGAACATCACAGCAAAAATGATTAAAACATTTATAGCTCTACGTAAATAAGCTGCGCAGCAGCTAAATAGGAGTTAGAATATAGAATAACGATGTACAAACAGAAATCCCCGAGAAAGGCAGAATAAGTTGAAGTAATACCACCCTATAAGACGATCTAGAGAAGACTAAAGAAAATCATGTATTGGTCGAATAAATCCATTTTTATAAAAATCAAACGAAATTTCATGACTATTGACCTGACCGGAAAAAGAAGTTTTTATATTTTTATGATACTTCTTAATTGTTAATTGAATGAAATCGTAATGGTATGAATTGACGTGCTTATTTTATTGGACCACTATCAATTCTTTATTCGTCGAGAAAGTTTAAACCCATCTATTTTGATATCATTTATCTACTTTGAAACCATTACTATTATAACTATAATATGAAATCGTTATGAAAATAGGTTTTGTTTTCAATCTAAATTAAGCTAGGAGTCTCATTAACCAACCCTTTTAATTGACCAAGCAAAATCATTCTTTAGATCGAACTAAACGCTAAATTCGGAATTTTCGAATCTAATGGGGTTTAGTCATTTTTGAGGTAAATTCGAATTGTTCGTGTCATCAATACTGACATTGTAAGCGACGTTTGATATAATTCAATTCGTGACGATCATAAGTAGAAAGTTCATATTCTTCGGATTGATAAACAATTTGTTGGGCAATACTCAACGCAGTACCACAAAATATACGAATTCCAAATCAACTGTAATTAAGCAATCGTTTCTTTCGAATATCGTTTCAACTTCAACAACGAGTAAATCAATAGGTTTATACGCACGCACTTCAATGCATTTATCAAATTCAAGTGTATTCGGTTCCGATGTGATCAATTTTCATGAATTGAATGATTACAGGTAAACATTTGCGTGGAAGGTAATCATGAAACGCTGTATCTGGCGGCTCGTATTGTTTGTTGACCATATTTATGAATTCGGTTATCATAGGGAGCATATTTAATATCTATAAAAATATTTTATGCTGTTTCTTTCTCTTGTTTGAACAGTCGTGAATCTATAATATTGTGGTCTTTACAGTGAAGAAGTTGAGACGAAGTTGTCAATAATAGATTACCTGAAAATAGGTAAAGAAATTTCCACAGGTAATAGTTGGTCCATTCTTAGCCTCGTAAAGTCCATCTTGTTGCAATAAATGAACAAAAACAAATAAGTTTTGGCTAATGTGATAAAGATACCCATCAAGACAGACTTTACTTTATTTATGTCAAATAGCTCGGGAACAAATATGTACGGAATAGAAAGATTCCAACCTCCCAAGTAAGAACTGTTACAAATAATGAAGAAACTAGTAATTCGAATATGGCAATGTAAAATAAACCAAATTTGATACCTGAATATTCGGTTTGATACCCTGCTACTAATTCTTCTTCTGCTTTCTGTAAATCAAAGGTAATCTTTCACGCTCGTAGAAGAAAGAAATTGAAAACGATGGGTTGACGCCATTCCACAAAAACCATGTTTTGACTGCGCTTCCACTATATCAACTGTGCTTGAACTGTTAGAATCATGGTCGATGATAACATCACTGTGCCCATCATATTACAGAACCGTGCGTGAATTTTCACCTCATACGGCTCCTCAGAATGCAAATCTGAAGGGCACTACTATTCTTTATCTTGATATGTCGAGAGTAAAAATCTATCTAAGCAAAGACATGGAAATTCTGTCTGCTATTTAAAACTAATAAATAAGTGCTTCTGATTGATCTCATCTTTGAATTTTCATTTTCTTTGTTGATTAATGTATCATTAAATAAAATGCGCTTTATAACAATATCACATATTTCAACCTCAATTTTCAATTACGAAAAATTAGTTCACGAATCATGACAAAATTTTATCTCTCTAAATAGAAATCAAGAGTGAATTATAGAAGAGAAAGAGAAAACAAAGAAAAGGACATCCTTCTTTGCTTTGCAATTCTTTTCTTTCTATTTCATTGTATTTCATTCTATTCTCCTTTCTCGAAAGGGCTTTAACAAAGTGATTACTTCGTTCTTGATAGTTATTTACTTACTCAGTGGATAGGAACATACTCTGGATCAGAATCATGGGAAGTACTGTTGATCATTTCTACGAATGTAAAGCCCCAATTCAATTCCTTTATGTGCGAAATATCCTCTTGGACAACTTACATAATCTCAATTACTAATCCTTTGTGTATCTTGGTCTTCCTAACCATCCACTCATTTTGCAACCCCATTATGAAATCCATCTATGGTAATGAACGTAAAACTCCATACAATTGATCTTTGAACCCGCTTCAACTATCATGACAATTCACCAATCTTGGGTAAACAATCTCTGTTGCTTATGTTTACTTTTTCACCATTTATTCTTGTACATGAAATGAGACTCAACCTTTTACTGCAAATTTAGAAGCCGTTTTCTTTCACTCATATAACTATCTGGTTTAGTTCATCAGCAAATGCTGAATAAAAATGAAAATATATATATTCAAGCAACTCTTTCTACCCTTGTTTCTAGAAGAAAGAATTTGGAGAATAGGTCTCACCGAATCACACGTAAGATATTGATAACACATGAAACTAATGGTATTTCATAACTAATTGATTGGGCAGCTGCCGTAGACCACCTAAAAAGGAATATTTATTATTTGATCCATATCTGACATAAGAAGTCAACAACACTTGAAATGGCAATCCATAAAAAACACCAATACTAAGATCGGCTAGAACAAGGAGATCGCAAAAGGAATACTGAATAACAGAAGATAGATATTACTGCTATGAATGGTCGATACTGAATAAACGAGGATCTCGCAGATGGAATAAGTTCTCTTTCAAAAGCAGTTTTGTCCCATCTGCTGAAGAACTAAAGGGCCAGCATATTCAGGTCGATACGTTGTTGTATTCCTGCAGATATTTCTCTTTCTAACCAAACAGTACTAGTGCACTATTGTGATTCTAATACAGAGTCAAAATGAGGACAAGCATCCATATGATCCATAACTTCTTTTGAGGATTCCAATTTGGAAAAAGAATTGATAGTCTCTATTTCTGTTGTATCAGTATCATTTCAACGATCAACTTCTCCCATAATGATATCTATGCTACCTATGTTGTCATAATATCGGCCAATTTCATTTTTAACTAACTGAGGAAGAATTTGCAAATTTACAAAACCTGGTGAGCAATTTTCCATCTCCAGGAAAAACGCTCTGATCTCTATGAGAAAAATTCCCAATTCTCCTTTTGAACTTCAGCTCTCGCATAAGTTCTTGTTTCGACAATTCAAAAGTTGGAGAAGATTTTTACTAATAAACCGATATTCAAAATCATTCCATTCGAGATCTTTTAATCTGTCAAAACGTCGGATTTCTAAATTTTCGAAGGCCCTCGCAATTCCTTCGAAACTGTTGAATAATCTTTATGGATTCGGTCATTTCACCGATTCGTACTAAATAACGACTAATGAATCCTTCTCGTTGCCATGAACCTGCCAATCAAATTCGTCGTGGACTCATAATGATCAACTTTACGAAGATCCCATTCTATTCTGAAGCGCGGCATTGCGTGACGATAAAATTTAAATGTCGTCTCCCCAAAAAATAGGATTTCGATAAAAACACGATTTTTTGCCAAATAAACTGTCGCAAAAATCCAAATTTATCTATCAGCCATGAAGATCGGCAGCCGCCTCCGATACGAAAATAGTTATGCATCATTCGCATACCGTGGCGCTTCGAAGAAGGTCATATATTAATTCTCTTTCTCTAAAAATATGAAGAAGAAGTCTGCGCGCAATATCCGCCATAAAGGACGAGCCATAACAAATGAAGCTATCGACTCAGCTCCAACATAATGACTCTGATATAACTAGCTCTTTAGGTGCTTGAATATTGCTAATTGTTCGGGTCCATTTATGGTTATTGCTTCTGTGAACATAGTAGCTAAATAATCCCAACGTGTTACATAAGGCAAATATTGGATAATTGTTCGATTTTCCGCAATTTTCTCCATCCCTCTATGTAAATAACCCAATATTGGTTCGCGATCGACAACATCTTCACCATCTAAGTAACGATGGTCGAAGAACACCGTGCATTGATGGGTGCTGAGTATTGACTATCATGAATCTTTCTTGTAGTTGGTGCAGTCATAAGTTTTTTACCGATTCATTCTTCCATGAATTGCTGAAAGTAAAAAGTTCATCAAAATTTAATAGAAACATATAAAAATGAAATGACTCTTCAAATTAATCAAATTAACGATGTTTTGTCTCTCGAATGTCCAACTGATTAATTAATTCTTTATAACGTACTCTATTTTTTTTTGCCAAATAAGCTAGCAGTCGTTGACGTTTTCCCAAAATTTTCTTCAAACCTCTCTGAGATAAATAATCTTTTTTGTGCAATTCTAAATGTGAAGTAAGTCTCCGTATCTTATTGGTGAAATTGAATACTTGAAATTCAACAGATCCTACTTTTCTTCTTGAAAAATAACTGAAATGACAGAATTTTTTACCATAAAAGAATTTCCCCTTTCTTTATTTTACAGATATGGATTTTCTCTAATTTTATCGATCAGTAATAATAATGCCAGTAATTTGAACGTGGTATATAGACTTAATTTCTTTATGAACTCCTAATTTTATCAATTCCAATAAATTAATCAAATTAAAAATTTGATTCGAATAGAATCCAAAAAGATGGTAGGTACATTTTTTCATTCACAAAGCGAATAATTTAAACCTCAAATCCTAAAATGAAGAAGATTCTGTTGATTCATTTCTAGATCTAATCGATACCTTATTGATTTAGTATCGTCTACTCGAATTAGATTCGAATGAGATGTAATACAATGCATGTGTGCATTTGTTTGCTTTCAGATACTCTATACGAGACAGGGTATATAGTACTATCAATTAATTTTCAATCGTGGATACATATGTATCCTTAAGATACTGAAACTTCTACCATTATAGGTATCAAACCAATAACGATTAATACAAGCTAAAACTTCTAATAGATAATTAGGCAAAGAAAGAACTTCAATTTAATTAATTCATTTTTATCATATAAGAGGTTTCCTTTCATCAAAAATTGACTCAGTTTTTACATTGGTTTCGTTGCAAAATACTGAATTTCTATCGATGCCATTACAATTCAAAGAATTCAAAAAACTTCGAATTCTCAATTCTCTACGACGTCTAGACCATAAAATATTTTCAGGAACAAGCAAATAAAAATTATTTTTGTCTGTATTTATTCTTTGAGTTTGAGGTTGCAGAATGAATTCATAAAAATTATTTTTATCAACATGTCTTTGGTCTCTGTATCTTTGATTAGTTTGGTGTTTACTTTTATGAACCAATGAAATACCTATAGTTTGATACATAATAAATTGTCCATTATTTTTTACAGACAACCGAATAGGTTCGATAATCAATATTCCCTTCTTCATCAATTCTGTAAGAGTTAAATTCCCCTGAATCAGCATTATATCAATACCCTTTTCTCCCCTTTGAACTGACGATATACTAATTTTGGTTGGATTTATCAGTCGAAGCAGGAGACAATACACCTTGATATTCTCGATCATTCTTTGATTCAAATCATCGTTCCATTTCAATTGAAAAAGCAAATAACGTTTCAAGAACAAATTTAGTTGTGCTTCCGTGTTACTTTTGTATTGTTGTTTCTTTTTACCCGTCGTTGTGTCTGATTCCGCGAAAACTTATTCAAGACCGGTTTGATGTATTGAGAGAACAGGGCCCAGACTTAATTTGTTGTCTATATCTGATCACGCTCTCTTTCTACTTGACTTGCGGGTTCTTTTGCTTCTTGAATTCGATTCTTTATTTTTATTTGATGGTATAAAAAGTTTTTTTATTTTTATTGATGTTTTACTAACATTTTCATTTGTGTTCAAATTTAAAAGAAGTAATTTGCTTGGTATAATCCACGGTTTTTATATACATTATAAAGTAGTACAAATTATGTTAAGAACCAAAATTCCAGATTGAATATGGGACGATTAAATATTTTTCATTCATTCCCATCCAATCAAAAAAATTTTTCGCATTTTTTTGAGTGTTTTCTTGATTTTGATGAATTTTAAGATAAAAGGCCCTTTTTATCAATTTTATCAATTATTTGATAATTATTAATACCAAATTTAGTATTTGGATTACTGTTGGTATCGATCTTAACCCAGGCCTCAATATCTCCTTTTTGTCTAAGAGAAAAATGGATAATTTTCCAATCAAAATATTTTCTATCGAGATTTCTTTCTATATAAAGAATATTGCCTTTTCTTAGATAATTATTGATATGAAGATTGCCGGGCATATTAAAAAGTTGTGTTTGGACGTGTTGGAATTATAATAAATTTCGAAGTTCTTATTTACTTGAAAGGGTAATCTAGAAATAAATGAGTCACTTTTTCATAATTAATAGATTTATATGATAAAGAGCATATCTATAACATTTTTTAAAATTATCTTCTTGGTTTGATAATGAATAGAGTTCAGAATCATTTTCTTTTTTGTAATGAATTAATTGGTCGTTTTCATATGAATTCCATTTGTTTAAATTTCTATTTTTATTTTGAGCCATACAATTTTGATTAACCCTATTTCGCCATTTTTGTGGCATTAATCTAGACCATCTAATCTGAGATAAATCGTATTGATAATGCCGTCTTAGCCAGTTTTCCATTGATTTATGCTATAACTCTGAAGTTTCTTATGTTTTAATTCAGAATGAAATATGCCTAGTGTTCTAACATAGTCCTTTATTTTCTTCTTAATGGAACAAGACGTTCTGTTATATTGAAGAACAGATCTAAATTTAGACAAATTAATAACTTGGGTTTGTGATAATTTGTAAAATACATATGCTTGTGACAAGTAGGATAAATCAAAAAAAATATTTGAATTTTCTTACTAATATTATAAAGTGACTTTTTATAGTCGAAATAAAGTGAATTTTTTTATTATTAATTTTTCTTGATTTATTTCATTATTGGAAATGTATTTATCAATCAATTTGTTTGTTGATTCAAGAAAGAGTTGTGTATTAATTCTGGTAATATTAATGATAGATAAAAATAGATCGACGTATAATCTTTGAATGAATAGTTTTATAAAATAATGGAATTTCCATATTAATACATTATTTCTTCTTTGTAATATTTGGAAAATCTTTTTTGTCGATTCTAATTTTTTAATATTATTTGTTTTATTACGACTAATGTCTATTTCTGGAGTTACTTTCTTTTTCTCTTTTTTAATTCTTTCTATTTGATTTTTGATTGTACTTGTTCTATCAGTTAAATCCTTCATTGAAGAATTTGGCCAATTACCAGATTCAATTTGACTAAATGATTCGTTAATTATCTGATTACTAATTAGAGAATCCTTTTCGTTTTTCGTTTCGTTCGATTCAGATATTTCTTTGAATATAAAAAATACAATTAGCTTTTTTTTTAAAGTTCTTTTTTTTTTAGAAATAGAATACTTTTGATAAGCCATTTTTTAGTTTCTTTTGAAATTCTTCGAAATAATTTTGTTTTCCTTTTAAAACTTTTAGGGTTATAAAATATTTATTTTGAATTTTCCATTTTTTCGAGTTCCTTAAAATGGGCTCAAAAAGGAAGGTCGACTTCAGGGGAGAACCAAAGGGAAGTTCAGCTTCCATTAAACAAACTGTTAAAAAACAAAAATCATCTTTTGTTTTTCTTTCATTAGCTCTTCATGGGAGAATACAGTTTAGATATATGCCAAGGTTTCAGACAAAAGGAAATAAAATTTTGATCTGAATCCATCCCTCAACCAATTTTTTGGAAATTCTGTTTCTGATAATTGAACACCATTGTAAGTACATTTAATATGCATTTCTCTATTCCATTCCTCCAAATCTTCAGACCATTCAGGAAGTTGCAAGAATAACATACGCCCGAGATTTTTGGCTATTATCAATGAAGGTAATAGAATATATTTTCGAAGAATTGATTGAGTTATTAACATGGAACCTCTTATTATTTGCGCAAAAGAAGGCTATCCCAGGCTTCGGCTATCGCTATCCGTGCTTTTTCCTTTTTCTTTTGGTCTCCCCTTTTTTGTCCGTTTCTTTTTTCTCTTCTCTTTTTGGTTGTTCTTCTCTAAACTCTAGAATCTCGAATTCTCCTTCTTTACCTGACCAATTTCTAAAAATTGGTTTAATCAGTCAAGAGATATCAAAAGAAAAAAGACCTGCTGGCGTTATTCTGTCGAGAAAAAAGGGGGAATGCACATTTGCTTGAAATAGTTTCCAAATAACTGTTTTGCGCCTTTGAGCCCGCATAGAGCCTTTAATTATACCTCGCCGAAAATCTGATTGTTGCGAATAGCTTATTAAAGCCACTTCCTCTTTGACCTCAGGATCGTCACTGTCCATGTTGGTAGTAAAAATCACTACACGTCTGGATTTTCTTGAACGAATTTGATGATCCAGTGATACCCCTCTTTAAATTCACCCAATTGTTGTTCTAATTCGGTGATTAATTTACGTGACCAACTAGGTATTTTTTTACCGATTTCTTTTATTCCAATCGATTTTTTTCCAGATTTTGTACCATTAGGATCAATTGCATTGAATACAAATTTTACAAATTTAGTTTTTTTTTCTGAATTCACTCTTCCCTGTTCTTGGTCTGAAAATAAAGAAAGGTCTTTAAAATTTAAACTAGATTTTGGTTCGTTACCAAATTCATTGATTAAAGTTAAGAACTCATCAATTTCTGTTGATAATGGTTTTGTATCAACCGTATCCACTTTTTGTTCAAATTCTTGGTAATCCGTATTCGGAAGAAAGATAGTATGAATCATATTTAGTATAACTCTCTCTTTCAAATTTTCTAGCGAAGTATTGTTTATGATTGAAGGTGAAAACCCTTTTTATTGTTCCTCAGTATGGTCCATTTAACAAAGGATCATACATTTTAAACACGTATTCTTTTTAGTATCATCATTACACAATCTAGTCCTTGTTTCAGTATATCAGAGTTCGACTTTTGAATCAAAGTCTAGAACTTCAAGTCGATTTAAAATTCCTTATTCAGATTATTATTTTTCTTTGTTGGTGAAACCCACTGATTGTCAGTTCATTAGGGAGGGTTTTTGGGTGACAATAAGGGTAGCCTTCCTTTTATCATTTTCCAAAAGTTGATAAACTTGGGGGTATGTAAAGATATTCTTTGTTTTCCATCACTTTACATGTGTCAAAAAATATTGTGACATTTCAGTTCTTACGGCTTGTTCAAATCGATTATTCTTTATGTGGCGAAATGGTCGATTCCATCGATTATAATCGAAGAAGACTCACAGAGGTTTTGAAACCAGAAGGTCTTTATTTTCATTTTTATCAAGCAGTTGCAATTTAAAATTTTCTGGATTCCCGTGTTATTATTATGAAGATTCTTATCTGAATAATAATAAATTGGACTATTACTAGTATTAATATTGTTATAGCCTGTCTCTGTAAGTTGAGAGTGGAATTTTCCTTTATTTTGTCCTTTCCATTCACTCAGTTTCTTCCGTTTCATAGATTTTGTCCGGATCACCCTTCTTCGAAAAGGGAAGGAAGGATAAGGATCTTCTTCAGTGGATCCTCTTGTTCCTGTTTAGTCCTTCATTTCGGAAGCAGTTTCTATTTCTACATCTCTTTCTTCCTCACTTTCCACCCTTTCTTCTGTTTTTGAGCTTCTTTCGATTTCTTAATGAAATGGTGGTATTCTGCCTAAATGAACGCAGGTAGTAATAAATAGAGAATACTAAGATCGAGCCATAGAATTTATCAATTCTAACACAGGTACTTATTAGATCGAATGTACTTATTCGGTCTAATAGAAATGATTTTATATCGAACTAATACCAATCAGCCATTTCATGAATAAAATGTGACCAATTAACCAGCCAGCAAAACCACTTGTTACAAATGAAGATCTTGTTGTTGCATC
>JAQGDG010000077.1:0-463193 GCA_029844215.1 Przewalskia tangutica | reverse complement strand
AAACTGAGCTTCCTAATACGCCGAATCAGGATCCCAAGAGCGAGATCAACCGACTGCACTTACCCATGCACAGATGTAACGCAAAACTAAGTGAGGTCGCGACAACAGTACCAAGTACGTAAACCGAAAATATCAGAATGAAATCATACGCTTTATATAAAACAAGTGAGACATTGTATGACACCAAACTACAGCTTACAACATAAAAGTATTATGTCAAGTGTGGACTTCACTCCTCAAAAAGTCATCCTTCACGCTCGTGGAACTCGTTCCACCAGCTGTAGGCGATACAGGTATAAATCGTATGATCGTATAACATGCCGGCCATCGTGGGACTCGAGTGGAATCGTGTGGAATACGCCTCGAGCCCGTCTGGGACTCGATAGAATCGTATGGAATCGTGCCTAAGCCCGTCATGGGACTCGATAGGAATCGTATGGAATACATGTCTCGGCCCGTCTCGCGGGACTCGATAGAATCGTATGGAATACATTATCTCGCCCGTCTCACGGGACTCGATAGAAATCGTATGGAATACGTGTCTCGCCCATCTCACGACTCGATGAGAATCGTATGTAATACACGCCTCGCACCATCTCGTGTGACTCGATGGGAATCGTATGGAATACACTGTTTGGCCCGTCGTGGACTCGATAGAATCGTATGGAATACATTCTGGTCCATCGTGGACTCCGGTATCAAATCGGCCATAACATTTAAACTCTCTTTTAGACAGTTAAATAATACCATACTTTCCTTAACTTTTAAATCAAGTAGCAACATTCTTTTCAAAAAGTTCAAGTTTGCCTAATTTCAAATACTCGAGTCTCTCATTTTCAAAGGTTTTAGAGTTCATAGTCTTAATCACTTAATAACATAATTCTCTTTTAAAATAATTTGAGTAACATATGCCTTATGTGTGAGTAGGTTATTCTTGTTTATAACAATCTTATTAAAGCAGCCATGATCTAGGAAATGTAATACAATTTTGTCTTATCTTAGCTTCTATGCAGATGGAGGTTTCTACTGGTTTTAATATAATTAATTATTTGTCAATACATTTTCCTTTATTAACGTTGTAGTGGCTCGTTCGATACTTATTCTCATTTCCTAAATCAGTAAAACATTATTCTTTAAAAACCAAGTACTCATTACTCACGAATGAGGTTTCACACTTTTTAACAAAATTCATATCAATTCAATTAAGTCAAGTCTCTTATCTTTTAAGATCAAGTCTCTTAACTTCTAAAATCAATAAACCATTCTTTTACCTACATAAAGTCGTTATAACTAACTTCCCGTAAAGCTTATTATAACCTTTATGTTTTAAACTCAACCAAAACTCATTTAGCACATGTCGCTCACCGTACTACATAGTTTACAAACATCATGCTAGAAAGGATAGGAAGAGGTTCACATACCGCGACGATTATCGACAATTAGCAAAGCGCTCCACGCATTTCAACCTGCTCGCGCTTTTCCACCCTTCAGTAATCAGCGCCACTGTAATCTTGACTATAAAGGCCACAAACGCCTATCAACCTCTAGATCTCTTGGTAGAATAATTCAAGAAACAAGATTCCTTATTCTACGGAAAATTGGCAGCACCTCACCCGCGACCACAAAAATCTCCTCTACAACGAGGCCGCTGCGAAACCGACAATCCGGGGTTACACGTCTAACCTGGGCGTGTACAATTCTACTCCACAATAATACTACAAGTCATCAGTAAATACAAACCCTATGTAAATACTGGTTCAATTCTTTATAATCATCCTTCCAATATATCTTATACTCAATTCTAAACTACTACTGACATGTAATCTCCAATTCTGACAGGGACATAGGTAATTACCTCGATAAGCCCAAAATTATCCAAGATATAAGTCGATCACCGAGCAACGTTTAGCTCCAATTCCTTACGCCCAACCCGCTCCAAGCAACCCTTAGAAGTTTCTAAACAACCTCTAACACTTCATCTAAGCTTATGAAGAGTTTTCAGTATTTCATTTTAGCGACTATGGAATAAAGTAGTATTCCTGACTCTTTATGTTGAGATTTTTTTAATACCACCGAGGATTTAGGCTAAAGTATTTGGAATAACAACAATACTTGAAGAATTTTACTCAAGGTGGGGGTGTTTGGACGAGAACTCACTAAGGGAGGAGGGAATTTTTGCCTGAAACTTTCTAACGCTGGATGAAATAAAGCTCGCACTACAGGTATTTATAGGAAATTAATGCCAAGATCTAGGCAGTGGATGCGAGGATGGGTACATGTGTGTGGGTAGTTGGCAACCATTTGGCTACAAAAAATGGGACAAGTGGCGCACAAAATGGGCCACTTGTCCACCAAAGCGTTTGCCCCTTCTCCAAATCGCAACACGCCACCTGGGGTGACACGTGTCGCCCCTACTCGCCCAAAATATTTCATCTTCGAAATATCCGTAATGCCAAAAATCCGAAAATAAAGTGGGCCCCACAAAACCAGTAAATTTTCGTGGGCCCCACGTGACCAATTTCGAAATAAATTTCATAATTCTCAAATATTCCAAAAGTCCAAATACCAAATCTGGGAATCCACCCCTTTAACTAACATTTTTCCTTCACAAAAGGAAACTTTTCCGTGAAAAATCACATCTTTCTTCCTTTCCAATTTCTTACCGTCAGATTCTGCGACGCACGCCCTGTGATACATACCCGGAACTAAGGGGTGTAACATTCTTCCCGGCAGAAACATTCGTCCGAATGTTCCTTCTAAGCCTCTAATCATACAACCTTGAGATAGTCTTCACTATTATACTTAAAACTAATTATGCCTACGTCATAATATAACATATGCAAAACTCAATCCAAGCCAACGAGAATCACCCCTAACGTGTATAACAACACAAAACTTCCACCCATGGTCCAAAGGATACTTTCTTCACATCTATACTTATAAAAGGACACTTCACATCTTCGCTTCTTTTCACACTTGCATTCTCCTCGTACACTCGAACTCTTATCATACTTACCCCATTTCATCATTGCTATCATCGTTTCCAAAATCTGAGGTTACTATCTCTAACTCAGTCATCATTAACTGAACACTGGAGGATCTCCGATTACTCTTAGAAACATAGCACATGGAATACTGGACGCATCGCTTCCTAAGTCGGACGACATAACTTATGTGCAACCCGCCTATTCTACTATTATCTGAAAATGCCCAAAGTACCTGGGCTAAGTTTCCCCTTCTTTCCAAATTTCGTCACACCCTTCCGGTAGTACCTTCGGGAAGACTCCACCGCCAACTGAACTCCAGTGTCGGCGTCGATCGTCCGCACGACTTACTGCTGACTCGAGTCGCTAATAACTTCTTCGGATAAGCTTCACCTTATCCACATCCCGCTGAAACAAGTAGGGACCAAACTATTTGAACCTTTCCCGACATCGAACCAATCGGCCAAGAACCTACACTTCCGCCATACAAGGCTTCATAAGGCACTATCCGAATATTGAAATGGTAGCTAGTATAATACTCACTCAACAAGAGGCAAATAATCTCAGCATTTACCCTCGAAATCAAAACACCGCGTAACCTATCCTCAGATATCCGGATAAAATGTGTTGTTAAATCAGTCGGCCGAAGGTGAATGCACATCAGACTCACCTGAAACCTAACCCCGCCGGTAAAACCTCCGAAAAAGAAATAGCCATAAACTGGCTCCACCGCTATAAAAAAAAGTAGGAACCCTGCAGCTTTACAACCTTCGATATCTGACATCTCGCATAACCTCCGCCAAGTAAACAATCGACTAAAAGACAAAGATGGGGTGACCACATCGGCCCTACTCATAGTCGAACGCATCCACAAATCTCGCACGATGGTTATCTAAACTTGGGCCTAACACCTCGTGACTTATCATCTAGCTGACCACCTCAACCGACTTCACCACATTCCGACTCACGGTTGACTCGCGAAATAGCCTCGGCAGACCCACTCGAACTAAACTCGCTCCGATCCTAGACAATCTTACCATTCACGTCATGAAAGATACTACTTCCATCTCACACTACCCATGGATTTATCACAACTTACACCATGCTAACCGAACATAGCACTCCACACGTATCTACCATAACAACTAAACAAGTCCTTGCGGTGAAGATCTCACGTAACTATCGCTCACTTTCCTTTGCCGCTAATCAAATCTTGCTCACACGCGCGATAACTACGTAAGGTGATGAACCACCACGATCCCGGCCGAAGTGAGTCATAACATCCGCGCCACCTCTGTTTGGACAATTTCTCGCAAAATGGCCTTCGGCCGCAAGCCTAACAAACTATCTAAGTAGCACGACACTCCACAAGAACCCCTACCACAACGCGACCATACCGAGGTGGGGGTGGCCTCTACAGCTAACACCCCTTCCTCTCAGATCCACCGAATGCAATCGACTGGTAGGCTAATTCATCCCACCTATATCCCTCCTACTAGGATCTTCTCTCCTCACATGTCTGCCACTAACGCGGGGACATAACGAGCCAATAAGTCCAGCTCTATACTGTATTCCCGAACCGTCCGCCTGCTTCGCCTCAACCTTATAAATCTATGCGCCGAGCTCTCCTCATCTGCGAGGCGCAAGTGTAAGAAATTCCTGAGAGTGCGATCACTTTCATGATCCGCAAGAATCGCCGAATAAACTCTGACGATCTTCCTCGATTCTAGATCCATAGAACTCGGGTGATGTGACTCAAGAAGTCGAAATCTCAACCATCCGGATCTAGGGTGAACTGTCTAAGATCGTGTCCACGGCAGAACCGGCCGTGGTGGTGCCTTACCCCCGCACACCTAGTGATACAACATCGAGAAAATCCGGAAATAAAAACATGAACATGAATAGAGACAATAATAAATTAACAGCAAGCAAAACAGTTGCCTTCATCATATATATACATAAATACACGACGATTATCCTTTTACAAACCACCGCCTTTGCACACTACACACTGCACTTAAGAATTTATACAACAACTATGACGGACAGAGGCCCGCCATACCACGAATGTCAAGAACCTACTGCACTCGTGGTAACATACCAACAGATAAGCCTCCGAAGGAACGGAGCTTCCCAAAACACTGAAATGAGATCCTAAACGCGGGGATCGACAGCCGATGCACTCCTACCTGCGGCATGAACGCAGCCCCCGGGCGAGGTTAGATAACAGTACAGTATGTGAAATCAGAAAATCAGAATCAAATCATAATAGTCTATAAAGCGAGGAGATGTATGATAACCAAACTACAAGACATACACATAACGATTATATCAATTCGTGGTCTCGCGCCCAACGTCAATCTGCGTGAGTACCTTCCTCACCGCCGGCAGCCGTGATGCACATATGATAACAACAAGATAGCAATCCAAATGGGAGCATACAAATGCGCTTACGCATCGTGTCGGTATGTCCAAAGGAACAAATAAGACAACATTCCAAATGGAAGATACCCGTGCGCTCGCATCGTGTCGATGAGTCCAGAGAAACAATAAGACAAGGCATTCAAATGGAAGCATACCCGCGCGGCTACGCATCGTGTCGGTATGTCGAAGGAAACAATAAGACAAAGATTCCAAATGGGAAGCATACCCGCAGCGCTACGCATCGTGGTCGCATGTCCAAAGGAAACAATAAGCAACGCAGAATCAAGTGGATGCATACGATGCGCTACGCGTCGTGTCGATATGTCCAAAGTGATTTAACAAAGTAACACTATCAGCGGGAACGTGCTGCGGAATTTATCCACTGCCGGTCACGCCCAAGTAAGTACTCAACAAGTCAACCGATCCTCCATCCGAGACGCCGTAGTATAAAACACAATTCGCACAATAAAGGCTATCACAACAAGATAGGCAAGTTTTACAACAACAAGCGTAGGCGAGTTTCACAACAACTCAAAGTACTTTCATTTTATGCCAAGGTCCGGTTTTAACTCCTAAAGTACTCTGGCGTTAAATTCCTTTTAAGAGATTCATTCTTTGTATAAAAGTCACCCGATACCCGTAGTATAAAATAGAGTGACTTACATCTTTTAAGTAAACCAAAACAACTTCCATACTTTCTTTTAAGTCAAGTTACTACGTTAAAACCAATGATAAAACCTTTCTTTTGTTTTCATAAGGTCGTTATAACCAACTTCCCATAAAGCCGTTATAACACCTTACGCTTTAAACCATTTTAAGACAACACAATGCCTTTCTTTTCCCTAAGGTTCGGTTGCCTAATTTTAATTCACAAGTCTCTTTTTAAACGTTTCATAGTTCGATGTCTTAATCTCTTTTAAAACAATTGAGTAACATATGCCCTAAAGTAGTAGTTATTCTTGTTCATAATCAATCTTATTAAGCGGCCGTGATCTAGAAAATGTAATATCATTTTGTCTCATCTTAGCTTCTATCACGGATGGAGGTTTCTACCGGTTTTAATAATACTTAATTATTCAATACATTTTCCTTTATTACTTATTGCCAGTGGTTTGTCGATACACGTTCGATTTCGAAATCAAGAAACATTATTCCTTCCACAAAACCAGTACTCATTACTACATGAATGAGGTTTCACACAAACATCCATATTAAGTCAAGTCTCTTAACTAAACTATTAAACCATTCTTTTTATCTCTCTTGGGCGTTACACCTAACTTCTCATAAAGTGGTATAACTTTATGTTTTCAAACCAAGTATACAACTTTCAAAAAGGTTTCTTAATCTCTTAGAATACTTGAGTTCTTTTTACATGAAATCGGTTATAAGTCAAATCGATTATCTTTTAAAACCACAAAGCATTTTCCGTTTACATAAAGTTGTTATAACACTTTATGTTTAAAAACAATCAAATACATTTAACACGTATGCATTGCGTACTACATAGTTATACACATATCATGCTAGAACAGAATGGAAGGGTTCACATACCTCGTGACGAGTATCGACTAATAGCAAGCGCCCAAGTACCCCCAAAGTCGCTGCACTCTCGGTCAAGGCATCACTCCACACGTAGTACTACAACCTATAGAGGCCACAAAGCGCTATTAATATCTTTTAGATCCGGACGTAGAATATTCTACGAGAAAATTCGAAGACCTCCCCAGCGAGCGTAAATCTCTCCTCCTCTAACGCAGGGCTGCTACCAAGCCAACCGGGGGTTAACATGTCCTAGCAGGACGTGTACAATTCTACTACACAAAGATGTCTACACAAGTCTACCGTAATACACCCCATGTAATTCTGATTCGATTCTTCTTAAATTAGGGCTTAAGTCGCAAGACATTGCCGTAAGTATTATCGAGCTTAAGTCAAAAGACATTGCCGCACAATTATAATGTTCAGTTCTATATATAGTATACTTCAACTATATATTTCTACAATATGTAATTTCGATTACAATAGAAGGTCAAGAGTGTTTACCTCGATAAGCCCAAAATTATCAGAGTTTAAATGTCGATCTGAGCGAGGTTTAGCTCTACTCAGTCTGCTTGACCCTCCGACCAACCTTGAAGTTCTAACCAACTTCTACTTATAACTTCAACTACGGTGAAGATTTACTTAGGGTTTCATTTTTGTAGTGAGGAAGTATAATAGTATTTTAGGCTTTTGCAAGTGTAACTTTGGGAATACTACAGTATTTGGGCGAAGGTATTGGACATAACAACAATACTAGGAAGTATTTCTATACCATGACAAAGGGGTATTTATACGAGACAACTAGGCTGGGGTATGTACTGCCAGCTCTCTGAGGAGGGTGGGTTTCGGCCAGGGCCTTGAGGGGAGGGTGTGTGGTGGGCGAGATCACAAGAGGAGAGAGGAGGGTTTGAGACTTAGAAAGATTGCTCAATTTTGGATGAAGAAAGTTCATCACTTAGAGGGTATTTATAGGTCAAGTGAAGGCCAACCCGATGGCGAGAATGAAGACAAGTGCATAGCAAGTGTAAGGCCAAGATTAAGCCACGTGCTACCTTATCCATCTACCCAAAATATCCTACCTAACCCTTGACCACATTTTTAGCACAAAAGCGTGCAAGACTTAGCCAAATGCCGTCAACCTCTTCCCGATGTGAGGTGACACACGCCACCTCCGTTTGTCCAAAATGTTCGTCCTGGAAAAATCCGTAAAAATTATTAATGACATGGCTGAATTTTCCCTTGAAGTAATGGAAGCGTTTCGTCGAAAACGACTCTCGGTGTTGTGTACAAATTTCAAACTAGCCAACTTTAAGGCTCAAATTGTATCACATCGCCTCACGTATATACTACGGAAATACGGTATAACATTCTCTCCTCCAGAAACATTCGTCGAATGTTCCTTACCGAACGGTATAACGAAGTTCTTCTAACAATTTGCCAACGCCACACCGCCACGAAATATCACACGCGTTCTCTTCGCCCTTACTCGTCATTGCCGCTTCTCGGACGCGAACTCTTCTAGTATCGCATAACACTTGATCATCGCTTGATTCCGATACTTTGGAGTCACGACCTCCAAACTTGGTCATCTTACTAGCTTCAATCTCCCTTAAGGCCATTCGGCCTTCGCGATCCGCCTGCGTCGAACATATCCCGAACTCATCGATGGTTATCTAATCCCTAGCACTGCGTGACCTACCGCTGGCAGGACCATTGATCTTGACCCGACTGAAGCCGTGGCGGGTTGGCCTCAGCGTAGCTGACCCGACCCACTTACGCATCAAGCTCTTGTTCCCGATCCGAACAATCTTACTATCTGGTCATGAAAGCTACCACTTCCATTACACACTACCAGGATTTATCACACAAAGCGTTTCTAGGCATAAAATGCACTCAGACAAGGATCACTTGCAAAATCGTACTCAAGACGGCTTACATCTAAGGTCTCAACTGTAATATTCTAAGGTTCATCATTTTCTCACCTCAGCTTACCCTTCTCACAAGTTCTACATCACGTTTAGCACAACGCTATCGAACATAACACTAAACACATCATCACATCATTAATACATACAAAACTACAGAGGGTTGAGGATATACGAAAATAGGCGATTGGAGGACCGCTTAAGCAGGAACTTCCACCGCGACCTCCGTGGCCGCGGTGTATGAACATCTGCTCGACTATGGGAGGTGAAGAACCATGTGATCCGTAATCTGTGCTATCCTACCAGCGCCACCCTCAGTCGGACAATTTCTCCCAAAATGGCCTGTGTCGCATGTAAAACAAACTCCCGGACTAGCACGACACTCCCACCGGAGTCTACCACAGTGATCCACGAGGTGAGGTGGCTTGGTGGCTGCTCACTCTACTCTCGAAAATCTGAACCCTTGGAGCCACGACTGCTCTCAATACTCGGGTGCTCTGAAGATTGTGGAGACCACTCTGCAGCGGAGGCGCATAACTAGTCTGTTGTTGGCGGTCCGCCTCGAAAGTCACCAAAGGACCTGCTCGCCTCTTCTGCGACCTTGGTTATTCGTCGATTTCTCGCTCCTCACCTCGAGTGCATAAGCTGCGTCGGGCAATGTCCATGCCGGTGAAGAGCTACACGAACAACTCTCGCTAGGTAATCATCGAGCCTGTAACATACTGCGCACTCGATCCTCCATACTAGCTACTAATGCGAGGGCGTCCGGGCGACGAGTCGAACTCACATTGTACTCCCAACCGCACGCGTTACTGCGCATGACCCAAAAATTGCCGCCGAGCCCTCTCATCCGTGGAGGCAAGAAATGTGCAAGAAAGGCCTCGAGAACTCGCCCCATAAAGTGGAAATGCATGCTCTCCGGGCGGCTTCCACGAATCAAACCGATCCATGCGGTATCACGCGGCCGATGCGAACCTAGGACCACCGACTCGGTCTCTCGATGCCTTGATCACTCTGCGATCGCTGCAAGCTGCGGATGGACTCCTGCGGATCATCCTCGGGCCTCACCCATAAAACTCTGGCGGGTTACACCTCGGAAAATCCACGTAATCTCAATATGCGCTCGGGGTGAACTCACGGTGCTCGGGGCCAGGCTGCTGCGTCCGGCTTATCTCAGTCGGCCTGACAACCCGGCCATTAAGCGGAGCCATCTCGCGCCAACCTATCTCATACGCGGCTGTGGGATGGAGGCTCGGTCTTGTGGTCTCTGTAGGCGCTGCATTTACTCGTATCTTCCTCTGCTGCCTTGGCCTTCTGGGCACTGGTTGTCTTGCGAGGTGGCATTACTTGTAAAGGAAAGGAATACGTCAGAGGGGTTCAACTCATCACACAACTGACTAAGGCACGATCTCGGAATGAGAAGAATGGAAACCAATCCTAAATGTCCTATAGCCTCACGATTATAGATGTGGTGCAACACACCGATAATCAAGACTCTACTAGACACGATGCGTAGACACTTAGAGGACTAAGCGCTCGATACCACTTTGTCACGACCGAACGGGCCCGTGGTAGTGCCTACCAGGCACCTAGTGATACAACATCGCAGAAAATCAGCGGAAATAAAAACATGAACATGAATTTAGAGACAATAATAAATTAACAAAGCCAACCAAAGCGATTGCCCATCGTATATATACATAAATACCGACAGTTATCCTTACAAACCCCGCACGCGATTACTCTGAGACCTCTAGAATTTATACAACAACTATGGCGGGACGGGGCCCGCCATACCACGAATATGCAGAACCTACTGACTCGAGGGTAACATGCAACGAATAAGCCTCGAAGGAACTGAGCTTCCCAAGACGCGAAATGAGATCCTAAGCGGGGATCGACAACGATGTACTCTACTGCGGTATGAACGCGGCCCGAAGGAGGTCGTGCAACAGTACCAAGTATGTGGCGTAAAATCTTGGCGAAATCATAATGATACATAAAGCGGGAGACAAGTATGATAACCAAACTACGAGACATACACATACCGCTTATATCAATTCAGTCTCACGCCACAACATCAATCACGCGTGAGTACCTTTCCACTTGGCGATGCATGATATGATAACAACAAGATAGCAATACAAATGGGAACAGACTCGTGCGATACGCATCGTGTCAGTATGTCCATAGGAACAAATAAGACAACATTCCAAATGGAAGCATACCCGTGCGCTACGCATCGTGTCAGTAGGTCCAGAGGGAAACAATAAGACAGCATTCCAAATGGAAGCATACCCGTGCGCTACGCATCGTGTCAGTATGTCCAAAGGGAAACAATAAGACAACATTCCAAATGGAAGCATACCCGTGCGCTACGCGCTCGTGCGATGTCCAAAGAAACGATAAGCACAAAGGCGCGTAATCAAAGTGGATGCATACGTGCGCCACGATCGTGTCGATATGTCCAAAGTGATTTAACAAAAGTAACACTATCAACGAGAACGCGTGCGGTGGAATTTATCCGCCGGCACGGGCACGTCCAAGTAAGTACTCAACAAGTCAACCGATCCTCCATCGAGAGACGCGGTAGTATAGAAACACAATTCTTGCACAATAAAGGCTATCACAACAAGCATAGGCAAGTTTCACAACAACAAGCATAGGCAAGTTTCACAACAACTCAAAGTACTTTCATTTTTATGCCAAGGTCCGGGTTTTAACCTAAAAGTACTCTGTAGCGTTAAATTCCTTTTAAGAGATTCATTCTTTGTATAAAGTCACCGATACCGTAGTATAAAATAGAGTGACTTACATCTTTTAAGTAAACCAAAACAACTTCCATACTTTCTTTTAAGTCAAGTTACGTTAAAACCAATGATAAAACCTTTCTTTTGTTTTCATAAGGTCGTTATAACCAACTTCCCATAAAGCCGTTATAACACCTTATGCTTTAAACCATTTTAAGACAACACAATGCCTTTCTTTTCCTAAGGTTCGGTTTGCCTAATTTTAATTACGCAAGTCTCTTTTGAAACGTTTCATAGTTCGATGTCTTAATCTCTTTTAAAACAATTGAGTAACATATGCCCTGGCAGTAGGTTATTCTTGTTCATAATCAATCTTATTAAGCACCATGATCTAGAAAATGTAATATCATTTTGTCTCATCTTAGCTTCATGCAGATGGAGGTTTCACTGGTTTTAATAATACTTAATTATTCAATACATTTTCCTTTATTAACGCCGCAGGTGGTTTGTCGATACATTCGATTTCCAAATCGGTAAAACATTATTCCTTCCACAAAACCAAGTACTCATTACTCACGAATGAGGTTTCACACAACATCCATATTAAGTCAAGTCTCTTAACTTAAACTATTAAACCATTCTTTTATCTCTCTTAAGGCTACACCTAACTTCATAAAGCCGGTATAACTTTTATGTTTTCAAACCAAGTATACACTTCTTTCAAAAAGGTTTCTTAATCTCTTAGAATACTTGAGTTCTTTACAACAAGTCGGTTATAAGTCAAATCGATTATCTTTTAAAAACCACAAAGCATTTCTCATTTACATAAAGTTGTTATAACACTTTATGTTTAAAGGCAATCAAATACATTTAACACACGTACGCGTCACCGTGCTACATAGTTATACACGTATCATGCTAGAACAGATAGGAAGAGGTTCACATACCTCGCGAAGTATCGACTAATAGCAAAACGCCCAAGTACCCAAAACCGCTGCTACACTCTCACCAAGCGGATCACCCACACGTAGTACTACAACCTATAGAGGCCACAAAGCGCCTATTAATATCTTTAGATCCCGACGTAGAATATTCTACGAAAATTAAGAAGACTCTCCCCATGACAACAGTAAATCTCTCTCTCTAACGAGGCAGTACCAAGCCAACCGTGGGGTTAACATATCTAACCGGACGTGTACAATTCTACTACACAAAGAATGTTACACAAGTCTCTTTATGAATACACTATGTAATTACTGATTCATTCTTCTTTAAATTCAGCTTAAGTCGCAAGACATCGCGTAAGTATTATTCAGCTTAAGTCAAAAGACATTGCCGCACAATTATAATGTTCGGTTCTATATATAGTATACTTCAACTATATATTTCACAATATGTAATTTCCAATTACAATAGAAGGTCAAGAGTGTTTACCTCGATAAGCCCAAAATTATCCGAGTTTAAATGTCGATCTGAGCAAGGTTTAGCTCTACTCGTGTAGCTTGACCCGCTCCAACCAACCCTTAGAAGTTCTAACCAACTTCTACTTATAACTTCAACTACTGGTGAAGATTTACTTAGGGTTTCATTTTGTAGTGACCGGAAGTATAATAGTATTTTACTGGCTTTTGTACAAGTGTAACTTTGAGAATACTACAAGGTATTTGGGCGAGGTATTCGGATATAACAACAATACTAGGAGAGTATTTCTATACCACAACAAGGGGTATTTATACGAGACAACTAGGCTAGGGGGTATGCACTACCAAGCCTCTGAGGGGAGGGGTGGGTTTCGCCAAGGGCCTTGAGGGAGGGTGTGTGGTGGGCGAGATCACAAGAGGAGATGGAGGTTTGAGACTTAGAAAGATTGCTCAATTTTTGGATGAAGAAAGTTCATCACTTAGAGGGTATTTATAGGTCAAGTGAAGGCCAACCAATGGCCAAGATGAAAACAAGTGCATAGCAAGTGTAAGGCCAAGATTAAGCCATGTGCTACCTTATCCATCTACCCAAAATATCCTACCTAACCCCGACCACATTTTTAGCACAAAAACGCAAGACTTAGCCAAATGCCGTCCAACCTCTTCCAATGTGAGGGTGACATGTCACCCTCCCGTTGGTCCAAAATGTTTCGTCTCGGAAAAATCCGCAAAAATTATTAATGACATAAATCTAATTTTCCCTTCGAAATGTGGAAACGTTTAAAAACGACTCCTCTCGGTGTTGTGTACAAATTTCAAACTAGCCAACTTTAAGGCTCAAATTGTATACGTCGCCTCACGTACATACTGAAATACGGTATAACATGCCTAACCTTCGACTCGTCTGTCTCATTCCTAGCCACAAGCCTAGCTAGTAATCGCCATTTCTTGTAACTCATATCCTCGGCCCGGTCGTGAAAATGGAGGCTCGTATCGTGGCCTCGATGAAAATGCCGCTCTAAACTGCTGGGCTAGCGGCGTCATAAAACTCGTCGTCAAGTACTATATCAGTGTAATGGCCAAGCCAGGTGCCTCGTAACCCTCTCGTGTTCTACTCGTAGCTCCTCTGCTGCCTTGCCCTTCGGGCTCTGGTTGCCTGCGTAGAGGCATAACGAGTGCAAAGAATCGCCGAGAGGAGTCCAACTTATAACACGGCTCTAAGGCACGATCTCACGGTGAGAAGAATGGAAACCAATCCTAAATATCTCGCACCTCACGACATAGGTGTGTGGTGCACAACACACCGATAATCAAGACTCTACTAGATACGGTCAGAGACACTTTCCGAGGATTAACCGCTTCGATACCACTTTTGTCACGACGGACCACGGGCGCGATCGGGTGTCTTATGTCACGACCGATCCGGGCCGTGATCGTGCCTTACCCGGGCACCCAAGTAGACATATATCAGAGTAACCATCGGAATATAAAAACAAGACATGAAACAATTATAGAATGAGAACAATTTATCAAGAGAAGATTGTCTTTCGGCATGTATATATACATAAAATTTTGAACCCGAAACAATTCATCCCTTTTACAAACTACGCCACAACAAGCATTACTACAGACCTCTAAGATTTTTACAACAACTATGACGGGACAGGGCCCCACCATACCACTGAATGTACAAAAACTTACAAACTCGGGGAAACATACCAAAAGATAAGCCTCCGGAGGAACGGAGCTTCCCAATACGCTGAATCGTGATCCTAAGAGTGAGGATCAACCGTGTACCTCTACTGCGGCATGAACGCAGCCCCGAGGTCAAGACAACAGTAAAGTATGTGAAATCGGAAAATCAGAAATGAAATCATAACGGTTTATATAAAACAGAGACATGTATGATAATCAAACTACGCTTACAACATAAAAGTAGTCATGTCGGCGGGGACTCACTCCTCAAAGTCATCCTTCATGCGTGGAACTCGCTCCTCACCGCCGATCTAGGTATAAATCGTATGATACGTATAACATGTCTCGTCCATCCTGGGACTCGAGGTGGAATCGTGTGGAATACATGTCTCGACCCATCTCATGGGACTCGATAGGAATCGTATGGAATACATGTCTCGGCCCATCTCACGGGACTCGATAGGAATCGATGGAATACATATCCCGACCCATCTCGTGGGACTCGATAGGAATCGTATGGAATACATGTCTCTACCATCTCATGGGACTCGATAGGAATCGTATGGAATACATGTCTCGCCCATCTCATGGGACTCGATAGGAATCGTATGTAATACATGTCTCGCCCATCTCACGGGACTCGATAGAATCGTATGGAATACATGTCTCTACCCATCTCACGGGACTCGATAGAATCGTATGGAATCATGTCTCTACCATCTCATGGGACTCGATAGGAATCGTATGGAATACATTCCCGGTCCATCTCATGGACTCGGTATCAAATCGGCCATAACATTTAAACTCTCTTTTAGGACAAATTAAAATAATACCATACTTTCCTTTTTTTTTTAAATCAAGTAGCAACATTCTTTTCAAAAAGTTCAAGTTTGCCTAATTTCAAATACTCAAGTCTCTCATTTTCGAAAGGTTTCGTAATTCATAGTCTTAATCACTTAATAACATAATTCTCTTTTAAAACAATTTGAGTAACATATGCCTTATGTGTGAGTAGGTTATTCTTGTTTATAACAATATTATTAAAGCAGCCATGATCTAGGAAATGTAATATAATTTTGTCTTATCTTAGCTTCTATGCAGATGGAGGTTTCTACTGGTTTTAATATAATTAATTATTTGTCAATACATTTTCCTTTATTAACGCTGCAGTGGCTCGTTCGATACTTATTCTCATTTCCGAAATCAGTAAAACATTATTCTTTAAAAACCAAGTACTCATTACTCACGAATGAGGTTTCACACTTTTTAACAAAATTCATATCAATTCAATTAAGTCAAGTCTCTTATCTTTTAAGATCAAGTCTCTTAACTTCTAAAATCAATAAACCATTCTTTTACCTACATAAAGTCGTTATAACTAACTTCCCATAAAGTTATTATAACACTTTATGTTTTAAACCAACCAAAACTCATTTAGCGTACGCGTCACCGCATTTACATAGTTTACAAAACATCATGCTAGAAAGGATAGGAAGAGGTTCACATACCTCGCGACGATTATCGACAATTAGCAAAACGCTCCACGTACTCTAACCTTGCTCGCCTTTTCCACCCTTCAAGTAGAATACGCTACTCGTAGTACTTCAACCTATAAAGGCCACAAACGCCTACCAACCTCTAGATCTCTTCAGTAGAATAATTCTAGATACAAGATTCCTTATTCTACGGAAAATTCAAGACCTCCCGCAACCACAAAAATCTCCTCCTCTAACGAGGCTGCTGCCAAACCAACAATCCGGGTGGGGTTACACGTCTAACCGGACGTGTACAATTCTACTCCACAATAATACTACAAGTCTACTGTAAATACAGTCCCATGTAAATACAGTTCAATTCTTTATAATCATCCTTCCAATATATCTTATACTCAATTTAAACTACTACAACATGTAATCTCCAATTCTGATAGGGACATAGGTAATTACCTCGATAAGCCCAAAATTATCCAAGATATAAGTCGATCTCGAGCAACGTTTAGCTCCAATTCCTTACGCCCAACCCGCTCCAGCAACCCTTAGAAGTTTCTAAACAACTTCTTAACACTTCATCTAAGCTATGAAGATTTTTCTAGGGGTTCATTTTGCGATTATGGAATAAGTAGTATTTTCTGCTCTTATGTTGGGATTTTTGAATACCACCAGGGATTTAGGCTAAAGTATTTGGAATAACAACAATACTTGAAGAATTCTACTCGAGGTGGGGGTGTTTGGACGAAAACTCACTAAGGGAGGGAGGAATTTTTGCCTTGGAAACTTTCTAATGTGGATGAAATAAAGTCTCGCACACGGGTATTTATAGGGAAATAAATGGCCAAGATCTAGGCAAGTGGATGGTGAGGACGGGTACATGTGTGTGGGTAGTTAGCCAACCATTTGGCTACCACAAAAAATGGGACAAGTGGCACCACAAAATGGGTCACTTGTCTCTTCTCCACCGCCAACACGGCCACTGGGGTGACACGTGTCGCCCTACTCATCCAAAATATTTCATCTTCCGAAAATATCCGTAATGCCAAAAATCGAAAATAAGTGGACCCAACAAAGCAAGAAATTTTCCGTAGCCCACGTGACCAATTTGGAAATAAAATTTCATAGTTCTCAAATATTCCAAAAGTCCAAATACCAAATCAGAATCAATTCCCTTTAATGAACATTTTTCCTTCACAAAATCCGGAAACTTTTCCGTCGAAAAATCACATCTTTCTTCCTTTCCAATTTTACTGTCGTATTCTCGTACGTACGTCCTCGTATACATACCCTGGAACTACGGGGTGTAACATAAAGTATATTTACATTTTCTAATATGAAAAAATTTTGGATACAAAAAAATGTGACGGTGAGAATTAATATTAGTGGTTGAATTCTTTCCAAATGGAGTTATGGACTTAGGATTGTATTGTTAAATCTTGGCATTAAGAATTTGAGCCAATCGAAAATTTCACAATTTTGGGCTAAGTATGAAATTATTTTTGTGAAGAAAATTATGGGCGAATTAGAGGGTGACACGTGTCCCTCCCCACTTGTGTAACAAAGCTCTAATTATATATATGTATTGCAAGATTGGCTAAGGGTGGGAGATATTATTGTGAAGAGAAGACAAATGGACAAGTGGGTCTACAAGGGTCCCCCTCCACTTGTGCTACATACACCTTTATATTACAAGTCTTGCAAGACTTTGTCCACAAATATCTTCTTCATCCAAACTCTCCTTAACCTATCTTCTCCTCCAAGTTTTTGAAACCCTTAGCCAAGTGAAGAACAAATTAGTTTCTTTTCCAAGATTAAGCTCCTTAACTAAGTTCTAAGTCAAGGCTAATACACCAAACAGTGTTCACGGTTTTGGCTTGAAAATTGTCTTGAAACCCTAAGCTTGGAGTTGGAAGAAAAACAAGAAAGTAAGATGGTTACAAGCTTGTAGAGGAAACATGTGTGTTATTGTAACGTGAAGATGTGGTGCAAAAGAGAAACCAAACAGTGTTCACGGTTTTGGCTTGAAAATTGTCTTGAAACCCTAAGCTTGGAGTTGGAAGAAAAACAAGAAAGTAAGATGGTTACAAGCATGCAGGAAACATGTGTGTTATTGTAGCGTGAAGATGTGGTGCAAAAGAGAAATGGTTGGCCGAGAACTAGTGGACTGTTTTTTGCTAATGTGAAGGTAAAATTTCTTCTTCCTCTTGAAGTAATTAGAAGTTACATGTCATTATAGTTAAGGGATGAACTTGTGTTAAATGAAATGGAGAATAAGAAGTCGTAGAGACGTTTTGGCATGATAAGCCGATATTTGGGCGCTTTTAGTATATTGGATTCGTTGGTTATTGTTGTTGTTATCGTCACCTATTACATGTTATTAATTGAAGGAAATCTTGTTGTTGAAAGTTGAAACTGTTTATATAAAAGTGTTGAAATATGACTTGGATCTTAAGGAGTTATGAAGGGCTTTGGTATTAATTCTTGTTGGCCGAAACTGCATGAAGCTGTGGGACATTGTTGTGCTATTTTAGGGACTGTTTTGTGGTGTTAAAATGCTGAAAATTGAGTTATCATTATGCATGTTTAAATGTGGTAATTACTAATGTAAGTCCTAAAGGAATAAGGGTGTAGAAAGGTGTAGAAAGGCTTCACATTCTACCCTCGTTTTTGTTGGAATATGGACTGTTTTTGTGGACTGTTTTAATATGGATTAAGAGGCTGAATTTACATGAGAAGTGGGTGTGTAAATCCCATTATTTCTGTTTGTGCCCTTAATTGGTGTTTGGTTATTGATGTTATTGGCCTTATTTGTAAGGTGGAAATGTATGTATAAATAGGGGAAGTGCTGCCCAAATTTTTATATGAAAAGAGAACCATCTTGTGGTATATGACTTACACTAGTATTCATGAAGTTGATAGACGTGTTATTGTTGTTATAGGTTAAAGTACTAATTGGGACGTATTACATTTTATCGTGTTGGTATAGCCGATAAGGTATGTGAACTATCCTTTCTTCTTTGGCATGTTTTTATAAAGTGAGTGTCGACGGACTTACATAGTTTTATCGATCTTAATCCTTAATGATACATGACATGAGAGTGTCTTGAGTTTTCTAAAAGAAGTTATTCCATTTATTCCATTGAGAGTCGAAAACAATTTTTACTGTGTGCCAGAAAGGGCCGAGAAACATATGATTTTATTGAGAGTCAAAAGATGATTAAATTGCACAAGGTTGCTCATGATAACTATTCGTGCAAGGGTTATTATTTCATCCACTGAGTCCCATAATGGGCCGGCAATGTTCACCGAGTCCCTCACTAAAGGGTCGGTAATGTTATATGTATTATGATTCCATGGACATGATTCCATGATGCGAGTATAGATACTCATGACAGTCGTGTGCAGATCCTAGCATTTGTTCATCGAGTCCCTCGCTAGAGGGCAGACAATGTTTATATATATATATGAGGATGATGATCTCACCGAGTCCATCACTAAAGGGTCGGGACACGTTATATATAAATAGATACGATGATTTCATGGACATGTATCCATGATGCGGGTATGGATACTTATGACATATATGATTCCATAGACATATATCCATGATGCGAGTATAGATACTCACGACAGTATATGATTCCATGGACATGTATCCATGATGTGGGTATAGATACCTAAGACAGTATACGATTATATGGACAGACATTCATAATTTTGATATGACTCATTTTTTTAAAAAGGTACAGTTGACTCTCTATTTGTACAAGGTATAGTTGACTCTTATTTTATATGGCAAGGTTGGATCTGGTATGTTGATTATCATACTTGTCCCTGTCATCTTTTGTACAGTTATGATCTTATTTACTTACTTTATGTTTACATACTTGGTACATTATTCTACTGACCCCCTCTCCGGGGGGCTGCGTTCATGCCCGCAGGTATAGGTACTCAGTTTGATGATCCTCGAGCTTAGGATCTTTGCTCAGCTTTTGGGATAGCTCCATTGTTCCGGAGCTTGTCATTTTGGTACAGACCTATGTATATTCAGGAGTACGGCGGGGTCTTGTCCCGTCACATTTCATTATCAAACTCTTAGAGGTCTATAGACAGGTGTGGGTGGTAAATGTTTATTTGGATACATGTGGGTTGTATATGTTGTAACTGGTTTTGGAAAATTTTGTATCACTTTGGCGGCCTTGACACTGTTTTATTATATGAATTTTTCTTAAGCTTCCGCTGATTATATGTGATGTGTGGGTATAAGGGTGCCCGGGTAGGGTACCAGTCGCGGCCCGTCGGCTCGAGTCGTGACAAAAGTGGTATCATAGTAGTTAGTCCTCGGAATGTCTACAAACCTTGTGTAGTAGGGTCTTGGTTATCGGTGTGTTGTGCACCACACCCATATACATGAGGCTACAGTACATTTATGATTGATTTCTATTTTCCTTACTCTAAGATCGTGCGATAGAACTGTGTTGTTAGGATAGTCCCTCCCTAACGTATTATTGTGGTTGCAGTTATTCCTCCAAAGAAAGCGATAACGGCCCAGAAGGGGAATATATGGACCTTGTATACATGTTGGTAAAATTGTTGTATAGTTGGTATGATGATGACGTGCATCTATACGAACATATTTATTAGGGCCATGTGTGTGTTGCCTGAAGTGATTATAGGTTATCATGAGTTAGTTAAGCTTTAATAATTGCTTGGAAGGTATGAAACCGTGTAATGAATCCACATCAAGGCTTTATATATGTGCTAATTTGGAATATTCATGAGGTAATGAGTTGTCTGAGATTCTGATAGACTCTTAAAATATCATGTTCAATTGACTTAATGACATACCATTGTTATACCCCCGTAGTTCTAGTCATGCGTATGAGAACGTACGAAAGGGATTAAGACTTAAAATTTTAGAAAGATAGGTTGACGGATTGTTTCGGACGGGTTTTTAGTCAACTTTGAGGCGGTTTATGTCCAGTTGCATTACGAGTTCCTAGGTGTTTCAAATGCCTAGTACGTATTTCGTTGAGTCTAGTTCCCAACGCAACCAACCGTTCGTCGATAGTACATCGGAGTAGAAAGTTATGGGAGTTACAAGTTCAGTGTGCAGTCGGACAGAAAAATATTTCGGTCAGGAGCCACAGGCAGCGAGCGGAAGCGGTCGCGCGCGAAAGTTACGAGAGGTTGCGGAGGTTTCAGCGGCGCGTGGCTGGTCGCGGTCGCGCCGAGGCGGGTTCTGCGGTGGGTGGAAAAATCAGAATCGCTTTGTTTTAAAAAAACCATGGGAGGGTGACAAGTGTCCCCCATCCGATTTTGCATGTCCTATTTATTGACCAAGTCTTGAAGACTTGGTCATTCTTCAAACTCTTCTCTCTCTCTAAAAATTAAAGCTCTCCTTCTCTAGAAAATCAGAGAAAATCAAGGCTTGAGAAAAATCTGAAAAATGTGGCAAGAAGGAAACTTGTTGGCAAGCTTGTAGGAGTTTTGTGGTGGTGATTGTGGAAAGGAGGCTAGTGAATTTGTTGGATTAATTTGGGTAAGCTTTAAGGTAACAATCCTTTCTCTTTTGCTAGTTTATTGTGTTGCATGTGAAGAAGAAATGACTTGTAGTTGTCAATATTGCTCTTAGATACATTGCATGTAGGAAATATGGTTTGTATATGAAAGGATTGGATAAGAATGATATGTAAGCATGTTATAGTCAAGATACTACCTTTAACTTATTGATTTAGTTAATATGCATTGTGGGGAAGAATTTTACACATCCAAGATTAAGTGTGTAATCCCCTTTGTATTGATTGGATTGTTGGGCCTTAAAAGTGGTGTTTGGATGTTGAATTCGGCCTTGAAAAAGGTGGCAAAGTATGTAGAAACAAAGGAAATGCTGTCCGATTTTCCATAGAATTTAGGGACTTTGCACTTGGAATATTCTACGTTGAAGCTAAAGGTTAATAAACATATTATGGTCATTATAGGTTGACGTACTACATGCGGTATATTGGAATTAGCAAGTGGATTGACCCGAAGAGGTATGTGGGACCTTTCTTATCTCTTGAGCATGAGTAGTTATAACTGTATAGTACGGTAGACGTACGTGATTTAAATGAAGTAAATCCATTTGGTATCTTTGACTTATTTTAAAGAATGTCTAAGTTGGTTGAGTTAGAGAGTTAACTCACTTGTCCTTGAGGAATGTTTTATTCTAATAAGGTAGACAAAGATTTCTTAACATGAAAAAGTATAGAATATTTGGTGTGGAAGTATTGAGTATTGAACCATTCTGAAGAAAAGACACCTGAATTTTAAGTTAAGAAACTTGTTTTCTAAAGATAAGAGACTTGAAGTATTTTGAAAATTTTGTAAACTGATTTGAAGTATAAGTCTCTTGGTTAATAAAAGAACGAAATTGTTTGAGATATAAGGAGTTATAACGACTTTATGGGAAGTTAGTTATAACGGCCTTATGAAATGATAAGAATGTCTTAATTTCTAAAAGCATAAAGTTAGTATAACGGCTTTATGGGGAGTTGGTTATAATAACTTTATGGAAGGTTAAAGAGTTGGGTTTTCTTGAAAAAGGTAAACATAGATGAAAGAATTGAAACTAAGAAGGGCAATTCGATGTAAAGGCATCAATTGCTTAACGTTTAAATGAGGGTCACTTGAGTTAGAAGCCCGAAACATATTTCTAAAAGTATAGTGACTTGTTTGAAATGTAGATGAGTCTTGATACTACGGGTGATAGTATCTTGGGATCTTATGTGAAAAAGGGGATATTTGGAAAGAATGGAAGTACATAGTACTTTGGGTTGAATTTCCCCGGAATTGTTAAGTGGTATGAAAAGTACCTTAAGGCCATTAAAATGAGATCCATTTTGTATGTTAATGAAAGTCTAAAGAAGTTATGAAATTACTTGGACGTACCGTCAGTGATGGAGGATTCCACGGGTATGCTCCCATTGTTTTAGTATGAGTTTACTTGGACGTACCGTCAGTGATGGAGGATTCCACGGGTATGCTCCCATTGTTTTAGTATGAGTTTACTTGGACGTACCGACAGTGATGCGGGATTCCACGGGTATGCTTCCATTGTCTTAATATGAGCTTACTTGGACGTACCGACAGTGAGGTGGGATTCCACGGGTATGCACCTTGGACATGCTTACGATGAGGGATTCTGAGGCATGCAGTATGAGTTTACCCGGACGTACCGACGGTGATGTGGGATTCCACGGGTATGCTTCCATTGTGGTTGATCCTTGGACCCGGGTTGTGGCATTTGCATATTCCGTGGATTTGCTACCCACGATGCGAGGAATACCTCATGCGAGTCCGTAGGGCTCATGCGGGTGAAATAGTCCCATGCGGGCGGGTACATCCTATGCGAGGAATACCTCATGCGGGTCCACACGACCCATGCGGGTGAAATAGTCCCAGGAGTAGGATTGCTTAATGATACTGCGGGTGGGTGACCTTGCTTTGATCATGAGCTTCCTATTTTCATGCAAAGATAGTATATGCTTGATATTCTCATTACTAGTAAGGCACAATGTATCAGTAAATTGATTATCATACATGTCTCCGATTATTTTAGACTTATGATGTATTTTCGTATTTTCGATTTCACATACTTAGTACATATCATGGTAATCGACCCCCTTCTCGGGGATGCGTTCATGCCGCAGGTAAGGGTAAGCAGGTGGTGGATCCTCATTCTTAGAATCACCGGCGGTGTCGAAGCTCCATTCACGAGGCTGTTTTTTATTGGTGCGGTTCACGAAGTTGTAGACTTTGTACATTCGTGGGTATGGCGGGCCACTGTCGTCAGCGATTGTTATTCCTGTGTAATCAGTAGTCACGTTTGTGGTTTGGGTGTAAGAACAAAGTTGTACTGTTTTACTGTTGAGTAAGTATATTCTATGGGAGGCGGCCTGGTCGGCTCGCCAGTGATGTTTACTATCTACGAGTTTATGTGTTATGATGTTCATTCGCTATTCTCGATGTATACACAGCGGGTGCCGGTAGGCACGTGCGCCCAGGTCGGTCGTGACAAAAGTGGTATCAGAGCAGTTAGTCCTCGGAAAGTGTCTACAAACCGTGTCTAGTAGAGTCTTGATTATCGGTGTGTTGTGCACCACATCTATAATCAGGAGGCTGCAGGATATTTAGGATTAGTTTTCATTCTTCTCTCTATGAGATCGTGCAGTAGAGCTGTCCTACTAGGTTGAATCCTCTCTGACCTATTCTTATGTACCAATTATGCCTCCACGCAAGGCGACCAGAGCCCAGAAGGGCAAGGCGGTGAGGAACTGCAAGTCGGACGCAGGGTTACGAGGCACAGCCCGATCCCACGGAGGTGATGTTTGACAATGAAGTTCCACGACGTCGCCACCCAGAGAGTTCGGGCGCAGCGGCTACTAAGACCGCGGTACACGAGCCTCCGTTCCACGGCCGAGCGAGTATTGGGATTACGGAGAGCGGATCGTGTTGTTGACTAGCATCATGGCGGTCACGCCGCGAGCCGTAGCTAACCCTGAGCCGGCGTTTAAGGATTCGGACTTTACGAGTTGTAACCCACCCGAGTTCTATGGGTCGAGGTCCGAGAGGACCTCGTGAGTTCATTCGGCGTGCGGCGGACTATGCAGTGCTTAGGGCCTGAGACGAGTCCGTTGTGTTAGCTTCCTGCTACGATTCCGATATTGCGTTGAACCGGTTTGAGTCGTGGTGTTGTCTAGAGGTGCAGGTGCTCCTCCACTGTTTGGGATGAGTTCACTAAGCCTTCCTCGGTGACTTTGCCTCCGAGACGAGAGAGCCCGCTGATAGGTTCTTGGCATTGAGACGAGAATGGGAGGACCATCGGGAGTACAACCCGAGTTTGACTCATTGTCGGTGTCGCCCACTATTGTGGCGGACATGGCGATGAGTTCACCGCTATGTGATGGGGCTAGACCGTTATATGGTTCTTGCGTATGCAGGAGTGGCTCTTCACCAGTATGGATATTGCCGGATGCGAGGAGTATGCACGAGGATTGAGGGCGAGAGAGTGAGGCGGCGAGTCCAAATTTCAGCCAAGAGGCGGGGATGTGGTTTCAAAGATAGCTTTGGGGTGGACAACCTCAAAGCAGCTGAGTCTACATTTTCGCCAACGCAGTACCCTTCCGGCCTTCCGCGGGTGGTTTGACCGGGGATATTCGAGGAGCGGTCAAGGCTCGTGGTTGCAGGTTCACGGGTGTCCGAAGATAGTAGCCAGGGGAGGCCACATTTGCCTCGGTGTGGTCACTGTGGTAGATCTCATTTTGGGGAGTGTCGGACTAGGTCGACATCTTGTTATGCTTGCGGCCAACAGGGCCATTTGGCGATCAGACCGAGTGGCGTGGTGGGATAGCACGATCTATTGGATCGATGCGGAGTTCTTCACCTTCAATGGCTGGCGGGGATGTTCACGACGGCGATCCAAGCGAGATGTCGCGTAGTAGATTCGCTTTAGCGGTCATTTGACCCACCTATGTGATATCTTTGATCCTTTAGAGATTAGTATGCATGATAGGATTATTGTATGATTTAATGTCATGAACGGAGGATATTGAGACTATGTACATGTGATAGAATAAGTTGGTAGATACGAACATGCAATCTGTGAGTAGTGAATGGGAGTAAGTGGTGATGGTTTACACTTTGGATTCATTTTCCTGTTTGACTTACGATGAATGGATATGCGTGTGTGATATTTTAGGGTCACAAGTGGCATAATAAGGTCCCATTAAGCGTGAAGTGCGAGGATGTACCGAGGAATATTAGATTGGCTCCAAAAGAACATTCGGGGACGAATGTTTCTAAGGGGGGGGGGGGAGAATGTTATACCCCGTAGTTCTGGTCATGCTTATGAGAACGTACGAAAGGGATTAAGACTTAAAATTTTAGAAAGATAGGTTGACGGATTGTTTCAGACGGGTTTTTAGTCAACTTTGAGGCGGTTTATGTCCAGTTGCATTACGAGTTCCTAGGTGTTTCAAAGGCCTAGTACGTATTTCGTTGAGTCTAGTTTCCAACGCAACCAACCGTTCGTCGATAGGACATCGGAGTAGAAAGTTATGGGAGTTACAAGTTCAGTGCGTAGTCGGACAGAAAAATATTTCGGTCAGGAGCCACAGGGCGCTGGCGGAAAGCAGCGCAGCCGGAGCGAGGAAGCGGCCGGAAGTTCTGAGAGGTTGCGGAGGTTTCAGCGCCGCGGGCTGCGAGGGCATGGCGGAGTTCTGGCGAGGGTGGAAAAATCGAATCGTTTTGTTTTAAAAACCATGGGAGGGTGACAAGTGTCCCCACCCCATCTGATTTTGCATGTCCTATTTATTGACCAAGTCTTGAAGACTTGGTCATTCTTCAAGCTCTTCTCTCTCTCTAAAAAATTAAAAGCTCTCCCTTCTCTCTAGAAAATCAAGAGAAAATCAAGGCTTGAGAAAAATCTGAAAAAGGTGGCAAGAAGGAAACTTGTTGGCAAGCTTGTAGGAGTTTTGTGGTGGTGATTGTGGAAAGGAGGCTAGTGAATTTGTTGGATTAATTTGGGTAAGCTCTAAGGTAACAATCCTTTCTCTTTTGCTAGTTTATTGTGTTGCATGTGAAGAAGAAAGGACTTGTAGTTGTCAATATTGCTCTTAGATACATTGCATGTAGGAAATATGGTTTGGATATGAAAGGATTGGATAAAAATGATATGTAAGCATGTTATAGTCAAGATATTACCTTTAACTTATTGATTTAGTTAATATGCATTGTGGGGAAGAATTTTACACATCCAAGATTAGGTGTGTAATCCCCTTTGTATTGATTGGATTGTTGGGCCTTAAAAGTGGTGTTTGGATGTTGAATTCGGCCTTGAAAAAGGTGGCAAAGTATGTAGAAACAAAGGAAATGTTGTCCGATTTTCCATAGAATTTAGTGACTTTGCACTTGGAATATTCTACATTGAAGCTAGAGGTTAATAAATGTATTATGGTCATTATAGGTTGACGTACTACGTGCGGTATATTGGAATTAGCAAGTGGATTGACCCGAAGAGGTATGTGAGACATTTCTTATCTCTTGAGCATGAATAGTTATAACTGTATAGTACGGTAGACGTACGTGATTTAAATGAAGTAAATCCATTTGGTATCTTTGACTTATTTTAAAGAATGTCTAAGTTGGTTGAGTTAGAGAGTTAACTCACTTGTCCTTGAGGAATGTTTTATTCTAATAAGGTAGACAAGGATTTCTTAACATGAAAAAGTATAGAATATTTGGTGTGGAAGTATTGAGTATTGAACCATTCTGAAGAGAAGACACCTGAATTTTAAGTTAAGAAACTTGTTTTCTAAAGATAAGAGACTTGAAGTATTTTGAAAATTTTGTAAACTGATTTGAAGTATAAGTCTCTTGGTTAATAAAAGAACGAAATTGTTTGAGATATAAGGAGTTATAACGACTTTATGGAAAGTTAGTTATAACGGCCTTATGAAAGGATAAGAATGTCTTAATTTCTAAAAGCATAAAGTTAGTATAACGGCTTTATGGGGAGTTGGTTATAATAACTTTATGGAAGGTTAAAGAGTTGGGTTTTCTTGAAAAAGGTAAACATAGATGAAAGAATTGAAACTAAGAAGGGCAATTCGATGTAAAGGCATCAATTGCTTAACGTTTAAATGAGGGTCACTTGAGTTAGAAGCCCGAAACATATTTCTAAAAGTATAGTGACTTGTTTGAAATGTAGATGAGTCTTGATACTACGGGTGATAGTATCTTGGGGTCTTATGTGAAAAGGGGGATCTTTGGAAAGAATGGAAGTACATAGTACTTTGGGTTGAATTTCCCCGGAATTGTTAAATGGTATGAAAAGTACCTTAAGGCCATTAAAATGAGATCCATTTTGTATGTTAATGAAAGTCTAAAGAAGTTATGAAATTACTTGGACGTACCGTCAGTGATGGAGGATTCCACGGGTATGCTCCCATTGTTTTAGTATGAGTTTACTTGGACGTACCGTCAGTGATGGAGGATTCCACGGGTATGCTCTCATTGTTTTAGTATGAGTTTACTTGGGCGCACCAGCGGTGACGCGATTCCACGCGTATGCTTCAATTGTCTTAATATGAGCTTACTTGGGCGCATGCAAGCGGTGAGGTGAGATTCCACGGGTATGCACCTTGGACATGCTTACGATGAGGGATTCTGAGGCATACAGATATCACGTTTACGGGACGCACGACGGTGATGTGGGATTCCACGGGTATGCTTCCATTGTGGTTGATCCTTGGACCCGGGTTGTGACATTTGCCTATTCCGTGGATTTGCTACCCACGATGCGAGGAATACCTCATGCGAGTCCGTAGGGCTCATGCGGGTGAAATAGTCACATGCGGGCGGCACGATCACGCGAGGAATACCTCATGCGGGTCCACACGACCCATGCGGGTGAAATAGTCCCATGAGTAGGATTGCTTAATGATATTGCGGGTGGGTGACCTTGCTTTGATCATGAGCTTCCTATTTTCATGCAGTATAGTATATGCTTGATATTCTCATTATTAGTAAGGCACAGTATACTGTAAATTGATTATCATACACGTCTCCAGTTATTTTAGACTTATGAGGTATTTTCAGTATTTTCGATTTCATACTTAGTAAATATTGTATCGACCCTTCCTCGGGGGCTGCGTTCATGCCGCAGGTAAGGGTAAGCAGGTGGTGGATCCTCATTCTTAGATACCGGGAAGGTATGGAACATTTAATGAATTCTCGTCAAGGTCTTCTCGGGTAGAAAGATTTATTATAGACCAAGAATAAGAGTTAAGTGCGGCGGTGGGACGGGGTGAGGACTGTGCGGGTCGCCCATAGCCTGAAATGGAGTGGGATCGGTTGGTAGTAGTTCCGCTCGTGACAGTCACGAGGTGCAAGGCCCAAGTCTAGTTAATTGTTTTACGGGTTCGTGGACGCGTTCCATCGGAACCAGGTCGTGAGAGCCGAAAATGGCCTTATATTGTTTTATAGAGTGACTCCAAAGATTAGAGGCCAGAATCGGTATGAAAGTTATGTATGTATGCTAGTATGAGTTGGAGGTACGGAGAGAGTACGACCAGTAAGAAAGATAGAAACCAAGTATAAAGGAGTAGAGCACGAATCCATAAGAACCTTTCGAGGTAACTACACCGAGTGTTTGGGGTGGTAATTGAGCGGATATATGAGAATCGCCGGTGATTATACAAATGTCGGACCCTAGTAAACCTAGTAGAGATGATTACTTACGCACTTTGAGGTCATTATGAGTATGGACTAGTGGGCTTCGTGAGTGCCAAGGTTGACATCTTAGTATAAGTATTGTTATGTGGCCGTGGGTAGCATATGTAGTATGAAGGGTGCGTGAAGGAGACTATGTCGCTATCTAATTAGTTTGGACTCAGAAGAACATTCGAGGACGAATGTTTCTAAGGGGAAGAATGTTACACCCGTAACTCCGTGGATATGTTTTAAGAGAATGTACGTAAGGATCACAAGACTTGAAATTGATACGAAAGGAAGAATTATTTTTTCGACGGAAAATCTTCCGAACGTCGGAAAGGAAAAATGTTCGTTGAAGAGAATTGGATTCTCAAAATGCATTATTTGTAGAATATGGAACTTATTATCCTTATGGAATTTATTTTAATGGATTTGGTCACGTGGGGCCCACCCGAGGAATTTTACGTTTGTGGGGCCCACGAGGGTTACTGAATTTTATGGGCGAATGAGAAGGCAACACGTGGAACCTCCCCCACATAGCCTTGGACGAAATTGTACAAGGGTAGAATGGTCATTTGACCAATGTATAGATGACAAAGTCTTGCTAATTAAGAGCTTGATATTGTTGACTAAGTCGAGGGCCACTGGGCTTGATCTCTTCCTCCAAACTTTACAAGTTGTTATAATCTAGACCTCCAAGGTATTATTTAAGCACACTAGTAGCAAGACTTGTCTTCCAACACTTAGAAAAATTAGAGAAACTTGTGTGCACTCGTGAGAGCTCTCGCCAAGCTCTAGAGGAAGAAGAAAATATTTTCGTTTATGGTTCATTAGTCACAATACTTTAACCCAAGGTTCCTAAGGGTATTGTAAGGATATCTCAATAGAAAGATCCCGGAAAAACCGCATTTTTACGTTAGTCGCTAGGCGAAGCCCTAAGGTGTTCTTCAACTTTGAAGTTGGAAATAGAAGGGGAGTTTGTCACAAGCTTCTAAGGGTTGCAAATAGCGGATTGGAACGTCAAGAAAAGGAGTTGGAGTTGCTAAGGACCGACTTAGGGTTTTGGATCTTTTTTTTTTAGCTTTAAGAGGTAATAATCTTCGTCTTGCTATTATAGTTCAAGATTTCATGTTGTAGTGGTTAGAAATGATCATGTGGATTATATTATGAAGAATGATATGTGTTATGGAATATTTGGATGGAATCCGAAAGTTGCATGATTTAGCCTTTAAGTTTGTAATTCAATTTAGTTACTAGTTTAGTCGTCGCATGTTATCTAAAGAGTTGATTAAGGTGGTTATAATTGTTAAGTTGTTTATTACTATATAACATGCTTGACCTAAGAATTTGGATTTGAAATGGAAATTGGATAAGAATTAGTATTGTTGAACTATGTGGCCGAATTTGGACTAGTAAGCTGTATTAGTTTGTTATCGTTTGTGGTGAGCCAATTGGGGCTGTTTGGTTATTCATTTGTATTTGACTACCTTATAAATTGTGGTGAGCCAATTGGGGCTGTTTGGTTATTGTATTCGGCCTTGAAAAAGGTGGCAAAGTAAGTAAAAACAAAGGAGGTGCTGTCCGATTTTCCGTAGAATTTAGCGACAAGGCACTTATAATATTCTACGTTTGAAGTAAGAGATTAATGGACGTATGTGACCTTTATAGGTTGAAGTACTAAGTATAGCGTATCCTACTTGAAGAATGGAGTAGCTTAAGGTTGAAGTACTTTGGAGCATTTTGCTACTTGTCGATAAGCGTCATGAGGTATGTGAACATCTTCCTTCCTTTGGCATGATTCTATGTATGGAATATACTTGTGGTATCATTTCACGATTCCTTCTACTCTTAGAAGTTAAGAAATATGTATGTTGATTTACTCTACGTAAGGGTTATGTCTAAGTTATTCTAAGTTAAGAGTGCGTTTAAATTGTCCTAAGTCCTTACTATGTCTTATGGGACGTTGGTAAGAATGGTTAGGAAATTATGAGATTTGATTTAAAGGCTATGTATCTTGATTTATGTAAAGTAAGTAAGTGGATTTTATATTCGAAAATGACTAAGAATTTATATGTGAAAAGGGGTTTATTTTAAAAGTTATATGGTTTTAAGAGAATAAGTTACTTGGTTTCGGAAGTGTATGGGACTTTATATTTTTTTTTGTATAAGTATAAGTGAGTGGACTTTAAAGAATGTATGATATAAGGTTTTAAGACTAGGAGCTTTGGTTGTCTTCTAAGGATTATGAAACTTTATTTTTCAAGTTGTGGACTTGATTTCTACAAGTATTGATGACATGATTTTAAAGAATATGTGACTTGAGTTTTAAAAAGAAAGATGTTTATGATTCTTTTAAAATGCGTATGTCGTAGTATTTTGGGTTTAGTTTCCTAATGTTGCAAGAATAAAGTGCCTTAATTTCTAAAATGAAAGATTGTTATAATAGCTTTATGGGAAGTTGTTATGACGACTTGAGAAGAAGAATTAATACGATTTAAAAGGTTATGTAAGGAAAATACACCGAGCCTACAAATAGGCCGGATTACGTTATGAAATACACCGAGCCTACAAATAGGCCGGATTACGTTATGAAATACACCGAGCCTACAAATAGGCCGGATTACGTTATGAGATACCGAGCCTACACATGGCGGACACGCCATATTACCCCGAGCCTACACATAGCGGTTACGTCATCTTACACCGAGCTCCACAGCGGGCGATTATGCTACATGATTCCACAAGACACCGAGCTCACAGCGGGCGGATTATGCTACATGATTCCACGATGCGAGCTCACGAGCGGGCGGATTATGCTACATGATTCCACAAGATAATCGAGCCCACAGCGGGCGGATTATGTCACATGATTCATCAGTACACCGTGTCCCGCAAATGGGCCGGATTATGTTATGTAAGGTATGTAAGATATGTAAGTTATGTGGAAAAACTTGATTAAACTCTTAAGTAAGTACGAAAGAATAGGATGTTAAGTCTTATTGAAAGAAGGAAAAGAACGGTTAATATACGATTGGTTTAAGGAGTTAAAATGGCATTCTTTTATACGATTATGATTTGATTGTTGCACTTTATTTCTTCCATATTCAATTGTTGTTATCGACCCCGCCGGCTGCGTTAAATGTCGCGAGTTTAGGTACAGTGTGGATCCGCGAGCTTAGGATCCAGTTCACATTTTTAGATGGCTCAAGTTCGGAGTTGTCATGGTGTATATTCAGGGTATGGCGGGGCCTGTCCATACGATTGAAATTCTTAAGGTCTGCGATCACATGTTATGGGTCGGTTTGTAAAAGAAAAAGGATATACTTCTTTGTTGTTTATGTATATGTGTCGAGGAGGTAGCCTTATCGGCTAACTGTTGTTTTACTCATTGTTTTATTTATAAATTTCATGTATGTTCCGATTATCTCGATGTTTACTGTAAAGGTGCCTGTAGGGCACCGATCGCGATCGAGGTGGTCGTGACAAAAGTGGTATCGAGCGATTAGTCCTCGGAAAGTGTCTAGGCACCGTGTCTAAGTAGAGTCTTGATTATCGGTGTGTTGTGCACCATCTATAATCGAGAGGCTGCAGGACATTTAGGATTGGTTTCCATTCTTCTCACTCGAGATCGTGCGATAGATTTGTCTTTGTTAGGGTCGTCTCTCCCTAACGAGTTATGTTGAATGCGCCACGAGAAAGCGTGATGACCCAAGAAGGGCTATGCGGATCGCGTATCGGGTTGGTAATGATTATAGTATAGTTGGTATTGTGACATACATCTATACGGAGTTATATACAGTCGACGCGTGTTGCCTAGAATGATTTTAGATTACCGTGAATTGGTAAAGACTAACTAGATACCGGAAGGTATGGAACATTTAATGAATTCTCGTCAAGGTCTTCTGGTAGAAAGATTTATTATAGACCAAGAATAAGAGTTAAGTGCGGCGGTGGGACGGGGTGAGGACCTATTGCGGGTCGCCCCATAGCCTGAAATGGAGTGGGATCAGTTGGTAGGAGTTCCGCTCGTGGCAGTCACGCAGTGCAAGGCCCAAGTCTAGTTAATTGTTTCACGGGTTCGTGGACGCGTTCCATGGAACAGTCGTGAGCGAAAATGGCCTTATATTGTTTTATAGAGTGACTCCAAGATTAGAGGCGAGAATCGGTATGAAAGTTATGTATGTATGCTAGTATGAGTTGGAGGTACGGAGAGAGTACGACCAAAGAAGAAAGATAGAAACCAAGTGTAAAGGAGTAGAGCACGAATCCATAAGAACCTTTCGAGGTAACTACACGTGAGTGTTTGGGGTGGTAATGAGCGGATATATGAGAATTGCCGGTGATTATACAATCGTCGGACCTAGTAAACCTAGTAGAGATGATTACGACTTTGAGGTCATTATGAGTATGGACTAGTGGGCTTCGTGAGTGCCAAGGTTGACATCTTAGTATAAGTATTGTTATGTGGCCATGGGTAGCATATGTAGTATGAAGGGTGCAGCAAAAGGAGACTATGTCGCTATCTAATTAGTTTGGACTCCGAAAGAACATTCGAGGACGAATGTTTCTAAAGGGAAGAATGTTACACCCGTAACTCCGTGGATATGTTTTAAGAGAATGTACGTAAGGATCACAAGACTTGGAAATTAGTACTAAAGGAAGAATTATTTTTCCGACGGAAAATCTTCCGAACGTCGGAAAGGAAAAATGTTCGTTGAAGAGAATTGGATTCTCAAAATGCATTATTTGTAGAATATGGAACTTATTATCCTTATGGAATTTATTTTAATGGATTTGGTCACGTGGGGCCCACCCGAGGAATTTTACGTTTTGTGGGGCCCACGAGGGTTACGGAATTTTATGGACGAATGAGAAGGCGACACGTGGAACCTCCCCCACATAGCCTTGGACGAAATTGTACAAGGGTAGAATGGTCATTTGACCAATGTATAGATGACAAAGTCTTGCTAATTAAGAGCTTGATATTGTTGACTAAGTCCAGGGCGGCCACTCGCTTGATCTCTTCCTCCAAACTTTACAAGTGTTATAATCTAGACCTCCAAGGTATTATTTAAGCACACTAGTAGCAAGACTTGTCTTCCAACACTTAGAAAAATTAGAGAAACTTGTGTGCACTCATGAGAGCTCGGCCAAGCTACAGAGGAAGAAGAAAATATTTTCGTTTATGGTTCATTAGTCACAATACTTTAACCCAAGGTTCCTAAGGGTATTGTAAGGATATCTCAATAGAAAGATCCCGGAAAAACCGCATTTTTACGTTAGTCGCAAGGCGAAGCCCTAAGGTGTTCTTCAACTTTGAAGTTGGAAATAGAAGGGGAGTTTGTCACAAGCTTCTAAGGGTTGCAAATAGCGGATTGGAACGTCAAGAAAAGGAGTTGGAGTTGCTAAGGACCGACTTAGGGTTTTGGATCTTTTTTTTTGAGCTTTAAGAGGTAATAATCTTCGTCTTGCTATTATAGTTCAAGATTTCATGTTGTAGTGGTTAGAAATGATCATGTGGATTATATTATGAAGAATGATATGTGTTATGGAATATTTGGATGGAATCCGAAAGTTGCATGATTTAGCCTTTAAGTTTGTAATTCAATTTAGTTACTAGTTTAGTCGTCGCATGTTATCTAAAGAGTTGATTAAGGTGGTTATAATTGTTAAGTTGTTTATTACTATATAACATGCTTGACCTAAGAATTTGGATTTGAAATGGAAATTGGATAAGAATTAGTATTGTTGAACTATGTGGCCGAATTTGGACTAGTAAGCTGTATTAGTTTGTTATCGTTTGTGGTGAGCCAATTGGGGCTGTTTGGTTATTCATTTGTATTTGACTACCTTATAAATTGTGGTGAGCCAATTGGGGTTGTTTGGTTATTGTATTCGGCCTTGAAAAAGGTGGCAAAGTAAGTAAAAACAAAGGAGGCGCTGTCCGATTTTCCGTAGAATTTAGCGACAAGGCACTTATAATATTCTACGTTTGAAGTAAGAGATTAATGGACGTATTGTGACCTTTATAGGTTGAAGTACTAAGTATAGCGTATCCTACTTGAAGAATGGAGTAGCTTAAGGTTGAAGTACTTTGGAGCATTTTGCTACTTGTCGATAAGCGTCGCGAGGTATGTGAACCTCTTCCTTCCTTTGGCATGATTCTATGTATGGAATATACTTGTGGTATCATTTCACGATTCCTTCTACTCTTAGAAGTTAAGAAATATGTATGTTGATTTACTCTACGTAAGGGTTATGTCTAAGTTATTCTAAGTTAAGAGTACGTTTAAATTGTCCTAAGTCCTTACTATGTCTTATGGGAGACGTTGGTAAGAATGGTTAGGAAATTATGAGATTTGATTTAAAGGCTATGTATCTTGATTTATGTAAAGTAAGTAAGTGGATTTTATATTCGAAAATGACTAAGAATTTATATGTGAAAAGGGGTTTATTTTAAAAGTTATATGGTTTTAAGAGAATAAGTTACTTGGTTTGGAAGTGTATGGGACTTTATATTATTTTGTGGATAAGTATAAGTGAGTGGACTTTAAAGAATGTATGATATAAGGTTTTAAGACTAGGAGCTTTGGTTGTCTTCTAAGGATTATGAAACTTTATTTTTCAAGTTGTGGACTTGATTTCTACAAGTATTGATGACATGATTTTAAAGAATATGTGACTTGAGTTTTAAAAGAAAGATGTTTATGATTCTTTAAGAAATGCATTATGTACGTAGTATTTTTGGGTTTAGTTTCCTAATGTTGCAAGAATAAAGTGCCTTAATTTCTAAAATGAAAGATTGTTATAATAGCTTTATGGGAAGTTGTTATGACGACTTGAGAAGAAGAATTAATACGATTTAAAAGGTTATGTAAGGAAAATACACCGAGCCTACAAATAGGCGGATTACGTTATGAAATACAGGAGCCTACAACAGGCCGGACACGTTATGAAATACACCGAGCCTACAAATAGGCGGATTACGTTATGAAATACACCGAGCCTACAAATAGGCGGATTACGTTATGAGATACACCGAGCCTACACATAGGCGGACACGCCATATTACCCGAGCCTACACATAGGTGGGTTACGCCATCTTACACCGAGCTCCACAGGCGGGCGGATTATGCTACATGATTCCACGATAACCGAGCTCCACAGGCGGGCGGATTATGCTACATGATTCCACAAGACACCGAGCTCCACAGCGGGCGGATTATGCTACATGATTCCACAAGATACGAGCCCCACAGCGGGCGGATTATGTCACATGATTCATGATAACACCGTGTCGCAAATGGGCGGATTATGTTATGTAAGGTATGTAAGATATGTAAGTTATGTGGAAAAACTTGATTAAACTCTTAAGTAAGTCGAAAGAATAGGATGTTAAGTCTTATTGAAAGAAGGAAAGAACGGTTAATATACGATTGGTTTGAGGAGTTAAAATGGCATTCTTTTATACGATTATGATTTGATTGTTGCACTTTATTTACATTCCATATTCGGTTGTTGTTATGCGACCCTTCGGGCTGCGTTAAATGTCCGCAGTTTAGGTACCGTGTGGATCCGCGAGCTTAGGATCCCGGTTCAGCATTTTTAGATGGCTCAAGTTCGGAGTTGTCATGGCCGTGTATATTCGAGTATGGCGGGGCCCGTCCATACGATTGAAATTCTTAAGTGCGTAGTCACATGTTATGGGTCGGTTTGTAAAAGAAAAAGGATATAGCGCCGTTGTTTATGTATATGTGTCCGTGAGGTAGCCTTATCGGCTAACTGTTGTTTACTTCCATTGTTTTATTTATAAGTTTCATGTATGTTCACTGATTATCTCGATGTTTACTCGTAGGGTGCCTGTGTAGGGCACCGATGCGTCGGTCGGGTCGTGATGATTTACTTTGATTAAGTATATTCTATGGGAGCGGCCTTGCCATTGCGGTGATGTTTACTATCTATATGTTTATGTGTTATGTATGTTCCGCTGCTATTCTCTGATGTATACCTGACGGGATGCCCCGGTAGGGCACCAGTCGCGGCCCCGGGGTCGGGTCATGACAACCATGTTGTTAGATTAAGCTATGTTGTATTCTTAAGTGATATGCACGAATAATATTCGTATGGAGTAAGTAGGGTTGTTATGATTAAGACAACATGATTTTGAGATTATGAGAAGCTATCTTACCCGTATACGGGGAGAGATAATGTAAGCTTGGGACATGTAATATTTAAGAATCTTAGAATATTTGATAATTGTTGAGCCCTTAGATATACAAGACCTTCTTGAGTAAAATATTTTATGTTTGATCTTGGTTAAAGTACATAGTATATGTGAAGTATATTAGTTGAGATGATTCATTGGTTTGAGTATAAACCACTAGTGATTGTTATTGATGTTGTTGAGCCGTTTGAAAATGGTATTACCGATTTTAAGGATCTGAAATGCAAGAGAGATTTACTCGGATATTGAACACAGGAGGTGAACGTATCCTTGCAAACTGGTCTAGCAATTATAAGGGGATAGAAAGAAGGAATTTATATTGGAAGGTTTAGTAAGTTATAAAGATCAACGTGTTTTACAGTGACTCTTGCTGATTAGAATTCTAGAGAGAACTGCAATAGGACCTTATGAATGTGACTTTGATTACAAAGGAAATACAATGTGCTAAGGACTAAAAGGGAGATACTGTGTATTATGAAGAATTACATGTATCAAAGTTAGTAAGCTAAGGTATGTTATAGAGATTGGACTGATAAGGTCCTCGGCTTAGGCTACGTAGTGCAATATGTTACAATTCTACATAACCTATGGATAACAATAGTGTGTTGGGGGTAATTGAGGACGGGAACTATGGAACAGTCGAAGAATGGCTGTAAGAAATGTGAAAACAATGAATAAGTAGGAATGGAATGATATGAGTTGGTTATATCTTGTTGGCTGAGTTATTAAGTTCTCTACATTTATTGTTATTGATGTGAACTATGGCTTTCTTTAATTGTTGTTCTTAAGATATTGTAACTTGGTAGTACAAAATGATACACATTTTGTGGTACGTTGATATCCAGTTAAGATGAGCTAGTTGGCACCTTATGAATTGCTATACGATTTTGAATAAGCTGAAATACATTTATAGGAACTGCTTGCTACATCTCATGGGCTCATTAAGGTTGCCTTAATCAGGAAGATAGTATGAGAAATACTTGAAATAAGATACCCCCAAGGCAGCTTGAAATGGAAATATAAAGGTAAGACGAATGGTCACTCGGTCGATGAGAGACCTAATAATGATAAGAAAAGAAAGCTTGATAAGCCATTGGATCATGTAACACCGTGAATTGGATCTAAACATATGATGTATTGATTCCCCAACATGTGTAGACATACCTTTCAGAAAGTGTGTAAACGGAAGTAACAATGAGTAAAGCTCGAGATTAGCACCTAGACAGTTAAAAAGAGGCCAATGACGCCTATGGATATAAGTATCGGGTAGACATTAAAGATATACGTCAAGAGATAATGATATTATAATACTGATAAAATGTCAAGAAAATGCAGATGGCTAGGAGCATTTTTGAGCTGACCATAAGTTCTATGAGATAGATAAAGTAATGGGTTTACAGCTTAACGAGATCAAGGAAAGCTTTTCCTAAAATGCCATTAACGGAAAGTATTAGCCATGAGGCAAGTGAAGGAATTTGAATCTAAGTATAATGACCAGGTTTGGATATAATAACGCCAAGGATTGAAATCAGGAGCAATTCTTGAGATTACGTATATATACCAGAATAATTTGGAAGTATGAAGAGTACGATAAGTAAGAAAAGGAGTGAACAAGTGTCAAAAGAATTGAAGTTGTTTATAATTACGAGTAGTGAGAATATATGAAAAAAAAGGTCCATTTCAGACCATGAATGAGAGTTAATTGTGATGATACACACACTTTAGATTCAATGACATTTTCCATAAAGTGTTCATGATTGAGATACTACAAATATAAGAAATTCCAGCTACCATTCTAGTATTCAGATGGCCCCACACGAGGCCTTATGGGAGGAAGTGAATGTCACATATTGGTTGGTTTGATGTGGGCGAGACCAAGTTACTTGGCCCATACATGATTCAACAAGTTGTGGATAATGTGAAGCTTATCCAGGAGAGATTATTAGCGTGCAGTCGATGCGGTCGTATGCAGATAATCGACGTCGACACTTAGAGTTTCAGCTTGATGATTAGGTATTCTTGAAGGTATCACCCATGAAGGGTGTGATGAGATTTGGTAAGAAGGGGAAGCTTAGCCGAGATACATTGGACCTTATCAGGTTATTCGTAGGGTAGGCAAGGTTGCCTATGAGTTGGATCTACCATCTGTTTTGGAAGCGGTACATCCAGTTTTTTCATGTATCGATGTTGCGTAAGTGTATTGGTGACCCTTCTATAGTCTTCCCAGTAGATGATGTCCAGGTGATGGAGGAATTGTCTTATGAGGAGAGTCCTATAACCATACTTGATCTCCAGGTTAGAAGGTTATGAACTAAGGATATGGCTTCCGTCAAGGTATTGTGGCGAAACAATAGTAGGGAAGAGATGACGTGGGAAGCAAAATATGAGATGAAGAGGAAGCATCCTCACTTGTTCCCGATGCCTACAGGTAATTTCAATCCCTATTTGACTATTTTGATTGATGAATGAGAATATGTGTTATATGGAGGACATATGAGGCATCTTTGGGTTTACTGAGTATTGTTGGAACTTGTAAAAAAGAAGAGATTAAGTGATAAATGCGTCTTTGTGAATTTGGAGCCTGCAATGCTGCGTAAAGAACGAGATCACGGTGCTGAAACTTCAGAGAACTGCAGGAATTCCGGCACAGCGGTGATAGGTTTGGTTAAAGGAGATTATGTCGAAGTTTGTATAGCTTGAGACCTATTATGAACATTCGGGGACGAATGTTTCTAAGGGGGGAAGAATGTTACACCTCGTAATTCCAGGGCATATAAGTGAGAACGTAAGTAAGGAAATAAAATTTAAAGGTTGGAAGGAAAGTATATTTACATTTTCTAATATGGAAAATTTTTGTATACAAAAAAATGTGACGATGAGAATTAATATTAGTGGTTAAATTCTTTCCAAATGGAGTTATGGACTTAGGATTGTATTGTTAAATCTTGGCATTAAGAATTTGAGCCAATCGAAAATTTCACAATTTTGGGCTAAGTATGGAATTATTTTTGTGAAGAGAATTATGGGCGAATTATAGGGTGACACGTGTCCCTCCCCACTTGTGTAACAAAACTCTAATTATATATATGTATTGCAAGATTGGCTAAGTGTGGGAGATATTATTGTGAAGAGAAGACAAGTGGACAAGTGGGTCTACAAGGGTCCCCCTCCACTTGTGCTACATACACCTTTATATTACAAGTATTGCAAGACTTTGTCCACAAATATCTTCTTCATCCAAACTCTCATTAACCTCTCTTCTCCTCCAAGTTTTCGAAACCCTTAGCCAAGTGAAGAACAAATTAGTGTTTTTTCCAAGATTAAGCTCTTTAACTAAGTTCTAAGCCATGGTTAATACACCAAACAGTGGTCACGTTTTTGGCTTGAAAATTGTCTTGAAACCCTAATCTTGGAGATGAACTTGTTCGAAGAAAAACAAGAAAGTAATATGGTTACAAGCTTGTAGAGGATACATGTGTGTTATTGTAACGTGAAGATGTGATGCAAAAGAGAAGTGGTTGGCCGAGAACTAGTGGACTGTTTTTGGCTAAAGTGAAGGTAAGATTTCTTCTTCCTCTTGAAGTAATTAGAAGTTACATGTCGTTATAGTTAAGGGATGAACTTGTGTTAAATGAAATGGAGAATACGAAGTGCATGAGACAGTTTTGGCATGATAGCCGATTTTTGGACAGTTTTTAGTATATTGGATTCGTTGGTTATTGTTGTTGTTATCGTCACCTATTACATGTTATTAATTGAAGGAAATCTTGTTGTTGAAAGTTGAAACTATTTATATAAAAGTGTTGAAATATGACTTGGATCTTAAGGAGTTATGAAGGGCTTTGGTATTAAGTCTTGTTGGCCGAAACTGCATGAAACTGTGGGACGTTGTTGTGCTGTTTTAGGAACTGTTTTGTGGTGTTAAAATGCTGAAAATTCATTTATCATTATGCATGTTTAAATGCGGTAATTACTAATATAAGTCCAAAAGGAATAATGGTGTAGAAAGGTGTAGAAAGGTTTCACATTCTACCCTCGTTGTTGTTGGAATATGGACTGTTTTAATATAGATTAAGAGGCTAAATTTACATGAGAAGTGGGTGTGTAAATCCCCTTGTTACTGTTTGGTTGTGCCCTTAATTGGTGCTTGGTTATTGATGTTATTGGCCTTATTTGTAAGGTGGAAATATATGTATAAATAGGGGAAGTGCTGGCCGATTTTTATATGAAAAGAGAACCATCTTGTGGTATATGACTTACACTAGTATTCATGAAGTTTATAGACGTGTTATTGTTGTTATAGGTTGAAGTACTAATTGGAACATATTCTACTTATCGTGTTGGTATAGCCGATAAGGTATGTGAACTATCATTTCTTCTTTTGGCATGTTTATATAAAGTAAGTGTACGGCGGACGTATATAGTTCTATTGGATCCTAATCCTTAATGATATGATAGTACTTTGGTTTTTCTAAAATGAAAGTTGAATTTTATAAAGTGAGTGTACGGCGGGCGTACATAGTTTTATTGGATCTTAATCCTTAATGATACATGACATGATTGTGCCTTGAGTTTTCTAAAAGAAGTTATTCCATTTATTCCATTGAGAGTCAAAAACGATTTTACCGTGTCCCAGAAAGGGCCGAGCAGCATATAATTTTATTGAGAGTCAAAAGATGATTTAAATTGCACAAGGTTGCTCATGATAGCTATTCATGCAAGGGTTATTATTCCATCCACCGATTCCCATAATGGGCCAACAATGTTCACCGAGTCCCTCACTAAAGGGCTGGCAATGTTATATGTATTATGATTTCATGGACATGATTCCATGATGCGAGTATAGATACTCATGACAGTCGTGCGCAGATCCTAGCACTTGTTCACTGAGTCCCTCGCTAGAGGGCTGACAATGTTTATATATATATAAATGAGAATGACGATCTCACCGAGTCCCTCACTAAAGGGCCGGGACACGTTATATGTAAATAGATACGATGATTTCATGGACATGTATCCATGATGCGGGTATGGATACCTATGACATATACGATTCCATGGACATGTATCCATGATGCGAGTATGGATACTCACGATAGTATATGATTCTATGGACATGTATCCATGATATGGGTATAGATACCCAAGACAATATATGATTATATGGACAGACATTCATGGTTTTGATATGACTCTCACTTTTTTTAAAAATGTACAGTTGACTCTCTATTTGTACAAGGTACATTTGACTCTTATTTTATATGACAAGGTTGGATCTGGTATGTTGATTATCATACTTATCCCTGTCATCTTTTGTACAATTATGATCTTATTTACTGTACTTTATGTTTACATACTTGGTACATTGTTGTCGACCCTCTCAGGAAATTGCCGTTCATGCCCGCAGGTATAGGTACTCAGTTTGATGATCCTCGAGCTTAGGATCTTTGCTCAGCTTTTGGGATAACTCCATTGTTCCGGAGCTTGTCATTTTGGTACAGACTTATGTATATTCAGGGGTACGGCGGGGCCTTGTCCCATCACATTTCATTATCAAACTCTTTGAGGTCTGTAGACAGGTGTGGGTGGTAAATGTGTATTTGGATACATGTGTGTTGTATATGTTGTAACTCATTTTGGAAAATTCTGTATACAGTGGCAGCCTTGTCGGCGTGCCTGTTTTTATTATATGAGTTTTTCTTAAGCTTCCGCTGGTTATATATGATGTGTGGGTATAAGGGTGCCTAGGTAGGGTCCCAGTCGCGGCCCGTCAGCTCGGGTCGTGACAATTATGTCCAACATTATAATTGATGCCCAGATTCTAGATTTGTTCTTTATTAAAGAAATTGTAATGAAATATTGTCTATGTCTATTTAGATAGATTTTTTAGGCAGAAGTCATCTGCGACTTCACCATTTTTTAGTTCCTTTTGTATTATCTTGTAATATTATAAAAGAAAAAATTTATTCAATTGTATATAAATATATACAATACTTTTGGTTATTGACCGTCATTCAATATAATCTATATAAATATTAAACCTTTGTGTTTTATAAATTTTCACTGCATTTACTCTTAAAGTTTTCTGTTTTATCGAAGTGTTGCCACTTGTGTCAGACGACATTATCGCTGACATTTGCAAACTGTATTAGCATTCGAGTTTGTTTTTATTGTTCCATAGTATACCTCCGGGACCCAACAAGTGGTATCAGAGTCAACACTTAACACAATAAGTGCTTGGTCCTGTTATTTACAACTACGGATCCGACTAATCCAACAATTGGTAGATTTCCTATTTTAGATGGTTCAAACTATGCCTATTGGAAGATTCACCTACACTCTCATATCAAATCAATTGATGTTAGGGCATGGAGATCGAAGTGTTGCCACTTGTGTCAGACGACATTATCGCTGACATTTGCAAACTGTATTAGCATTCGAGTTTGTTTTTATTGTTCCATAGTATGCCTCCGGGACCCAACAAGTGGTATCAGAATCAACACTTAACACAATAAGTGCTTGGTCCTGTTATTTACAACTACGGATCCGACTAATCCAACAATTGGTAGATTTCCTATTTTAGATGGTTCAAACTATGCCTATTGGAAGATTCACCTACACTCTCATATCAAATCAATTGATGTTAGGGCATGGAGATCCATCACCAATGGATATGTTGTTCCAATGCTACCACTAGATGAGGAAGATGACATACTTGTTAAACCTGAATCTGAATGGACTGCGGAAGAAACCAACAATGCAAACTTCAACGAAAAGGCCTTAAATGTCATTTTTGGATGGATTGATCTTTACATGTTCAAACTCATATAAAACTGTTCCACGACCAAAGTCGCATGGGATACTTTACAAACCCATTGTGAAGGTAGCTCTAGTGTTCGTCGAACGAAGTTTCGTATGCTTATGAGTAAATATGAACGTTTAAGGATGGAGGAAACAGAGGACATTAAAATCTATTTTGAAAAGTTGATTGACATCTATAATGAATGTCAAGTGCTTGGTTCCCCTTTGACCAACACTCAACTTGTGGAAAAAGCACTCTGTTCTCTTCTTGAAAAGTTCAATATAAAGATTTGTGCTATTTGAAGAAACTCATAATCTTGCTACAATGGACCTTCATACCTTAATGAGTATTCTCAAAACCTATGAGATGAATATTGAGAATCAAAGAACATTGTATATGAGTAAAGATGTAGCACTTCAAATCAAATCCTTGGAGAGTCAAATCGAAGAAGAGGATGAGAATTTTGAAGAAATTGGTGATGGTTCAAATATTTCCCTCTTACTCGAAAATTCAATTCAATGGTAAGGAAGTTCAACAATTATAGAAATAAGTTCAAATCCAAAGAACACCAAAACTAAAACTTCAATCAAAAGTCCACTAAACTCTTTCATATAGTTCAAAGAGGAAATCAACTAAAGAGAACCAACTCAGATCGTACCAAATTTGATCTCAAACAATTTGAAACTGTGCAATGTCATGCATGCTTAGGATGGGGTTTATTATTCTAATGAATGTGCAAATACCTTGAGAAAATTTGGTAAAAGTATGTGGGTGTCCCTTAGTGATGATGAAGGAGAAGAGGAATGAGATCAAGAGATAGAGTCACAAGTAATGCTGGCTACTGTTTTCGAACAGTCCTTGTCAGACGAGGAATATGTCGTCGACAGTATTACCCCAAATGTCACAACATTTGCGTCAACATCAGCGATAACAACTACATTTTCAGCAACATCCGAGAGGTATGAACACTTTAACTATTCTGATGTTAATTGCTTTAGTGGTTTTGTTTATAGTAGTGAGACTAACTTTGAAAATCAAGTTGACTTCAAAGACGACATGATTAAGGAATTATAAATTTTTTGTAAAGACTTAATCATAGAATCCAAGTAACTTGACACAAAGTTAAAATCTTTAACTCTTGAGAATGCAGATTTAAAAGGCACGATAAACCGTTTAGAAGTTGTACTTACCAAAAAAGACATTGAATTTGGTAAGATTAGTGCAAAGTTGGATCTAGCTGAAGCAACCTTCTGTAAGCTCAACTCAGGGACTTCTAAACTGAATGAGATACTCAACCTTAGTAAACCTACACATGCAGGTATTGAGTATAAAAACTCTCTTAAAACAATAAGCTCTAGTTTGTTTGACAAACATGAGAAAATATGCTTTGTAAAGGAAAAAGGATTGAATAATAGGTTCTCATATATGTCAAAGGATAAGAAGTTTGTATGCCATCATTGTAACTCTCCTGGTCATTTAAAACCATATTGTTTTAAACTGCATAATTCTGTGAGCAAAATATTGCCTAAAAGGTTGTCCAACATCTCGGACAACATTCGAAGTAACATTTCTCAGCCTAAAATTAAAAATTGTTTTAAAAGAGTTTGGTTTCCCAAAATGACTGTAACTAGTAATTTTGTGATAACTGCTTTAAGGACTAACATTGTTGGTTCTTGGTACTCTGATAGTGGATGTTCACACCACATGACAGGTACAAAAGAGTTTCTAAAGAACTATGAGTCATTCAGTGGAGGTAATGTAACTTATGGAGGTGGCAGTAAAAGCAAGATAATTGGAAAAAAGGATCTTAAATGTTTCTGGTTTTTCTGCCTTAAAGAATGTCTTACATATTGAAGGGCTAATGTCTAATTTGGTTAGCATAAGTCAACTATGTGACGAGAATCTTGAGGTAAAGTTTAATAAGAATGCTTGTGTAGTTACAAATGAAACTAACATGTATGTGATGACAGGTATAAGAACATGTGACAATTGTTATCTTGTTGGAAGACAAGAAATATGCAATGATGTTAGGACAGATGACACAACATTGTGCCATCAAAAGTTAGGGCATGTAAACTACTGTAACTTAGAAAGATTGATCTCTTAAGAGGCAGTAAGATGCATTCCTAAACTGAGTCCTAAAGGTAAAACAATGGTCTGTGAAGATTGTCTAAAATGTAAGCAAACCCGTGTTTCCCATAATGCTGTCCAGAATGACGGACAACATTCAGGTACGTCTCACTGTTTTCAATTACTGCACATGGATCTTATGGTTCCAATTGAGGTAGACAATTTAGGAGGCATGAGGTATTTCTATGTGATTGTAGGCGATTTCTCTAGATATTCATGGATATATTTTTGAAAGAAAAATCTCAAACTTTTGACATGTTTAAAGTCCTGCACTCTAGGATAAGAAACTTGTTTCATTCTCCTATTTTTCGGATTAGGTCTGATCATGAAAAAGAATGTGAAAATAACTTGTTCTCAAAATTTTGTGAGAAAAGGGTATTTTCCATGAATTTTCTGCTCCCAAAACTCCTCAACAGAATGGTGTAGCAGAGAGGAAGAATAGAATACTACAAGAAATGGCTAGAGTTATGCTTAGTTTTAAGAAAATGTCAAAACATTTTTGGGCTGAAGCCTTGAATATTGCAAGTCATATCACTAATAGAGTCTATCTTAGGCCTGGAACAAAGATGACACCCTGTGAGCTAATAAATGGAAAGAAACCTAACTTACATTACTTTCATGTTTTTGGGTGTATTTGTTACATTTTAAATGATAGAGATCATTTGGAAAAATTCGACTCTAAGAGTGACAAAGGAATTTTCGTTGGCTATTCTCAAAATAGTTATGCTTATCGAGTGTACAATTTTAGGACCAAAATTGTTCAAGAGTCTGTAAATGTTGTTTTTGATGAATTTTCTGATATTACAAGGAATACATCTGAAAATAACACTATAATTTCAGTAGAAAATGTGCAACCAGATGTTGCCCCAAATGTTACCACATCTGAAGCAACATCTGAACCTGAACCAGAGATCACAGAAGGTGCAGATGAGGAGTCAAATGTTGAATTGCTAGATCAAGTACGCAGGGACCCCTCATCAAGGATTAGGAAGAATCATCCTACATGTCAGGTGATAGGGGGAGTGTTTGAAGGAGTAAGAACAAGAGGGAAGGAACCACTCAATTACAGAGATATGGTAAGGTATATGTGTATGTCTACCATATACCAAAAGGTTAATCTTTCTTATTATATATCTACTTTAGAACCTAAGAATGTTTCAAAAGCACCCAAGGATAATTATTGGATTCAAGCAATGCAAGAATAACTTAAACAATTCTCTCGACATGAAGTCTGGGATTTAGTTCCACGCCCAAAGGATATCAATGTAATTGGAACTATATGGATTTTTAAAAACAAGTCAGATGAATCAGGAATTGTCGTGAGAAATAAAGTTCTCCTAGTTGCTCAAGGATATACTCAGATCAAAGGGATTGACTATGATGAAATCTTTGCTCATGTGGCTAGAATTGAGTCAATTAGACTACTACTTGCCATTGCTTGCTGTCTAAAGATTACTCTTCATCAAATGGATGTTAAAGGTGCTTTCTTGAATGACTATCTTGATAAGGAAGTCTATGTTGAACAACCTAAAGGATTTTTAGATCCTCACCATCCACAGTTTGTATACAAGCTCAAAAAGGTCTTGTATGGACTGAAACAAGCGTCTCGTGCATGGTATGGTCGCCTAACCCGCTTCCTTCTTGAATTTGGTTTTAAACATGGTGAAGCTGATTGTACTTTATTCATCAAACATCACGGTGTAGATATTGTTATTAAATCTATGTAGATGACATAATTTTTTGTTCGACCTCACAGTCCTACCTTAAAATATTTGTTGAAGCAATGTCATCAACATTTGAGATGAGCATGATTGGGGAACTAACTTTTTTCTTAGGCTTGCAGATAAAGCAAAGTGAAGATGAAATCTTCATCTCCGAAAGTAAATATGCCAAGAATTTAGTTAAGAAATTTGAATTGGAAAATGCTAAATAAATGAGGACTCCAATGTGATCAACGCAGAAGATATGCAAAGATGATGATGGCGAAAATGTCGACCCAACACTGTATCGATATATGATGGGTAGTCTTCTATATCTCACTACTAGTCATCCTGATATAATGTTTAGTGTTTGTGTGTGTGCTCGATTCCAAGCCTGTCCCAAAATCTTCCACTTAAATATCGTAAAACTTGTCATTAGATATGTTGTCGGCACATTGATTTGGGAATTTGGTATTCCAAAGATACTAATCCTAATCTAATAGAATATAGTGACTCGGATTGGACTGGTGATGTGGATGATAGAAATAGTACAAGTGGAAGATGTTTTTATCTTGGCAATAATCTTGTTTCTTGGTATAGTCATAAATAAAATTGTGTCTCACTTTCAACTGATGAATCTGAATATGTAGCAGCTGAAAGTTATTGCTCTCAATTGATATGGCTAAGACACATGTTAGACGACTATGGTTTTTCAAGTAATATCTTAGTTTTGTATTGTGATAATTTGAGTGTTATAAATATTTCCAAAAATCCAGTTCAGCACTGATATCAGACATCATTTTTTAAGAAATTTGATTGAAAAATAGCTAGTTCAAATTGAACATGTTGATACTCTTCATCAACTAGCTGATATTTTTACAAAAGCTTTGGACCATGAGAGATTTTCTAGTTTGAAGAAATCTCTTGGTCTATGTAATCTCTAAAAAGGCATGTTTGGTGAATGTTGGCTGAAATATCTCTAACATTTCGAGTGACATTTACCTTTGTAATATCATAATCTGATTATTGTTACTACATAGTGTATTAATTTTGGTCACACAAGCATGATCCTCAATAAGAATATGATTCGAATGTGATACCGTTCTCTGCGATGATATTAGATATCATAAAAAAGGAGTATCAAAATGAGGCAAAGTCTTTCCTAATTTTTGGCAACTGTGCAAAATGAGCAAATCCCTTGAAATGATATCATTCCTATTCTATAGGAGTATCAAGTTATTTAACATAAATTATGAGGATACTAAATAAGAATTCTTATTTTAGACACAAAAATAATTTTGTATGTGTTTTATGATTAGATCAAGGACACGATGCGAAAATGTTACATTGGTGCAGTGGTTAAACTCATAAAAATACATATAAAATGTGTCTTGTTTTGTTGTCAAAACAAAAAGTTCTTGCGGGATCATAAACATGTGTGGTCCAAAATGTTGCCAACATTGTTGTTGACATTCTGAGATAATGATATTTGTTGGGATATTGTTTGTAACTGACTTTCGAAAAATTAGTTTTTATCTTCCCTATTTTATGCCATGTTTTTCAATTGAAATTCACAACTTTTAAATAATTAGATCAAATTTCAAATTTTGATGTATATCTTTTTCCATAACTTTAGGTGCAAGCATTTGAATACAATTCAGACACCTAAAGCCATGGATTTTTTTTGCCAAGAATATAAAATCTTCTTCATTGTTTTTTTTTTGTCTTTTCCGTAATAAACAAAAAAAAGGAAAAGATCACATCACTCTCGGTTAAATCAACCAAAACCGATGGATTTCTTACTTCACTCTTCAACCAAAAATCCTAAACCTTCAATACATTCTTCTCCAATCTCACTCATGGATACATCACCAATGTCAACACCTATGTCCACCAATACCAATGACAACACACCAATGAGCATTAGTCCCCCACTTTGCTCAGCCATTGTGCTTAGCTCAATACAAGAACTCTTAGAAATCAGCTATCCTAGGGATGACAATAACCTCGTAGATGTGGATGCTACTCCAAATTTTTCCACACTAGGCAAGAGGACAAGCTCTTCTTCCTTCCCTACCCGAAGGTTAAGCAGGATGTTTGATAGAACTGTCCAAAGGAACCTGTCACCAAGAAATCTAAGTTTGAGACCAAGGTTCCTGCCTGCTTGAGTAGTGATTCAAGGGACATGGATTATGAGATGTCTTCTGAAGAAACCCAAGGAAAATCTGAAGAATTTGTTGTTCCTGAAGAATTTGTTGATGTGGCACCGGAAACTGCTGCTTCTGAACATCAAGATGTGCCACTAGAAAGGGAATTTTTTTATAAAACACCATTGAAACAATTTGTTATACCCCGTAGTTCTGGCCATGCGTGTGAGAGCGTACGAAAGGGAGTAAGACTAAAATTTTAAAAGGATAGGTTGACGGGCTGTTTCAGACGGGTTTGTAGTCAACTTTGAGGCGGTTTATGACCCGTTACATTGAGAGTTCCTAGGTGTTTCAAAGGCCTAGTGCGTAGTTTGTTGAGTCTAGTTTCCAACGCAACCAACCGTTCGTCGATAAGACATCAAAGTAGAAAGTTATGGGAGTTACAAGTTCAGTGCGCAGTCGGACAAAAAGGCGTTTCGGTCAGGAGCCACGCTGGCGCGGCGCGCGGATGCGCATGGCGCGCAGATGATCTGGGTGTTCGCTAAAGTTGCAGCGCTTGGCCGAAGCAGGGCGCGGCGCGAAAGTTCGAGTCGAGAGGTTTCAGCTGTCGCGGCCGGATCTGAGGCATGGCGGGTTCTGCGAAGCTGAGTGGAAAAATCTGAACTGTTTTGTTTTAAAAAAGGCCATGGGAGGGTGACAAGTGTCCCCCCCCCCAGCTGATGTTTGCATGTACTACTTATTGACCAAGTCTTCATTCTTCAAGCTCTCATATCTCTCTAAAAATAAAAGCTCTCCCTTCTCTCTAGAAAATCAAGAGGAAATCAAAGCTTGAGGAAAATCTGAAAAGTGTGGCAAGAAGGAAACTTGTTGGCTAGCTTATAGGAGTTCTTGTGGTGGTGATTGTGGAAAGGAGGCTAGTGAATTGGTTGAAATATTTGGCTAAAGTTCTAAGGTAACAATTCCTTCTCTCTTTGTTGGTTTTTGGTGTTGCATGTGAAGAAGAAATAATTTGTAGTTGAAAATATTGCTCTTAGATAAATTGCATGTAAGAAAGATGGGTTGGATATGAAAGAATTGGATAAGAAGGTTATGTGAACATGTTGTAGCCAAAATACTACCTTAAACTTGTTAAGTTAATTGTTATGTATTGTGGGCCAGAATTTAGATTAGGTGTGTAATCCCCTTTGTGTTGATTGGATTGTTGGGCCTTAAAAGTGGCGTTTGGATATTGAATTCGGCCTTGATAAAGGTGGCAAAGTATGTAGAAACAAAGGAAATGTTGCCCGATTTTCCGTAGAATTAGTGACTTTGCACTTGGAATATTCTACGTGAAACTAGAGGTTAATAAACGTATTATGGTCATTATAGGTTGACGTATTACGTGCGGTATCTTGGACTTAGCAAGTGGATTGACCCGAAGAGGTATGTGGAACTTTCCTACCTCTTGAGCATGAATAGTTGCATCTATGTAGTACGGTAGACGTACAAGGCCTTGATATTCCTTACTTGTTTTAATGATGTCTTAAGTTTCAAAGTCAAGGGACTTGAAGTGTTTTAAGTATGTGATACTTGTTTCGTTTTTAAAAGTATAAGTCCCTTGGATATAAGGAAGTGTATTTGACTAATGTATAACGTTAATATAACGACTTTATGAGAAGTTGGTTGTATTGGCTTTATGGAAGGTTAATAAAGAAAGATTTACTCTAAGTAAAATAAGTACGGATAAACGATTTGAATTTGTGAAAGGCAAATTGATTTTAAGGCATTAATTGCCTAAGGTTTTAAAAAGAAATGAAGTCACTTGATTTAGAAGCCTATTATATTTCTAAAGGTAAACGTGACTTGTCTTGAAAAGTAGTCGTGACTCGATACTACGGTTATTAGTTTCTTGGCAGTTTTACAATAAAATGAGTCATTTTCTTAGAAGGTTTAAGGTACATGGTACTCGGGTTGAATTCCCGGATTTTTCTTTTAAAATGACATGTTAGTGCCTTAAGTAACTAAAATGGGAGGATATACTAATGATGTTAATAAGAAGTTAGGGGATATTCTTAACTTGCTTACGTTATGATAAGCCGGTAGCGCTTATGTTATGTATGATAGCCGGTTGTGCTGAGTTATGTATTATTATTATTCTTATTACTATTTATGCCATGGATTTGCTACCCATGATGCGAGTGCAGCGCTTGTACTCATGCGGGCCCACCGGGTCCATGCGGGTGAAATAGTCCCATGCGGGTGAAATAGTCCCATGCGAGGCGGATGACCTCATGCGGGTGAAATAGTCTCATGCGGGTGAAATAGTCCCATGCGAGGTGGATGACCTCATGCGGGTCCACAGGACCTATGCGGGTGAAATAGTCCCAGGAGTAGGACTGCTTAATGATACTACGGGCGAGAGACCCTGTTTTGATCACGAGCCTCCTATTTTCATGCAATAAAGTTATACTTGATACTCTTATTGTTAGTAAGGCACAGTGTACCGTATTTTGATTTTCTTCCATGACTCCAGCTTATTTAGACTTATGATATTATTACAGTATTTTCCAGTTTTACATATTGTGTACTGACCCCCTTCCTCGGGGGCTGCGTTCATGCCGCAGGTAAGGGTAAGCAGGTGGTGGATCCTCATTCTTAGGATCTTGCTCAAGTGTCAGAAGCTCCATTTCTCCGGAGGCTCGACTTTTGGTACGGTTCTCCCTGGTGTCGTAGATATTTTGTACATTCAGGGGTATGACGGGGCCCTGTCCCGTCATAGTGTTTACACATTCTTAGAGGTCTGTAGTCCTGTTATAACTTGGGTTGTTAATGATGTAACTGTTCAGTTTTGATTATATTTAGAGGTAGCCACTTTGGGTTAGCCTGCTTATATTCTATATGGGTTCTTGTTGTGAGTTTATTTTTTGCTGGTTTTCTCGGATGTTGTATCACAAGGGTGCCCAGGGTAAGGCACCAGTCACGGGTCCGTGGTCGGATCGTGACAAAAGTGGTATCAGAGCAGTTAATCCTCGGAAAGGGTCTACAGGCCGTATCTAGTAGAGTCTTGATTATCGGTGTGTTGTGCACCACATCTATAATCAGGAGGCTACAGGATATTTAGGATTGGTTTCCATTCTTTCACTCTAAGATCGTGCAATAGAGCTGTGTTATAGGTTGAACTTCCTCTGACATATTTTTATGTATCAGTTATGCCTCCACGCAAGGCAACCGTGGCCTGAAGGCGCAAGCGGTGATGGAGCGCTAGTAGGACCTGAGGTTACGAGGCACAGCCCGATCTTTGCTCGAGATGATGTTTCGGACGGCGAGTTCCACGCCGCCACCCCAAAGAGTTCGGCGGCAGCTGCCATCGAGACCGCGATACACGAGCCTCCGTTACGGCACGGAAGCGAGAGGAGATGGGTTACGCGAGATGGCGCTTATTAGCCAGATCGTGGCTGGCGGGAGAGACGGAGGCGGGAGGCGGCGATTCCGGTTGTACGTAGTCCACCCCGGTCGATAACGAGGCTGCAGGACTTTTTGAGTGCAGCCACCGAGTTCTATGGGTCGAGACACGAGAATGATCCTCGTGGAGTTTATCCGAAGCGATTCTGACGGATCATGAGAGTGATCGTGGCTGGAGACAGTAGGTATTATTGGGTTCACATCGTGCGGATCGCGATTGATCAGTATGATTCATGGGAACTATCCCGGGGGGAGCATGCGCTTCCAGCTGTTTGGGATGAGTTCTCAGAGGCGTTCCTTAGCCATTTCTTGCCTCCGCAGATGAGGAGAGCTCGGGCCGATATATTTTTGACCGAGGCAGTGGGCGGGCGGTCCGAGTACAACGTGAGTTTAACTCGTTGGCTCGTGCGCACCGCTTTGCAGCGCATGGAGGGCGAGTGCGCCGCTATGTCACGAGGCTCGATGATTACTTGGAAGAGAGTTGCAGGAGTAGCTCTTCACCGGGCATGGACATTGCCGCGTGCGAGCATATGCACTGCGGTGTGAGAACGCAGGGCCGGATTGACAGTATCGCCAGAAGAGGCCGTGACAGCAGGGTCCTATGGTAGTTTTCGAGGTAGACAACCTCAGCAGCAGACCGGATTTGCACCTCAGCCGGTTCAGAGCTCTCCTCCACTATCTTCCGGCGCACGAGGTATTCGAGGCGGGGCAGGTCCTGGGGCCTCGGGTTCTCAAAGGACCGAGTTCGGTCGAATGAGGCCATCTATACCTCAGTGTGGCCGATGTGGCGATTGCCATTATGGGGGGTGTCGTGTTCCTTTAGGAGCTTGTTACTCTTGTGGCCAGCAGGGCCATTTGAGGAGAGATTGTCCGACCAGAGACGGCGGGAATGTTATGGCTCGGCCAGCGGTCGATGGCTGATCTTCGTCTTCGATGGCGATGCGCCGAGGCGGTGTTCACGCGGACCAGCGAGCGCGGCGGTCGTGGTAGGGGTCCGATTCAGCGGTCCTCGAACGCATTTATGCTATGTCCACCGTCAGACGGAGGCGTCACCGGATGTCGCCACAGGGTACATTATTGGTTTCATGTTGTGATGTATATGCTTTGATAGATCCGAGTTCTACCTTGTCCTATATGTCTCCTCATATTCTTTGGTAGAATAGGGATAGAGCAGTACATAAAACCTTTTGAGGTGGCTACGCGATGGTGATCTGGTGGTAGTGGCGGGTATACAAGGCTTGCCCGGTGACTATAGGCGATCGTCAGACTCTAGCCGACTTGATAGAGTTGGATATGACGGACTTTGATGTAATTATGGGTATGGATTGGCTAGCATCTTGCTATGCCAATGTGGACTGTAGAAAGAGACTGGTATGGTTCCAGTTTCCTGGTGAGCCGGTTATCGAGTGGAAGGGGAATATTGCGTCGCCGAGGGGTAAGTTTATTTCTTACCTAAAGGCTAGGAAGATGGTGCGGAAGGGGTATATCTACCATATGGTTCGTATTCGACATCGAGGTGAGATGCGGACCTTGATCGATTCGGTCGTTAGAGAGTTTTGACGTATTCCCGCGAGCTCGGGTATCCTCCCGAGAGGAGATTGAGTTTTGCATTGATTTGGCGTCGGACACTCGGCCGATATCTATTCCGCCATACGAGGATGGCACGCCGAGTTGAGGAATTGAAAGACCGGTGAAAGATTTCTTTGGAAAAAGGTTTTATCCGGCCAAGTGTTTCTCCCCAGGGAGCGCGGTGTTATTTGTAAAGAAGAAGGATGGGGCCGCTGCGTATGTGCGTTGATTACATGCAGCTGAATAAGGTAACTATCAAGAACAGATATCCCCTCCCCAGGATTGATGATTTGTTTGACCAGTTGCAGGGTGCGAGGTGTTTCTCCAAGATAGACCTGTGATCTGGTTATCATCAGGTGCGAGTTAGAGAGGCATATATCCCAAAGACTGCATTCCGTACCCGGTATGGGCACTACGAGTTCAGGGTGATGTCTTTCGGGTTGACCAACGCCCCAGCAGTATTCATGGATTTGATGAACAGGGTGTTTAAGCCCTTCTTGGATATGTTCGTTATAGTATTCATTGATGATATCCTGGTTTATTCTCGCACAGAGCAGGAGCATGCAGATCACTTGAGGGCGGTATTGGGAGTCCTCCGGGACCGGCAGTTGTATGCCAAGTTCTCGAAATGCGAGCTTTGATTGGCCTCAGTGGCTTTCTTAGGGCATGTTATCGGGGACGATGGTATTCGGGTTGATACAACAAAGATTGGCGATCAAGACTTGGCGCACCACTACACCAACGGAGTGCGCGATTTTGGGCCTTGCGGGTTATTATCGAGGTTTGTGGAGAAGTTTGCTTCCATTTCAGCACCTTTGACTAGGCTGACTCAGAAAGCAGCTATGTTCCGGTGGACGGATGCTTGTGAGAGAGTTTCGATTCTTGAAGAGAAATTGAAGAACTCCCCAGTTCTTACTCTTCCAGAGGGTTTAGACAGATATGTGGTTTATTGTGATGCGTCAGGTGTCGGGATTGGAGTGCATCGATGCAAAGACGGTAAAGAGTTATAGCTACGATCTCGGCGGCTTAGGAAGAATGAGAAGAACTATCCCACAAATGACTGAGAGTTGGCAGCGCTGATTCATGCCATGACGATAAGGATACAATATTTATATGTAGTTCACGAGGAAATTTACACAGACAAAAAGACTCTGCAGTATATCTTCACCAGGAGGTCGAACTGCGGCGAGGCGGTGGTTGGAGCTACTTAAGGATTATGATGTCGATATCCTATACCATCCAGGGAAGGCCAATGTAGTTGCAGACGCCCTTCGTCGCCGATCGATGGGTAGTCTGTCAGGTGTGCAGCCAGAGAAGAGGGACATGGTCCGCGAGTTACATCAGCTAGCGAGCCTTGGGGTTTGTTTGGTTGATTCTAATAGTAATGGAGTTTGGGTTCGAGAGGTTGCCGAGTCTTCCATCGTCGAGGAGGTGAAAAGCGGCAAGATGAGGATCCGGTGTAGTGCGGTATCGAGATACGGCTCTTCGGGAAGAGAAGAGTCTATTTGAGTTAGCACCTGATGGGGTGCTAAGATTTGAGGGCCGGTTGTGTGTTCCCGATGTGACAGACCGTCGCCAGATTTGAGAGGCACACAGTGCTCGTTATTCTATTCATCCGGGGTCGACTAAGATGTACCATGACCTCATATGTGTGTATTGGTGGGATGGCCTGAAGAGGGACGTTGCGGAGTTCGTGGCGCAGTGCCCGAATTGTCAGCAGGTCAAGGTTGAGCACGAGCTTCGGTGGTCATTGCAGGCTATTGATATTCCGACTTGGAAGTGGGAGGTGGTGAATATGAATTTTATTACAGGGTTACCGCACACTCAGAGGAAGCATGATTCCATTTGGGTTATTGTCGACAGGCTGACGAAATCAGCCCATTTTCTTCCAGTCAGGACGACGTTTTCGGCCGAGGATTATGCTAGACTGTTGTCGCACCCGATTTTGAACTCTCAGGCTTGAATGCGCGACAGAATGATTATCCTCCCCAAAAAGGTAAAAAATGTAAAATGTTAAAATGTTAAGGGAGTCGTCACCTAATTAATTGGGTGAATTAGGACACCTAAATACTAACCGATTAAAGTCAGCATTAACTCCATTTAATGGTCTGTGAAACTAAATAAGATTCTGAGTAAGGATTCTTTATTATCCTAAAGGGAAGGGGTAAGGCACCCTAAAGGATCCTCTAACTTGCGGTTGTCCGTTCAAACATAGGTTAATTCATTTGGCTAAGGGATGTATATTTTTTAGAAAAGGATTATTTAAGTAAAAGGGATGTGGCAATATCTAGAGAATATATATTGATAACTAAAGGGTCTTATAAGATTCAAAATATATATATATATATATATATATATATATATATATATATATAAATTTGATTATGAAATGAAATTATTTTATTCTTGACAAAAGTAAGAAAGTGATTACTCCTAACAATATACGTAAGGTTAAGATTCTTATAAAAAGGTTAATTATGAAATTATTATTTTTTATACGTATGTGCGAGAATTACTTCCTATAATATTTATGAAGAGTTTATGATAAAGTTTATTTCTTAAGGACTAAATATGGAGAAATATGTTAACTACATGACTAAAGTATAACTAGGATTAATTATTTTAGATTTAGATTTATATGACGTAAAGGATGAATTTATTCTTTAATCTACCCCTTCCAAAGTATTCAAAAACTAGTAGAGTTTATCCTATTAATTACAAGGTTAATAAACATGACAACAATAAATAAACAAATAAATAGATGCATAGATAAGCAAAAGGAGGAGTGAGATTGGAATTGTGGTAACGTCTAGAACGGATGGCGACACCGTCTATCCTACAGCTGTTTGGAAGCCCTGCGGCGGAAGTGTGATTGGCGATATGGAAGTCATGATGAGTCTCGTACCGAGACTCTTGATTATTCCTCCGATGCATATCATGTGAAATAAGAAAGAAAAGGATTAGTAAATATTCTAAACTCCATCATACATGATAATGAAATATTAAACTAAGCACACACGCTGCCAATATTAATTACTGTGATAGGATATTCTACCAGCAAATAACATCTTAAACTGTTAGTCAAGTGATGGGCCTCAATGTGCAAGAAACATGACTCAAGCCCAATAATATCAAATTCCAGATTTTTAAAATATCAGGCCATCACCCGACATGCCCATAGATACAAACTCCCTTCTAGCCATATATAAGGGGTTGAAATACACAAGACATCCCCATAAACCAGAAAGGTATACAACCCTTATACATTGAATATATTACTGATGCAATTTAAACAATATATCAGACAATGGGAAATAGTGAGCAATTGAGCAATGCAGATATAAATGTAAGTCAGCTTTTATAGTGATGCATGCTCATTTGGTACCTTTGGATGAGCAGAATTCTAAAAGGAAAATATAGGGCAGACATCTCAAGACCAATAGTTTAAGTACATATGGGACAGCCTCATTTTAGCTCTAGATAAGCTGCTGAATCCACACATGGAAAAGTCATGTAAACAAGTATATTCCTCACATAAATTGAAGGTGTAAGAAAGCAAGCAAACTGATTCAGTCCATCTGAAACTGTCCATTGACCCTTAAACAACAGACCTCTAGATTTATGTCAAGTTATGGGGGGTATATCAAAATGTATCCACAGACTGAGCATATAACCAACTTCATTAACAGAATATGTGATATTTAATGGTAAGATTAATCAGTGGTTCATTTAGAGATTAGACTAATCTGAATTCAGCAAATAATAAAATAGGCATTACCCATCTTTTGAAACAGTCTTGACAGATGCATAAAGGACCCATGATATTTCCACTACTAACCCAAAATGGGTCTAGGACCCTTATACAAATGTTATACATTAACTATACACATAGAAGAACCATAATCGAATGCATACATGCCTAAGACAGCATCGACACCACAAATAAAGAAAAATCACTATTGACAGATTTGTCCAGAAAACAAAGACTAAACTGAGTTAGAGTAAATTCGACACAATAATATAAATATCATCACACAGAATATACAATATCAATTAAGCGACTAAATAATAGATAGAGAATGGGTTTCCGGACCTTTTGTGGGTAGCGAACTGAGGCGACGACAATGATTTTCCCGAATCGTCGAAGGAAAAGTCACAGATCGCATTTGCAAGAATCGATAGTAGTAATTTCGATAGAATAGAAAAGGATTTCTAGACTTGATACTGTGATAGTTCGATGACCACCACGAATCCCCGGTTGCATGTCAAAACTTGGTATTTATAGCCCCTAGTTAGGTTTCGATTATGGTAAGTCTAGGACGGGTTTTAGGGATGATTCGTACTGGATTTGGACGCGGTTTTCGTATTGTTCTTGTTATGGTAAGGCAACTGTTTTTGTGGATGATTTGGAAGACTTTAAAACGATTCGTTGCCATTTTGAGATTCTTACCGAAATTGATAAGGAAAGGTTTATGGTGAGATGGGGAAGATCGCCGGATTCTCAGGCGAGAATCTCGGCTGGGGAGGTGGCGTGAGGGAGAGGTGCGTGCGGCGGTCTTTTAGGTTTAGGGCTTCGTTAGGTTAAGGGAAAGGGGAAGTCGACGGGGAAGGGAAGTGGGGCTTTTAGGGAATGGGTTATGGGCTGGACGAGGGGGAATTAAAGGTTAGAGGGTTATGGGCTGCGGGTCGTTGGAGTGGGCCGCGGGTTGAGGGAGTTGCGTTGGGCTAGACGGGAAAGTAAATAGGGGAGTGGGCTGGACGTAAAAAGGGCCTGGGTATTAATTGGGTTGGGTAGAGTTTTAGGTATTAGGCGTATTATTTAATTAATGGGTTATAGGTAGTGTATTATTTAATTAATGGTAGATAAACGAAATCTAATTTGCGATTAAATTATTTTAGGTGTTTTATTAGTCTAAGCTATTATTATAATGAATGCGGGTACGCTAATTAATTAGTGCTTAATATTTGTAATGCTAGACCGTTATTAAGAATTTATTATTATGTGTATCTTGCGATGTAAAAACTGTAGTTTTAAAAGGGGAATAAATTGTTTAATTTATTGGTTATTGATTTAAAGGGAGGGACAAAATTGGGTGTCAACAGTTGTCCCTCTTTGTATGGAGAAGATGAAAGAATCTTCAGACAAAGACGTTGACTTATAGCCAATTTTGTGCAGGTCCTGAATTGGAACAAAGTGTCGTTGGTGTCTAAAAACTAAAGGTGGGGTCGACGCGGATTTAAAATCTGTCACAGTGTCAAGCTATGGTGACTATGAGTTATTGTGGTGCTAGAATATTGGGAGAGAGTAGGTCGACGTTCAGGTCCACTTTTGCCTTTTGTTGGGAGGTCTGGTTTCCCAACAAATTACCTCAGTTCGCCGTAAGAGGTAGGTCCACGTTGTGCTCCATCTTTTGCAGCTTATTAACGTTCCTGTAGATTGAAGCTGAAATAGAGGCATTAGTGCATAACTGTCAAAACAATGTAAGGATGTAAATATGTGTTGTGGTTGTAGTCAGATTGTGTATACTATGTGATGATACGCCGTCTTGTATAGGCAGTGCAAATGTTAATGCGTTGTATGGGCCGAAATCACGGATGTTAAATGCGTTGTATGGACGAAATGCAAGTGTTTCGTTGTATGGACGAAATGCAAGTGTTAAATCGTTGTATGGACGAAATGCAAGTGTTAAATCGTTGTATGGACGAAATGCAAATGTTAAATCGTTGTATTGTGAAATGCAGATGTTGAAATGGAGATGTTAAATCGTTGTATGGACGAAATGCGATGTTAAATCGTTGTATAGAAGAAATGCAGATGTTCGTCGTTGTATGGACGAAATGCAGATGTTCGTCGTTGTATGGATGAAATGCAAATGTTCGTCGTTGTATGGACGAAATGCAGATGTTCGAAATGGAGATGTTCGTCGTTGTATGGACGAAATGCAGATGTTCGTCGTTGTATAGACGAAATGCAAATGTTCGTCGTTGTATGGACGAAATGCAAATGTTCGTCGTTGTATAGACGAAATGCAAATGTTCGTCGTTGTATGGACGAAATGCAAATGTTCGTCGTTGTATGGACGAAATGCAAATGTTCGTCGTTGTATGGACGAAATGCAGATGTTCGAAATGGAGATGTTCGTCGTTGTATGGACGAAATGCAGATGTTCGTCGTTGTATGGACGAAATGCAAGTGTTCGTCGTTGTATGGACGAAATGCAAGTGTTCGTCGTTGTATGGACGAAATGCAAATGTTCGTCGTTGTATGGACGAAATGCAAATGTTAAATCGTTGTATGGGACGAAATGCAAATGTTAAATGCGTGTATGGACGATATGCAAATGTTCGTTGTATGGACGAAATGCAAATGTTCGTCGTTGTATGGACGAAATGCAAATGTTCGTCGTTGTATGGATGAAATGCAAGTGTTCGTTGTTGTATAGACGAAATGCAAATGTTCGTCGTTGTATGGACGAAATGCAAATGTTCGTCGTTGTATGGACGAAATGCAAATGTTCGTCGTGTATGGACGATATGTAAATGACGCCTTGTAGGGCACAGATAAGGATTGTTCTACATATGGAGTTGTGTTATGCATAATCAAAGCTAGACGAAATAATAAAAATGTAAATGATGTAGCCTGAGTAAAGAAGATGTGGCTTTTGCGAGGTGTATTTGATGTAGACTTGTTACGGATGGACTTCGTGAGCGAATCTGTTGTATTGGAATGTTGTTGTCCTCCTTGTTCCTGTTGCCCTGCAAAATTCACTCAAAGAAAAATTGTGAGTTCGGGGAGGGGGTCGGCCGATTTGTGTTGGCTCTTGATACTTGCACGCGTCGTCTTGTCTGGACATGTAACCCCCGTCTGATTTCAAGTCTCGGTCAAAACATTTTGTTGAAAATATTCTATCTTGAGAAAATATACTTATATATGCTAGTAGGAAATTATGTCGATATTTGAATAGTGACATGTTGTGAAACAAAGCAAACTTCCTTATCCAAAATCGGCGGTATATTCTCCTATACTCTCGGTGCTCCGCTGCCGTCAGGCTCTCTTTCAAAATTTGTCCCAGTTTTGGGACATGGAACCCTTTTGCGTGAATTGACCATGTCCATTGACGTCAGTTGTAGGTAAGGTCCTTAAAATTGTCCCAGTTTATGTCGATCCTTCGAGCATATAGAATCATATTTGTCGGCGTCCCTTCGTGGCGAAATCCTAAAAATTGTCCCGATTTGATCGTGGCCCAGGTCGGATATATGTCGTAGATTTGTCTTGTGTGTATGACAGGACTGAAACGACTCACTAAAAATGCAGATTTGACAAAACAAAGATTTCCTAATGGTGTGACCGAGGCCGATGTAGGCCGCCTACGTATCCGTTAAGGGAATCAGGTCGAACGTAGTTCGTTACAGACAAAATTTTAAACATTTTCGAGATGGGACCGAGGCCGATGTGGCCGCCTACGTATCCGCCAAGGAATCAGGTCACACGTAGTTCCGATTACAAGCAAAATAATTGGGTATTTTCTAGAAATGGGACCGATATGGCGCCACGATATCCAAAGGAATCAGGTCAAACGTAGTTCCGATTACAAGCAAAACGATTACATGGAAAATAAAGCACTCTAGATGTAGTATCTCTTCACCGCATCTGCGTTGATGGCTCTCGGCCACACTTCGCCATCCATTTCAGCTAAGATGAGGGCCCCTCCTGTAAGTACTCGGTGAACCATGTAAGGCCCTTTCCAATTGGGCGTAAACTTCCCTTTCGCCTCACTTTGGTTAGGGAATATGCGTTTCAGCACCAGCTGTCCCGGTTGGAAGTTTCTTGGTCGTACCTTCTTATTAAAAGCTCTGGCCATTCTGTTCTGGTAAAGTTGTCCGTGACAGACTGCATTCATTCGTTTCTCATCAATAAGCATCAATTGTTCAGACCTACCGTATCCATTTGGCCTCACTTAGTTGGCTTCTGGATGATTCTCAAAGAGGTATTTCCACCTCCATTGGCGACACATGCTCCATAAACCAAGAGATACGGTGTTGCTCGCGTGGAGGTCGGATTGTAGTCTGGTAACGAGAGGGCGAAAGGCAAATTTTCGTGCCAATGTCTGTAGTTATCTATCATCTTCCTCAGTATCCTCTTGATGTTCTTGTTGGCCGCTTCGACTGCTCCATTCATTTGTGGTCGATATGGGGTAGAGTTGCGATGAGTGATCCTGAACTTCTCGCATTCCTTCATCGCACCACTATTGAGATTGGACCCGTTGTCGGTTATGATTGATTTGAATTCCAAACCGGCGGATGATGTTGTGATGAACAAAATCCACTACTACTTTCTTGGTCACGCACTTGTATGATGATGCTTCTACCCATTTCGTAAAGTAATCGATCGCCACTAGGATAAACCCGTGTCCATTTGACGCCGGCTCAATGGGACGATGGCGCCCATGCCCCAGTGCGAATGGCCGTGGGAACTAGTGACATTGAGTTCATTTGGTGATGCGTGAATCAAGTTGCCATGGATCCGGCATTGATGGCACTTTCGCCTGGCCCGATGCAATCTGTTTCCATCGTCATCGAGTAACCTCGCAGATATCTTCTTTGCTAACATGAAACCATTCATGTATGGGGTCCGCAATACCTCCGTGTGTCTCTTCTAATAACTTGTTTGCTTCTCGAGTGTCAACACATCTTAACAAACCCAAATCGAGTTCTCAGATAAAGTACCTCGCCTTTCGGGAAGAAATGGTTTGCTAACCTCAGAAGAGTCTTCTTTTGTATGTTGGTCGTGCCTTAGGGTATTCACCGCCTTGAGGTACCTCTTGATTTCGTCATACCATAGTTTGCCCTCACGATTCTTCATCTATCCGAGAACAATAGGTGTTTGCTCTAGCATCTACTTTGATTGGGTCAATATAGTTCTTATGCGGATGTTGAATCATGGAGGAAAAAGTTGCTAGGCGTCTGCAAACTCATTTTGAGCCCTGAGTATGCTCGAACTCTATCTTAACGAACCTCTTGCGCAATTCTTTCACGCGGTGTAGGTAAGGAAGTATCTTCCTATTCTTGGTGGCCCATTCGCCTTGCACTTGGTGAATCAGCAGTCTGAATCCTATGACCAGCAACTCTTGTATGTTCATATCAATAGCCATTCGAGTCCTAGTATGCAAGCCTCGTATTGAGACATATTATTGGTGCGGGAATCGAGCTTTGCGATATTGGGTAGTGTTGTCGGTTTACGATACAAACCGCTCGATACCTACTCCTGAAATTCGCGCGCCATCGAAGAACATTCTCCAACCCGGATATTCTTCTAAGATGTCTTCTCCTACAAACATCACTTCTTCATCCGGAAAGTAGGTGCGCAGGGGCGTATTCTCATCTACCGGATTCTGCGAGATGATCCGCTAATCTTTGCCCTTTGATGCCTTTTGGGTGACATATACGATGTCGAATTCACTTAAAAGAATCGCCACTTTGCAAGTTTTCGATGGTATAGGCTTCTGAAAGATATACTTGAGCGGGTCCATCCTTGAGATGAGATAGGTGGTGTATGCGGACAGGTAATGTCTGAATTTTTGGGCAACCCAAGTCAAGGCACAACACGTGCGTTCCAGCATTGTGTACCGAGCTTCATACGGCGTGAACTTTTTACTCAAGTAGTATATTGCTTGTTCCTTCCTTCCTGTCTCATCATGTTGTCCTAACACACATCCAAACGCATTTTCCAATACGGATAAGTATAGCAGCAAAGGCCTCCCGGGTTCTGGAGGCACCAAGACCGGCGGATTGGACAGATACTCTTTGATTTTGTCAAGGGCTTGTTGGCACTCTAACGTCCACTTAGTGGCAGCGTCCTTCTTTAGCAACTTGAATATTGGTTCGCATATCACTGTTGATTGTGCTATGAACCTGCTGATATAATTCAAACGACCGAGAAAACTCATCACTTCTTTGTGATTTTTCGGGGGAGGTAGTCCCTGAATGGCCTTTATCTTCGAAGGATCCAACTCTATTCCCCTTCTGCTCACAATGAAACCCAACAATTTTCCCGCTGGGACGCCGAAGGCACACTTTGCCGGATTTAACTTCAGGTTGTATTGCCTCAATCGTTCAAAAAACTTCTTGGATGGACTAATGGTGCAGCCCTCCGTGACTTGATAATGACGTCATCCACGTAGACTTCAATTTCCTTATGGATCATATCATGAAAAATGGTAGTCATGGCTCTCATGTAAGTGGCACCTGCGTTCTTAAGTCCAAATGGCATGACTCGATAATAATATACCCCTTACGGAGTGGTGAACGCGATCTTCTCTGCATCTTCTTCGTTCATTAAGATTTGATGGTACCCAGCGAAACAATCGACAAATGACTGCAACTCATGCTTCGCACAATTGTCGATGAGTAAATGAATGTTCGGAAGGGGGAAATCGTCCTTAGGGCTTGCCTTGTTGAGATCCCTGTAATCAACACAAACTCGTATCTTACCATCCTTCTTTGTTGGCGCAATATTGGCTAACCAAGTAGGGTATTTTGCTACGAATGACATTTGCGTCCAATTGTTTGGAGATCTCCTCTTTGACTTTCAAACTCTGATCCGGCTTGATTTTCCTTGGTTTTTGCTTTACTGGAAGGCATGATGGTTCAATGGGCAGCTTATGAGAAACGATGTATGTGCTTAGACCTGGCATATCATCGTAGGACCAAGTGAATATGTCGACATCTCGCTTGATAGGGCCACGGATCTTCTTTCATGCGATATTCAAGTGAGCGATCCTTGTCTCCTTCACGACTTTATCATCTCCTAGGTTTCTTGTTTCTGTTTCATCCAGTTAGGTTTCGCATCCTCGAACTCTCCTAACTCTTCCGTTAATTCCCCCAACGGGAAATGTCCTTCGGGTTCTGTCGGATTATTCTGACTTTGTTCGCTTGTTTCATGACATGTCACATTTTCATTATCGACAAGTATATTATTTTGTATGCTGAAAGAAAGGGAATAAAGAGCGTTGATTAAAACATAACTTGTTATTAAAACTTCAAAAGGGAAATAAGCTCATAAAACTGTGTTCCATAATTCAGAAAAAATACGAATTGAATTGTTTAAAAACGTCTAGTTATTAATTCTACGGACTCATGAAAAAGCGATCTTGGAGTGCAGTCCGATTCTCAAGACATCTCCTGGCTCTGCACTCCAAATTGTCTGGTCATCTGTGTAGTCTTCCAAAATCGCATGACATTCTGCTTCTTCCTCAGAAATGAAAAGGCCTTGAAGTCCTCATGAGAATATACGCATCCTCCTCTTACGGTAGCCGAGCGAGTATGCCTTGACGAATGAATGATTCAGGGGTGGAACAGGTCTTGGCAGGTGAGACTCACCCTTCCTTCTGAGATCAAATAACATCATCTCCTCGGCAGTGGGCTGATATCCTAGGCCAAAAGTGTCCTTCTTCTCCGGCAGGTGAATCGGCTCTGTGATTCCTCCTAATCTTGGTCCAAGTCCTCGACCTGGCTCGAAACCATTTCTTAGCATCTCTCGGGCCACCATTTTGGGAGTGCGAGGTAGTTGTATCCCTTTAGCCTTGCTAACGTCTACGATCTTGTTCATATGGTAGGCAGATCCATCCAGCTTCTCCATACTCTCGATGATTGGAATTGCCCCTTTGGTGTTAGCAGTGTTGTCCTTGTCTCCCTCAACCACAACTTCATGATGATTCCAGATGAATTTCAAAACTTGATGCAAAGTGGAAGGGACGGCTCCGACCACGTGGATCCAAGGTCTACCGAGCAACAAATTGTAGCATGTGGATATGTCCAATACCTGGAATTCTATCTCGAACTCTGCGGGCCCAATCTGTAGTGTCAAGTCAGTCTCGCCTGCGACGCTCCTCAGGGTCCCATCGAAACCTTTCACCCTTGTGTAGCTCTCACGGAGTTTCCCAATGTTGACTCCTAAAGTTCGAAGAGTATTCAAAGGGCATACATTAACAGCTGACCCCCCATCAATCAAGACTCGAGAGATAAATTTATTAGCACACTTGACTGTTATGTTCAATGCCTTGTTATGACCCCGACCTTCAGGAGGCAATTCATTCTCATGGAAAATTATCTTTTGCACCTCTTTAATTTGCCCGATCAGTGCTGAAAAGTTCTCATCGGCAGTCTCGGCTGGCACATGAGCTTCTTTCAAAACCTCCATCAAAGAGGTTCGGTGGTTCACGGAATTCATCAACAGTGACAATAGAGAGATTTGTGCTGGTGTTTTACTCAACTGTTCTACAATGGAATAGTCTCCTATAGGCATCCTTCTCCAAAATTCCTCTACTTACGGTTCGGTCGATCTTTTTAGGGTGTCTTTCGTGATACTTCTACGGATGAGTAACGTTGTGGGACCTCGTCACCTTGCGCAACAACTTCTACCACTGTTCGTTTTTACCCTCATTATGTTGCTTGATCGAACGACTCCATCCTGGCACTAAGACTGGCATTAGAGGCTTATGACGGCTCAACTCTACTTCCAACGGCGCCCTGGCCTTGGCAGTAATCACATGGGCAATGTGGGCTGAAGATTCCCCTGTCTCCTTCTCCTTGATTGGTACGATGGTCCCCTCCATATTGTACACATCATCAAAGGTGATCATGTGAACGCCGGCATTGTCGTGATTCGGCAGGGGATTGTTGTTGACATTAGGGGAGGGCTCTTTCAACCGAATAGCTCCTTCTTTGATTAGTTCCTCAATTCTGTTTTTCAAAGCATAACAACCATCTGTATTGTGCCCTGATGCTCCAGAGTGGTATGCACAATGCTTATTCTCATCATGCCATGGTGGGAGTGGATTGGGAGTCTGCCACGGGATCGGTTGTATAAAACCAGCGGCTCTTAGTCTTTCATATAGCTGGGAGTATGGTTCAGCCAACGGGGTGTATGATCTTGTGGGCTTCCTCTCGGTGTTGGTTCGGGGTCTGGGTGTGTTTTGTGTGTGGTATTGTTGTGGGGGTGGGTATGCTGGTCGGTATTGTGAGGAATTTGTGTGGGCGAACGCCCGTGGTGGGTTGTATATTGGTTGGGTGGTGTAGATGGGTGAAGGTTGATTGTATGTGGAAGTATTTTGGCCAAAGTGGTCATAGGGAGGGTTTTGGAATGTGGGGGTTTGGTATGTTTGGGGTTGGTATGTTTGGGGTTGGGGTTGGTATGTTTGGGTTTGGGGTTGGTATGTCAGGGCTCGATTCGTTTTGTGTTGTTGCACCGTCATGATAGGGGCTGCTCCATCCTTCTTCTTCTTATTCATCCCTCCCATTGACTCTGATTGTATTGCTTTGCTTGTTGCTTGCAAAGCAGCCAAATTCGTGATCCTACCTGTTCTGAGTCCTTCTTCCACAAAATCTCCCATTTTTACTACTTCAGAAAAATTGCGTCCAATGACGCTGATCAACCTCTCATAGTCGTGGGGTCGCCGAGGATTGCAAACAGTGTTGTCATTTCACTTTCTTCCATAGGTGGGTGGACGCCCTTGAGATCTCCACCTTCGCATATTCCCTAAAGGTTTCTATTGACTTTTCTCGATTTCATAAGATAGAATCTGTCGGGGCGTTGTCGTATTAAACTGAACACATGCAAAGTCACGGGCCATCGCCCCTACGCCACTTTGGATCCTGGCTAGTATACCAATCCAAGGCTTCTCGGTCAAACTCCTTATAAACAACTTCATGATGATTGATTGATCTCTTCCCACACCATTTAATTTGTCGCAATAGGATCTCAAGTGTGCACGAGGATTACTTTGCCGTCAAGCAGTCAAACTTTGGTACCTTGTATCCAGCGGGCGATTCGGCGTCCGGGATGCATGCATAAATCCTCGTATTCCATCCTCATGACCACTTGTCCATCGAAGGTTCTTAAAGCTTTCTTAGTCGTGAATTTCTCTGGCCCACGTTTCATCTATCGACTCTTGTCCTCTTCTCCATCTCTTCATATCGAGCAAACTCAGGGAGGTATAGGTGCAGGTGTGAGATGTGGTGTATGGAGTCACATATCTGGGTGATCCGTATTGTTTATTATGGTATGTCATCGGTCTTTGGTTGAGTAGGTTGGTTGTTTTGGGCGGGTAAGGTGGCTTGTATTATCCGAGTGAGGTGTGTGCGGGTTAGGGTCATTTATAGTGCATGGGTTATGAGGAGGTGTGTTGTTGTGTTGTGGCTTTGGGCTGTGGGTTGTGAGGCGTTTTGTTGTATTGTGGATTGGGAGGTTGTGGGTTATCTGTTGGGTGTTGGGGATGGCGTCGAAAGGGCGGTGAATTAGGAAGTGTGGGTAGTTGTGTGTTGAGGCTTATTGATAGCTTAGTAATTTCGAGTCTATCCATTTACCTTGCATGACCGCCATTTTGCGATACTTGAGCAAGGTATTCATCGAATATGGAGCATTTCCCCTACGATGTCTCTGGTTCCTCTCGTTGAATGGCGATGAGTCCCAAGCCATCTTGTTCGTTTGCCCTGAATCATTCATTTTGTTGCTCGTGCTTTGGATGCAGTGAAATATGGGTGCTCGGCCGGTGCTTGCCAACACAAATCGGTAAGCGAGGGAATGTCTGACAAAAAATCCTTTTGTTCAAAACATGTCGATATTAAGCGAATAGCGAGAACATATGGGCATATAATGAAGCTTGACAAATAAAGTAGATTAAAGAGCGTCCTAATATGCAAGGGGCCTCTATTATGCCAGAGGTAGGCCTAAGCGTCATATATGCAAAGTCACGTTAGATGTACCCAAACCATTGTATTGGAATGCCTTTATTGGAAATAAAGCTAATTGAAATGACATTTTATAAGAAAACAATGAAAATCCCAAACTAAATAACTATGTCGTCGATGTGATAGTGAAACTTAGGTCTTCTTTGGTATAGCCCCTGTCTGTTCCAAATATTGTACTGCATCGTGCATCAGGACCCACATGTCTGGGGTGATGACCTTTTCTTTGAGTAGACAATCTTTCATCCTATCGCTCGTGCCCACGTCCTTGAAACCTTGCTCTCCTTTCGGGCTGTAGGTTGTGCTGCTGTGATCCTCTTGCAACCATGTCTGATATTCAGATGTGCATCTTGCCTGTTCATCTCCGATGTTTACCTTGTTGATGTCGTCCCATTCTCTCAGAATTTGTCTAGTTCGGGGCACGATGAAGTTTGGTCCAAATGTGACTTCTGAAACTCCCATGTCCGATCGGAGTGGGATTATACATTCTTGGCGAATTGTCGGAAATGCAGCGTAGGAGGCGTATGGTTGCAGACCCTTTAAACCAATAAGCTCAATATAGTATAATTCTTTGCCGCGTATAAAGGCTCGGCCTTGTGAGGAGTAAGGATATTTCCACTGGATCGATCACGAGTGCGGGATGTCAAAATTTGCACCAATCTTTGATGCGCCGGTGACACAAACCGTTTCGATCTATCATAGAAGTCGATCTTGTAAGATCTTATTTGAAACAAGCGTCTGTCATATTTGACCGCTGGTAAAAATGCTCCATGGCCCACATTTGTAAGATAATATTGCAACCTTCAAAGAAGTTTGTGCGGCCTCTTTTGCATTTCCCGAGCTCGGAATATTTACGCCAAAATCATAGGAACGAAGTGGGTTATCTGCCGTCAATTCCTCGAAAAGTGATCGCCACGGAACATATGCAAGTACTTATCTTGCCATACTCAGAGGAAAAATCAAAGTGCCAAGTAGGCGGCGATGAATGCAATAGGGCGCTGTTTGCCAATGGCGTAGAGTGCGTAGAATTACATTTTGCATGTCTTGTAAGCGTTATTATGTCCATACCTCTCGTAAAGATAGTCAAGAGACACCCGGTTGTTCTCGAAGCAACGCAATTCCTTAGTATTCTTAAGACCCGTGTAGCGGAGAATTTCTTCCACGATTGGTATTGGGAATAATCATCTTCTACGCAGTAAATTAAATTTGGTGAAATAATGCACTTCTTCCAATGTAGGAGTTATTTGAAATCCTTGAATTTGAAAGCGACTCGATGCGGATCCCAGCGGATTAAAACTTCGGATCAAATGCGGATCTGGTGAAATCCCAAATAGTGAGATGAGACACTGACTTCTTCCTAATCATCGTCATTGCGATGTCGAAATCCTCCCACCATACTCTTAGCTTATTAGGAACTCCGCTAACCATTCTTATATGATCCATGTTATGATACAAATACTGAAAAACAAATAAATAATAATAAACTTACATTTCCAACTTTGGGCATGTCTTTTGGCTTGGATAAATCTATCATGATTGTGCAACACATAATATGCTGGCTGGTCGTTGGGTTGAGAAACCCATCGGCAAGTTTGGTGTTTTCCTAATCGTGGTGTCGGTACCAAGGACCGACCCACCTAAGGTAAACGCATGCATGCCTTAAAATAAAGGGTGGTATAGCTCTATCTTAAGTTTGCTAAGATTTGGCTTACTAGGCCTTGAGTTCCCGGCGGACTACTCGAGTGAGAAGGCTACGCGACCACCGGTTGGACCGGATTCTCCGCGCAAAATACCAACTCTCTTAAATTTGGGTGTTTGAAAGAAATTTGCAGGTGCGCAAAGCACACCCGCGTGTTGTGTGTGATAGTGTGAATTTTCCATAAGGGAGGAAGTATGAGCGGAATGCCAGTTTAAGGAAAGCAGTAACAAATAGCAGTTAAAACAATATGCAAATATTCATATATAAAGCAAAATAGTTTAAGCAAAACATAAAGCAAATAAGCGTGAAACACAAAACAAGCAAATTAAGCAAATAAAAAAAATAAAGAAAGAAAAAAGAAGCACAATAATTAACCTATGTTTGTTATGGTTAAGAACCTGTCTATCCCCAGTGGAGTCGCCATGCTGTCGCACCCGATTTTGAACTCTCGGGCTTGAATGCGCGACAGAATGATTATCCTCCCCAAAAAGGTAAAAAATGTAAAATGTTAAAATGTTAAGGGAGTCGCCACCTAATTAATTGGGTGAATTAGGACACCTAAATACTAACCGATTAAAGTCAGCATTAACTCCATTTAATGGTCTGTGAAACTAAATAAGATTCTGAGTAAGGATTCTTTATTATCCTAAAGGGAAGGGGTAAGGCACCCTAAAGGATCCGCTAACTTGCGGTTGTCCGTTCAAACATAGGTTAATTCATTTGGCTAAGGGATGTATATTTTTTAGAAAAGGATTATTTAAGTAAAAGGGATGTGGCAATATCTAGAGAATATATATTGATAACTAAAGGGTCTTATAAGATTCAAAATATATATATATATATATATATATAAAGTTGATTATGAAATGAAATTATTTTATTCTTGACAAAAGTAAGAAAGTGATTACTCCTAACAATATACGTAAGGTTAAGATTCTTATAAAAAGGTTAATTATGAAATTATTATTTTTTATACGTATGTGCGAGAATTACTTCCTATAATATTTATGAAGAGTTTATGATAAAGTTTATTTCTTAAGGACTAAATATGGAGAAATATGTTAACTACATGACTAAAGTATAACTAGGATTAATTATTTTAGATTTAGATTTATATGACGTAAAGGATGAATTTATTCTTTAATCTACCCCTTCCAAAGTATTCAAAGACTAGTAGAGTTTATCCTATTAATTACAAGGTTAATAAACATGACAACAATAAATAAACAAATAAATAGATGCATAGATAAGCAAAGGAGGAGTGAGATTGGAATTGTGGTAACGTCTAGAGCGGATGGCGACAGTCTATCCTACTGTTGTTTGGAAGCCTGCGGCGGAAGTGTGATTGGCGATATGGAAGTCATGATGAGTCTCGTCTGAGACTCTTGATTATTCCTCCGATGCATATCATGTGAAATAAGAAAGAAAAGGATTAGTAAATATTCTAAACTCCATCATACATGATAATGAAATATTAAACTAAGCACACGCGCCAATATTAATTCTTGTGATAGGATATTCTGACAAATAACATCTTAAATCATTAGTCAAGTGATGGGCCTCGATGTGCAGAAACATGACTCAAGCCCAATAATATCAAATTCAGTTTTTAAAATATCGGGCCATCACCCGACGTGCCCATAGATACAAACTCCTTCTAGCCATATATAAGGGGTTGAAATACACTGAAGACATCCCCATAAACGAGAAAGGTATACAACCGCTTATACATTGAATATATTCTTGATGCAATTTAAACAATATATCGAACAATGGGAAATAGTGAGCAATTGAAGCGTGATGCAGGATATAAAGGTAAGTCAGCGATTTTATAGTGATGCATGCTCATTTGGTACCTGGATGACGAGAATTCTAAAAAGGAAAATATAGAGCGACATCTCAGACCAATAGTTTAAGTACATATGGGACAGCCTCATTTTAGCTCTAGATAATTCTTTGAATCCACACATGGAAAAGTCATGTAAACAAGTATATTCTCACATAAATTGAAGGTGTAAGAAAGCAAGCAATGATTGATCCATGCAAAGCGTCCATTGACCATAAACAACAGACCCTAGATTTATGTCAAGTTATGGGGTATATCGAATGTATCCACAGACTGAGCATATAACCAACTTCATTAACAGAATATGTGATATTTAATGGTAAGATTAATCAGTGGTTCATTTAGAGATTAGACTAATCTGAATTCAGCAAATAATAAAATAGGCATTACCCATCTTTTGAAACAGTCTTGACAGATGCAAAGGACCGTGATATTTCCACTACTAACCCAAAATGGGTCTAGGACCCTTATACAAATGTTATACATTAACTATACACATAGAAGAACCATAATCGAATGCATACATGCCTAAGACAGCATCGACACCACAAATAAAGAAAAATCACTATTGACAGATTTGTCCAGAAAACAAAGACTAAACTGAGTTAGAGTAAATTCGACACAATAATATAAATATCATCACACAGAATATACAATATCAATTAAGCGACTAAATAATAGATAGAGAATGGGTTTCCGGACCTTTTGTGGGTAGCGGCGACTACTGATGGTTTTCCGAATCGTCGAAGGAAAAGTCACAAAGCATTTCTGAGAAATGATAGTAGTAATTTCGATAGAAAGAAAAGGATTTCTAGACTTGATCTTTGTGATAGTTCGATGAGCCACAGATCCCGGTTGCATGTCAAAACTTGGTATTTATAGCCCTAGTTAGGTTTCGATTATGGTAAGTCTAGGACGGGTTTTAGGGATGATTCGTACTGGATTTGGACGCGGTTTTCGTATTGTTCTTGTTATGGTAAGGCAACTGTTTTTGTGAATGATTTGGAAGACTTTCAAACGATTCGTTGCCATTTGAGATTCTTACCAAATTGATAAGGAAAGGTTTATGGTGAGATGGGAAGATCGTGGATTCTCGGCGAGAATCTCGGCTGGGGAGGTGGCGTGAGGGAGAGGTGCGTGCGGCGGTCTTTTAGGTTTAGGGCTTCGTTAGGTTAAGGGAAAGGGGAAGTCGACGGGGAAGGGAAGTGGGGCTTTTAGGGAATGGGTTATGGGCTGGACGAGGGGGAATTAAAGGTTAGAGGGTTATGATTTGCGAATTCGTTGGAGTGGGCCGCGGGTTGAGGGAGTTGCGTTGGGCTAGACGGGAAAGTAAATAGGGGAGTGGGCTGGACGTAAAAAGGGCCTGGGTATTAATTGGGTTGGGTAGAGTTTTAGGTATTAGGCGTATTATTTAATTAATGGGTTATAGGTAGTGTATTATTTAATTAATGGTAGATAAACGAAATCTAATTTGCGATTAAATTATTTTAGGTGTTTTATTAGTCTAAGCTATTATTATAATGAATGCGGGTACGCTAATTAATTAGTGCTTAATATTTGTAATGCTAGACCGTTATTAAGAATTTATTATTATGTGTATCTTGCGATGTAAAAACTGTAGTTTTAAAAGGGGAATAAATTGTTTAATTTATTGGTTATTGATTTAAAGGGAGGGACAAAATTGGGTGTCAACAACTGTATATCAGAGAGATTGTGAGACTGCACGGAGTTCCTATATCGATTATTTCAGACAGAGGAGCCCAGTTCACGGCTAGCTTCTGGAGGTCTTTCCAGAAGGGATTAGGGACACAGGTGAGTCTCAGTACTGCGTTTCATCCTCGAGGCCAAGCCAGGCGGTAGGCGCACTATCCGGACAACGAGGATATGCTGCGGGCTTGTGTTATTGATTTCAGGGGTAGCTGGGAGAATCATTTACCTCTTGTGGAGTTTGCTTATAACAACAGCTACCATTCTAGTATTCAGATGGCGCCTTATGAGGCCTTATACGGGAGGAAGTGCACGTCACCGATAGGTTGGTTTGACGTGGGAGAAGTTCAGTTAGTCGGTCCAGACTTGATTCAGCAGACAGTGGATAAGGTGAAGCTTATCCAGGAGCGGTTATTGTCAGCTCGGAGTCGACAGAAGTCATATGCAGATCATCGGCGTCGACACTTAGAGTTTGAGGTAGATGATTGGGTCTTCCTGAAGGTGTCGCCCATGAAGGGCGTGATGAGATTTGGGAAGAAAGGGAAACTCAGCCCAAGGTACATTGGGCCTTATCAGATTGTCCGTAGGGTAGGCAAGGTTGCCTACGAGTTGGATCTGTCGTCCGATCTGAAGGCAGTACATCCAGTTTTTCACGTGTCTATGTTGCGGAAATGTATTGGAGATCCATCTAGAGTGCACCCGATTTGTGATGTACAGGTGACAGAGGGGTTATCGTATGAGGAGAGTCCCATAGCGATACTCGATCGTCAGGTTAGGCGACTTCGGACAAAGGATGTGTCTTCCGTCAAAGTCTTATGGCGGAACGAGAACAGGGAGGAGATGACGTGGGAAGCAGAGGATGACATGATGAAGAAGTATCCTCACTTATTCCCTATACCTCCAGGTAACCCACTTTCCTGCTTGTTAGTTTTAATTTGGCAATTATGCTTAAGTATGTTGTGGCATGTGGAGCGTCTTTAATTGCAAAAAGAATATTTAAGGGGGAGGGGGGGTCTATGTCAATTCGTGATTTGAGTAAGCATAGAAGGAACATTCGGGACGAATGTTTCTAAGGGGGGAGGATGTTATACCCCGTAGTTCTGGTCATGCGTGTGAGAGCGTACGAAAGGGAGTAAGACTTAAATTTTAAAATGATAGGTTGACGGGCTGTTTCGGACGGGTTTGTAGTCAACTTTGAGGCGGGTTATGACCCGTTACATTGAGAATTCCTAGGTGTTTCAAAGACCTAGTGTATAGTTCGTTGAGTCTAGTTTCCAACGCAACCAACCGTTCGTCGATAGGACATCGGAGTAGAAAGTTATGGGAGTTACAAGTTGATGCCTGATCGGACGAGAAGGTGTTTGGTCGAGCCCACGAGGCGCGCGCCGGATGCGAGGCGCGGCGCCAGATGATTTGGGTGTTCGCTGAAGTTGCAGCGCCGCGGCGCCGGGAAGCAGGGCCACGGCGCCGGAAAGTTCTGGGAGTCGGCAGAGGTTTGCGCGGCCGGATCTGAGGCCGAGGCGGGTTCTGCGAAGTTGAGTGGAAAAATCTGAACTGTTTTGTTTTAAAAAAGGTCATGGGAGGGTGACAAGTGTCCCCTCCCTCGGAATGTGCATGTACTACTGATTGACCACGTCTTGAAGATTTGGTCATTCTTCAAGCTCTCATCTCTCTCTAAAAATAAAAGCTCTCCCTTCTCTCTAGAAAATCAAGAGGAAATCAAAGCTTGAGGAAAATCTGAAAAGTGTGGCAAGAAGGAAACTTGTTGGCTAGCTTATAGGAGTTCTTGTGGTGGTGATTGTGGAAAGGAGGCTAGTGAGTTGGTTGGAATATTTGGCTAAAGTTCTAAGGTAACAATTCCTTCTCTCTTTGTTGGTTTTTGGTGTTGCATGTGAAGAAGAAATAATTTGTAGTTGAAAATATTGCTCTTAGATAAATTGCATGTAAGAAATATGGGTTGGATATGAAAGAATTGGATAAGAAGGTTATGTGAACATGTTGTAGCCAAAATACTACCTTAAACTTGTTAAGTTAATTGTTATGTATTGTGGGGCAGAATTTAGATTAGGTGTGTAATCCCCTTTGTGTTGATTGGATTGTTGGGCCTTAAAAGTGGCGTTTGGATATTGAATTCGGCCTTGATAAAGGTGGCAAAGTATGTAGAAACAAAGGAAATGCTGCCCAATTTTCCGTAGAAATTAGTGACTTTGCACTTGGAATATTCTACGTGAAACTAGAGGTTAATAAACGTATTATGGTCATTATAGGTTGACGTATTACGTGCGGTATCTTGGACTTAGCAAGTGGATTGACCCGAAGAGGTATGTGGAACTTTCCTACCTCTTGAGCATGAATAGTTGCATCTATGTAGTACGGTAGATGTACAAGGCCTTGATATTCCTTACTTGTTTTAATGATGTCTTAAGTTTCAAAGTCAAGGGACTTGAAGTGTTTTAAGTATGTGATACTTGTTTCGTTTTTAAAAGTATAAGTCCCTTGGATATAGGGAAGTGTATTTGACTAATGTATAACGTTAATATAACGACTTTATGGGAAGTTGGTTGTATTGGCTTTATGGAAGGTTAATAAAGAAAGATTTACTCTAAATAAAATAAGTATGGATAAACGATTTGAATTTGTGAAAGGCAAATTGATTTTAAGGCTATCACGACCCGACCTCGGGCCCGCGACTAGTGTCTTACCCCGGGCACCCTAGTGATAATACATCAGAGAAAAACCAGCGGAAATAAAAACTCAAACATGAAACAATGTAAAATAAGAAACAGGCTAACCAAAACGGTCACCTTTCTGCATATATATATAAAAACTTGAACAGTTACATCCTTTACAAACCCGCACAACGATTTCTACAGACTTCTAAGAGTTTTATAACAACAACGGGACGGGGCCGCCATACCCCGAATGTATAAGAACCTACAATCTCAGGGAATCATACCACAAGATAAGCCTCCGGAGAAACGGAGCTTCCCAAAACGCTGAATTGTGATCCTATGAGCGAGGATCAACAACTGGTGTACCTCTACCTGCGGCGTGACGCAACCCAGAAGAGGTCGATGCAACAGTACAGTATGTGGCCAGAAATCTTGAAATGAAATCATAATAATCTGTATAAAAATAGGAGACATGTATGATAACCAAACTACGATTACACAATATATAAGCGATCAGTCGAGGACTCACGCCTCAAAGTCATCACCTAAATATAACCATGGGTCTCGTACCCACAATATCAATCATGCGGTGGAATTCCTTCCTCACCGCGATCCATGATTTAATAACATCAAGGAATACATGAACACCAGGTCCCACTGTGTCATAAGAACCGTCTGACGGTAAGTCTGAAGGCATAGCCAACTACTAGGACCTACCGTACAACAATTCTATAAAGCGTATCGCGAGGTCTCTCTAGACCGCCAAATGATCGAAGCTGGGCCACTCGCCCTCAGTATCATTGTGCGCGTCTAACCCTGGAACTCACCGCAGTTCCGCATAGGCCACCTAGGCCCGCATGAGGTACTCCTCGCATCGGGGGTAGCTAACCCGCGGCATCTTCCTGGACTCCCGCAATCCGCATGGCCACATGGACCGCATGAGGTATTCCTCGCATCGGCGTAACACACCCGGAGTGATTCCTGGAACTCCCGCAGTTCCGCATAGGTCACATGGACCCGCATGAGGTATTCCTCGCATCGGGGGTAGCTAACCCGCGGCAACATAACAAGTCAGGGGGGTATGTGATGTAATACAAGCGCAACCGGCTTATCGTAAACAACATAAGCACAACAAGAAAACCCCCTTCACATAAAAAGTCCCAAGATACTAACGCCCGTAGTATCCTAGCATGTTTACTTATCAAACCAACAAGAAAGTATTACAAGGCTATCATAAGCAAAACATAGGCAAGTTACTCACACAAGGTACTTTTATTTCATGTTAACAAATTCGGGTTTTAACCCCAAAGTACTACATACTTCAACTCTCTTAAAAAGAACCCTTTTTAAGTACAAAATCGCGCGATACTAATACCCGTAGTATCATTTCATAGAGTAACTATCATTTTAAGTAAATCAAAACAACATCATGCCCTCTTTTTTTAAACCAAAACAAGACAATACCATGCCTTCCTTTAAAACAAAGACACTTTCCTTTTTAAAGTCAAGTAGCAATATACTTTTTAAACCAAGTGTCTTACTCTTTTCAAAACAAGTAACCTATACCTTTAAATCAAGTTACTTCTCCTTTCCAAAATCAAGTTGTTTATAAGTCAAGTCTCTTTACTTTCAAAAATCAGTCTCATAATCTTTAAATCATATCTCATATATTTTAAGGAAACCAACCTCCAACTTTTAAAATGTCAAGTTATCATTTTAAATCCAATAATAAAACCATTCTTTTGTTTTCATAAAGTCATTATAACTAACTTCCCATAAAGCTATTATAACACTTTATGTTTTAAACCAACCAAGGACAACTATTCTCATTTCCGAAATCAAGATAATATTATTCTTTAAAAGACCACGCACCCATTACTCATGAATGAGGTTTTACAACTTTTTAACATAATTCAAGTCCTTAATATTTCATAACAAGTCACTTAACTTTAGAATCAAGTCAAGGACACAAAAGGAAAATCAAATTCCTTTAACACACGTGCGTCTACCGCACTATATATATATTTCACAAATATCATGCTCAAGAGAAAAGGAAGAATCACATACCTCTTCGGCTTAATCCACAATCCAAGTCGAGTATGCCGCGCGCAGAATATTCACCTATAACAATCACAATACATCTATCAACTTCTAGACTTCTTCGTAGAATATTCTAAGTATACAGTTCCATATTCTACGGAAAATTGGGCAGCACCTCCTCCCCCGCAACCACATAAATACCTCCTATAACAAGGACCGCTACCAAGCCAACAAATCCAAGGGGATTACACGACTACCCGGACGTGTACAATTCTGCCCCACAATAATACTACATAAGTCTACTGTAAATACAGTCCAATGTAAATACAATTCAATTCTTTTTAATATTCTTTCTACATATAGTATACTCAACTATACATTACTACAATATGTAATTTCCAATTACAATAGAGGACATAGATCATTACCTCGATAAGTCCAAAATTATCCAAGATTTATAAGTCGATCCTGAGCAACGTTTAGCTCCAATTCCTTACGCTCCAACCCGCTCCAAGCAACCCTTAGAAGTTTCTAAACAACTTCTCTTAAAACTTCATCCAACTATGAAGATTTTCCTAGGGTTTCGTTTTGCGACTAAAGGAATAAAGTGGTATTTTCGGGCTCTTAGTATAGAGATAACTTTGGAATACTACAAGGGATTTAGGCTAAGGTATTTGGAAAAATAACAATACTTGAAGAAATTTTTCCACAAAGGGGGTTAGTGAGACTACACATGAGGAGGAGTATTTTGTGACTTGAAATCTCTAAGTGTGGATGAAATAAGTCTTGCAATTAAGGGGGTATTTATAGAGAAATCAAGGGCTAGGATTAAAGCAAGTGTATGGTGAGGATTGGGGACATGTGTGTGGGGATCTACCAACCATATGTCCACCACAAAAATGGGACAAGTGGCTTGCCCTTGTCACCTAACAAATCGAATGACACATTCACCAAACATTCGGCCAACATGGCCACGTGGGGTGACATGTCGCCCCTACTGCCCAAAATATTTCATCTCCCGAAAATATCCGTAATGCCAAAAATCCGAAAATAAAGTGGGCCCCACAAAACCGTAAATTTTCCCCGTGGGCCCCACGTGACCAATTCCGGAAATAAAATTCCATAATTCTAAAATAATCCCAGAAGTCCGAATACCAAATCTGGGAATCCAATTCCCATTAACGAACCTTTTTCCTTCACAAAAACCGGAAACTTTTTCGTCGAAAAAAAATCACATCTTTCTTTCTTTCCAATATTAATGTCGTATTCTCGTACGTACGCCCTCACATACATACCCTGGAACTACGGGGTGTAACAAAGGCATTAATTGCCTAAGGTTTTAAAAAGAAATGAAGTCACTTGATTTAGAAGCCTATTATATTTCTAAAGGTAAACGTGACTTGTCTTGAAAAGTAATCGTGACTCGATACTACGGTTATTAGTATCTTGGGAGTTTTACAATAAAAGGAGTCATTTTCTTAGAAGGTTTAAGGTACATGGTACTCGGGTTGAATTCCCGGATTTTTCTTTTAAAATGACATGTTAGTGCCTTAAGTAACTAAAATGAGAGGATATACTAATGATGTTAATAAGAAGTTAGGGGATATTCTTAACTTGCTTACGTTATGATAAGCCGGTAGCGCTTATGTTATGTATGATAACCGGTTGTGCTGAGTTATGTATTATTATTATTCTTATTACTATTTATGCCATGGATTTGCTACCCATGATGCGAGTGCGGCGCTTGTACTCATGCGGGCCCATCGGGTTCATGCGGGTGAAATAGTCTCATGCGGGTGAAATAGTCTCATGCGAGGCGGATGACCTCATGCGGGTGATATAGTCCCATGCGGGTGAAATAGTCCCATGCGAGGTGGATGACCTCATGCGGGTCCACAGGACCTATGCGGGTGAAATAGTCCCAGGAGTAGGACTGCTTAATGATACTACGGGCGAGAGACCCTGTTTTGATCATGAGCCTCCTATTTTCATGCAGTAAAGTTATACTTGATACTCTCATTGTTAGTAGGGCACAGTGTACCGTATTTTGATTTTCTTCCATGACTCCAGCTTATTTAGACTTATGATATTATTACAGTATTTTCCAGTTTTACATACTTGGTACATATTGTGTACTGACCCCCTTCCTCGGGGGCTGCGTTCATGTCGCAGGTAAGAGTGGTAGCGGTGGATCCTCATTCTTAGGATCTTGCTCAAGTGTCAGAAGCTCCATTTCTCTGGAGGCTCGACTTTTGGTACGGTTCTCCCTGGTGTCGTAGATGTTTTGTACATTCAGGGGTATGACGGGGCCCTGTCCCGTTATAGTGTTTACACATTCTTAGAGGTCTGTAGTCCTGTTATAACTTGGGTTGTTAAGGATGCTATTGATTTGATTATATTTAGAGGTAGCCACTTTGGGTTAGCCTGCTTATATTCTATATGGGTTCTTGTTGTGAGTTTATTTTCCGCTGGTTTTCTCTGATGTTGTATCACAAGGGTGCCCGAGGTAAGGCACCAGTCACGGGTCCGTGGTCGGGTCGTGACACAATTCCTTCCAAAAAGAGTTCCCAGATCTGCAAGATCAAGTGTTGTCCCAGATGTTGCCCCAGATGTCACAACATCTCAGGCAACATTTCTGTCAACCTCTGAAGAGGCACATTCTCCTACCTTCAAACAGACCTCAGAAGAGAATTCCACCCAATCCTTCTCCAGCGACACTGAATCAGAGTCTGAAGGTAAATACGTTTTCTGACAAGTTCTATTCCCATGCAAGCTTTGATAGATGGAATTGGTATAGGAATAGAATCATTAGGGTTGAAAAGGTAGTAGACCTAGCCTCTTGTGCTGAATATGGGTTGATTGAGTTTCTAGAAGATCATAAGCTTATGAAATCTGTAACTCTTAAAGAACCTTACATTGATGAAGTGATTAGGTTGTTTTACACAAACTTAAATTCTGAGATAGACAATGCCTCCTTGAAAAAGTTTGGGAAGGTATACCTCTATAACAAAATTTATAAGTTTACTCCTCTAATTATCAATCAATGTTTGGGGACTGAATTTGAAGCTGAAAGCAGTACTACTGAGAGAATGACTGAAAACAGGGAAAAGATAATAGAATACCTCACATTACAAAAATCAACTCACAAATTGCTGAGATTGACACTGCTAGGGATGCCTTAGTAAAAGCCAGAGACCAGTTCTTATTGTTTCTTTCTTCCCAAAAAGAGGGAGATGACACTACTGTGTAGGGGGAGGAAAGAGCTGAGAGTTCTACTGTTATGGATGCTGCTATACAAAGAGAAGAGGCTATTGGAAGGAAAGTCTTGCTGACAAGGCTAAGGCTTAGAGCGGCCCAAGGCGCAAGGCAAAAGGTGAAGCCAGGCCTGCTAGCAGGATGAAGGAGCAAGTTGAAGTCATGTAGAAGTAGAAAGCGGCTGGAAGCTACTACTGATGCATGACATGCAAGGGAGATGTATTTTTGCTGCTGTTGTTAAAATGTGGAATCTTGGTCACTGATTGATTTGAATATTTGGGATGTATAACAATGATCTGACATTTGTTTTTGTTTTGGATGATGTAATTAAATGACTATGTTTTAATATTTCTAATCCTATATGAATGATATATATATATGTTGCTTGTATATATTGTGTTTATATATCATCATAGGTTAATGGGGGGCATTATTGTAATCATAGATGTTGTCCGGACAACATCTATGACATTGTCGTAAGTCACTTGCACATAATAAAATAGGTTTTGTGAAGAAAAGCAAAAAGGGGGAGAATGTTAATGTTGGGTTTGGTGTTGTGACATTTTGCCCAACATATCATTTTTTGTACTAAGTTACAATCAGAAATGTTGGAACAAATGTCAGGACATTCAGACCAACATTCTGTGAAACAATTTTGCCTTACTTCACGAAACTGAAGATCTCGTGGAATTTTTATCACGATAGTAAAGTGACTTGGCAATGAGTTTGGGAGCTGATGAAAAACGTAGGAAGACCAAGTCAAAGTCGTTGCTAAGTTTGGGGAACAAGTCCAAGAAGTTAGAGGATCTTGATCCACAATCTTCTCCAATAAACCTTACCGACTGTCCACCTTTCCCTCAACCTCTACAACGATTCAATGCGCTTTTCAAGGAAGACCCTATCTATAAATAGAGAGGTTGCATCAGTGAATCGATATCCATAAAACGTTAGAAAAAAAATATCAAGAGAGCTCTCCAATATATTCATCAGAAAACTGGATCACAAGTGTTGTCTGAGCGTGTCGACAACATTATGTTCAACATTATAATTGCTGCCCAGATTCTATATTTGTTCTTTATTAAAGCAATTGTAAAGAGATGTTGTCTATGTCTATTTAGGTAGATTTTTCAGGCAGAAGTCATCTGCGACTTCACCATTTTTTAATTCCTTTTGTATTATCTTGTAAAAGAAGGAATTTATTCAGTTGTATATAAATATATACAATACTTTCGGTCACTGGCCGTCATAGATTATATTGAAAATATAATCTATGTAAATATTAAACTTTTGTGTTCTTTAAATTTCCCCTGCATTTACTCTTAAAGTTTTCTGTTTTATCGAAGTGTTGCAACTTGTGTCATACGACATTATCGCTGATATTTTCAAACTGTATTAGCATTCGAGTTTGTTTATAGTTTATTTTTATTGTTCTATAGTATACCCCGAGACCCAACAAATATCATTATTATTTTATTATTTAGCTATTATTGTATGAGGCATAAATGAAAGTAGATCTCATTTTCATAAAGAGACCTTTTACTGCATACCCTTAGTATATACCTAGCTAAGGGCCTAAACTCAGAGTTTCAAAAGGAGAGTACTAAATTTCTTTTATCTTTTGGTGGATAGAGTTGATCATATTTTTTCTACTGAGAAATAGCGTTCTAAATTATATAAAGGTGTTTGACTTAATATAAAGTTTAAAAATAAAATAAAATTATATTACAAATATTTTTATTAAAGTAAAATTACTTATAAAATCAAAATATAACATTTTAAAACAGATTAAAAAATATATTACATAAATTGAAATAAAAAATAAAATAATTAAAGTGAAGGAAAATCGGATCAGATACCATAGTTATATTTAAAAAAGATCATCTAGCTTACTTTTTTAATTAAAAAATAGCACGAGACTTTAAAAATAAGACTATCTATTTTTTAGTAGATTTATTTTCTTAAAGTCACTTGATAATTTTTTTTCCTGTTGAGTTAGGTCTGATTCATTTTAAAAAAAATACTAGGTCCACCCAGAAATTTAAGTTGTGAATCAATATGTGATAAATATTTCTATTAAAAAATAGCAGCCTTTTTATAGTACAATAAGCAGTGTATAAGAGAATATCTCTACATTGAATAAAGCTCCACAATCAAACTATATCTATTATCTCTCATAACTAGCCTTTTATATTTCCACTCATTTCTCAAGGTAAATTTTACCCCTATGCACACTATTAAATATTTATTATTATACTGTGTATATTTTTACTTATTCATAATTAAATATTACTATAATACTGTGTACATATTTACTTAATTATACACTATTAAATATCAGCATTATGTTGTGTATATATTTATTTCACGTATATATTTCAATTATCTATAATTATAATATTGTATATATGTTTATTCCACTCATATATTAAATTATACCCTGTATAAATATTTTTCACTAATATATTTAACTATACCATGTATAAATATATTCCACTTATTTATTCAATTATACCTTGTATAAATATGTTTTTCTATACATACATACGTACTTGGTATATTCTTTGGTGTAATTTATACATGACTTTTATTGTGTATAATTATCTATTGTAATTTGTACATGATTTATTATAATTTATACATAATTTATTCAGTGTATATATTTGCAGTTATGAGGTTAAATCCCAGGCTTCCATGTATGTATTATTAAACAAATTATATCCCAGGTTCCATCTATGAATTTTATATATATATATATATATATATATATATATATATATATATATATATATATATATATATATATATATATATATATATGTGTGTGTGTGTGTTACAAAGGGAATTTCTTTCTTGTCCAACACAAAATTGAATATAAGAAAATACTTTTTTAAAAAAACAATTTATTTTTTTGGCTACCGATTTATGGAACCTGACTTACTAGTTTGAAGTTGAAAAATAGATTTTATGCAAATTTCACACTGAGCTTTTGGTATAGGTGTTCCTGGGCTAATAATCTACGAAGAAAGGAGGGGGGAAGAGACTCCCTTTCTTTTTCTTTTATCATCGCATTCAAATACTAATCTTCGTTCTGTAAATCCACATATTTCTCTTAATCCTTGTTTCTTATATTTTTATATTTTTTGTTGCATTCTATATTCATCACATTTTCTCATTAAATATGCTCGTAATACTCTTATCCTTTTCCTAATGTATTTCTTTTGGTTGTAGTTGATTATATTCTTTAGATACTTCGGTATCAAATTTCCTTTTATTACATATATTAAAACGTCTTATCGATTTTCTAATATTCTATCATCTAATATGTATATTTGTATAGGTGTATCTATATTTTTCTAAAAATATATTTTTATAGTGAATTCTACTCCTCCAAAGTATATATTTCTGTATTTTTTAGCTTCTTTGTCGTATCAAAGTACTACATTGTGGCTTATTGTAGTTAAACTACATTGGGCCGTATCATGATTTAGGCAAAATGATCAGACGATCCTTCTTCTTGTTTTTGGTAGTATTAGTGGGAAGCAGTCAGAGTGGGTTGAGAACTCCGATGATCTAAGATTCTGCTGAGATGTATGATATCTAAAGTATGTGCTTTTAATTATAGTCTTGATAAGTGAATATCTCTGTAATTATAATGTTGATATTGGTTAAAGGTTATAGACATATAAATAAAAATGAATTCTTATTTAATGATAATTGCTTATTACAACCCTAATAAATATGTTGGTACTAAAAGATGAAAGACTAAGATAATTAATGGATAAAGGAAAAATAAATTTACTAACAAGTGAAATAATAAAGAGAGAATTAGCAAAATTATCTACTAAAGAAGCTAAAAAAACATAAATATATACTTTGGAGGAGTAGAATTCACTATAAAAGCATATTTTTAGAAAAATATAGATACACCTATACAAATATACATATTAGATGATATCATATTAGGAAATTTACAAGACGATTTAGTATCTGTAATAAAAGGAAATTTGATATATCAAAAATTAAAATTAACGGTACAACAAGATTTTAGTAATTCATTAAAAGATGAACATAAAAAATTAGCTTTAACACTATATTATAAATTGGATAGAATAACGATGTCACAAAGTAATAAGCATCGAAACAAAAATGATATATGCCTTGACATGAAATCATCATGTAAAGAAACAACATGAAATGAATATTTTAGTACCGAAAAAATCCAGTAAAAATATATCCTGAAATTAAATTAATAAACCCTAATGATACAATTAGATGTACAGCTATTAGATATAGTCCAACGGACCAAAAAGAATTTGAAATTCAGATAAAAGAATTATTAAATTTACAAATAATACAAGAAAGTAAAAGCCCACATAGTAGCCCAACCTTTTTAGTAAGAAAATATAGTGAACAAAAAAGAGGAAAAGTTAGGATGATAATAGATTATAGAGAATTAAATAAAAAGATCATATTTGATGGATACTTCTTACCATATAAAAGAAATCTTATTATATCTAGTATTCAGAGTTTGCCTCGATTTGGTACCACTCTCGCAGCCCGCATCGAAATAGTGTTTTACCCCTAAATGTCCAGTCAACTGATGTGCCTCAATGCACTTCGGGGAGAACCAGCTAACTCTGGGTTCGAGTGGCATTTCACCCATTGATCTAAGATTCTGCTAAGAGGTATGATCTCTAGACTATGTGCTTTTAATTATAGTCTTGATAAGTGAATATCTCTCTAATTATGATGTTCTTATTTGTTAAAGGTTACAGACATATTACAATAAAAAATGAGTTGTCTTTTTATAATAATTGTGTTAATGCTACTTACTTGATATCTTTGTGATATATTATGAAAACTTCTGCAAATATTATGTTTTATATGAAATTACCATCTATTATCCTACCCTACGTCACGGGCATTCCGTCTTTCTATGTTCTATAGACTTGTATGTAACTATTGATAATGAAGATATTTTACATAATGTGAATATTCCACCTAAAAGTATGTCCATCTAAAAACCCTCTGTCTATAATATTTACCAAGATGAATATTATGATAGCAGAGAGGTTACTTTGAAAATCTATACTTAGAATTATCCAGAAACATGCATCTTAAAAAAAAAAATTAGAAAGATTCTGTTGACAAACTCCCAAGCATCTAGGCTAATTATCTCGTTATTGCTGAGAAGAAATTAAAGGAAAGTAGTGTCAGGGTGGGTTGAGAATTCAGTGATCTAAAATTTTTCTAAGAGATATGATCTCTAGACTATGTGTTTTTAATTATAGCCTTGATAAGTGAATATCTCTGTAATTATGATGTTGATGTTGGTTAAAGGTTATAGACATATAAATAAAAATGAATTCTTATTTAATGATAATTGCTTTCGCACTACATAGTTGTTATCTGATAAATTTTGAAAAAACTTTTGATAAATCACCACTACATTCCTACTCTTTTTAGAGTCAATAGTTGTTAATAAGATACGCGAAGAAAATGGTACATAAAAAAGGATAATTTTAATGAAAACTCAAGAATATAGTATAATTACATTTCTTAAAAACCATGGAAAACATATAATAGAAAAAGAAAAATACAAGTATGAACCTATAAGAAAGAAATACTTTTAAAATACATCAGCTATTAATAATAATAATAATTCAAAAAGTGAAAATATCTACTTAAATGACATAGGAAAAATGTTTTAGCTGATTTTCAGAGATAGTGCATAGGTGATTTTGGTGGTTGTAAGGTTCTCAGGGTTTGTTGGCCTTGTATGGCTTCTTTTAGTTGGTTTATGAGATGAGTACATTCTTGTATTTTTGTAACTATGGTTTCATGAGTTTGGGTAATAACTTCTATTGTGTTATGAAATAATAAAATTAGAATAAAAATATTGTGGAGAAAGGGAGGATAGTTCTTTATTTCTCTTGAGGGGTGAAATACTGATGAGAAACATCTCTATTTATAGAGTCTAAGTTTCTTGGTCTAACCCTAACTTTCCTTGTAGGGATAGACATTCATAATAATAAATAATATTTATAACACTCCCCCTTGAATGTTTATTTGGTAGATAATATGCCTCATTAAAATCTTACTAGAAAAAATCCAATGGGAAAATTCTAGTAAAGGAAAAAGAGTACATATTTTTAATAATACATTTTGGTTGTCTCATTAAAAACCTTACAAGGAAAACCCAGTGGGACAAAACCTTATATGGAAAAAAGAGTACAACATGTATTAACTCCCACTGATGAGTAATTTAGTCAAAATGCTCGAGTCTTCGTATTTCAATCTTGTGCACCATCTTCTCAAAAGTTACAGTTGGTAGAGACTTAGTGAACAAATCAGTAACATTATCACATGAATGAATCATTTGCGTTGACATCACTATTATTTTGAAGCTCGTGTGTGAAGAACAATTTTGGTGAAATGTGCTTTTGTCCTATCTCATTTTTTGAATCCTCCCTTCAATTGATCAATGCATGTTGTATTATATTCCTATAGGGTCGTGGGTATTTCAAACCACATTTAATTCCAAGTGATTCAAATAGTCATAACATCAATTGGATTTATTGATATTTCTTCATTTTCTTGATTTTGCGGCTCATTGATTTCAAGAATATCATGATTGATCAAATCTTGCATTTCTTTATGAGATTTTTTCTTAGTGTCATGTTGACCATTTATTTTTCTTTTTCTATGATTCCGATCCTTAGAACACAATAGTCTATCACGCTTCAGACGTGCTTTCGAATTCATTTGTTATTACACTAGTAGATGGTCCTACAAGGACATCAATTCGAATTGGGACATTCTCTGCAGGGATATGTGATTCAGTAATCATTTTCAAATCTGTAAATGCGTCTGACATTTGATTTGCTATTTTCTGCAAGTGAATAATCTTTTGGACCTCTTGCTCACTAATAGAAACATGTAGGAGACGATGATGAATTTTTCCACAAAATTTCCCTTTTATTTCATTATTATCTCCCTCTAATTTTGGAAAAACCCTCTCATCAAATCGATAATATGCAATTGATCTTATTTCAGTATCTCCGTGTAAGGAAGAAATTATATCATGCTGATAGTTATAGCAAGATAAATAAATGCATTAATTGAACAAATATATGGTACTTCAGGACCAATCTAATTTTCTCATTTCAATTTCTTTTAGCAGGTAGTCTACTGCTTTTTGAAAACTCTTCAAAATCTCCAATCACATTCAAGTCAGTAACTTGCACAACCTTATGAAAGATTTTGAATATCGTAAAGGGATAAGGGTAAACAGAGTCATCTTTGTACCCCTGATAAATAAATATTTATTAAGGTGATTTTAGTACATCAATCTTGGTTCATTTAATTAGTTTAATGATTACAAACAAGTTTTTTAATAACTTGTATATGCTTCAGGTATTTTGAATCCTTAAAAAAAATCATCATATAATTTTATCACATGAGCCATATAGACTGAGACAATTCTCATTTACATGACATCTTCTAATGTCGGAATTTGCAGTCGATAAATTTACCCTTACCAAGATACATCTACTTGATAATTATTTATACATCAACATGCTTTAAGATATGTAGAATTTAGATCTTCATAACATTAGACAATATTGAGCTATCGTCGACGAGATATCATTTTGTATCGGTTTTCTAGACACAACTTACTGAGATCATATCACTACATTTTTTTTTCCAGGTACCTGAACTTCGTACGAGATTTTATGAAGTGTTATGCCGTAGGCTCTTCAAGAGCACATTGCCTCATTATGATCATTTGCTCCTCTCCCTTTTCAAGGATTATTGCGTTTAAAACCGAATTGTCTACCATGCTTCACACATGTTGTAAACCATGCCCTTCATGGGCATTTAGGAGCATCTTGCAGCTGAAATATGAAATAGTTGGTCAGCATAGAAGCATTTGACTTAAATTATCGTTTGAACGAGGATCATACCGGTGATAATCCACAATATATTTCTTAGCTTTTTATTCTCTTTATCCTCATGTTAGAAAAACTAACATAATTTTCACCTTCTTTGGGAAATCCATCTGTGTGCATCGTGATAGATTCATTAATCATATACCGCACAATGAAATTATTAGATGAAAATATTTGGTTCCTGACCTTGAACCAATTATGAGGGGAGAATTTATCATAATTTATTAGTCTTGAAAGGGAGAATTGTCGCACTTAAACTATGGAATAAATAAAATCAGCAAAGAAGAACAGAGGTAAACTTAAAGACAGTAAGTAATGTTCCCAAAAATGTTCTGTGACATGAACTGGAACATTAACAAAAACGCAGAACTAAAAGCGAGTTTAAGATGCGTGAAATAAATCAAGGACACCAAAGATTGTTTTTCATAAGTTATATAATTGTATATAACTTATAGTGGTCTCATGACCAAAAATTTATTGTATAAAACTTATACAATCTTACAAATCCCTTGAGAATGAATAGTAATCCGTAAAACAAAAAGGGATTAAAAAGAAGTTAAATCCTAACTTCTAAGCTTTGAAAAATCTATCTAAAATAGAAGTGAAAAACACCTATTACAATTGCTTTGAGTTGAAAGAACACTTATAGGTCTAAGAAAACAATTCGTAATTTTGAACAAGTGTAATCACAAAAGCAATTGCTCGATCGGCTATGTTTGAGGCAATATTTGAGGCGTCTCGGATCTGATTTTTGTTACGCAAAAGCTGGATATGAAAACCTTGGAGTGAACACTCTATTTATAGTGGAGAGTCCACCCGAGAGGCTCCTTGATTCTCGGTGGAGGTTGAGCGAATAGGGTTGGTTGGAGCTATTCTTTAGCCTTAAAACTCTCACGGTTGACTTTGTCTTCACGAGAATGCTCCTTCCGTTATGCACTCTCCTTGGACTTGGTCTTGTCAAGTACTATCGTGTTTCCCTTAGCTCACAACCAAGCCAAACATTCACGTGATAAAATCTTCTCGGCGAGAATGCTCAGTGAAGATAAGCGAAACTTTTGCGAAATGTCCTCTCAGATGTCACGACATTTGGGATGACATTTTCCTGTTTTTACTTAACACCAAAAAGAGACATGTTACGGAAAATGTTAGGACACAGAACCTAACACTAACAATCTCCCCCTTTTTGCCTTTCTTCACAAAACTAAATAGTTTAATGATTTTATCACAGGCAAATATCTCAACCTTGACTGCAATGCGGTTATAAAGCACGATATATACATTATGTGCCAGTAAGTTACTCGAATCAGAGTATGATGCAAATGCGAGTATACATCTAAAAGATTAATGCACTGAAACCATCAATATACACATAAACAGTATAGAATAAACAGCAATATATAAACAGAATTAAAATGTCTCAAACTGTCAAGCCAAATAACTACTGATCCTGACTAAAAGCATTCAACAACTGCTACTTAGCAGCCTAAACACAGCAACACAACCTCAGAGCTATTTCATTTCCAGATGTCTTCTGGTTTCATCTCCCCCTGCATCAAGATCCCCTCTGGTTTGAACATTCAGCCCTGTCAGTTGCCCTCTGGTTTGAACATTCAGCCCTGTCAGTTGCTCCCCCTGGACCAGACCCATCTCCCCCTTTTTGGGAAGAAAGCAAAAATAGGTAACGTTCCCTAGCTTCCACCAGGGCTTTTCGTACCTGGTCCACTCCTGCGATCTGGGCATTGAGCTTTGCAATCTCTTGCACCAGCCAGCGATTGTAAAGACGGCGTGAGATATTCTGGGAGATGCAGGACATTTACGTAACACTAGCACTTCCAGTTGTATTCGTCCATGGAAGATCAATGACTCTGCTCTTGCTCTTCAGGATCGTCTGATTAACGACGTATACTTCAGGTTCTTTCCAGAGCAGATCCTGCTTAGGGGCTTGAAATCCCTGTGAGGTTAGTACCTTAAAGATCAATGAGGGAAAGGGAAGGATGATACCTGTGTCCTTTTCTGCCATATTTACAATCTGTTGAAAGATTGTTTTTCCTATATCAACACTTAAACCTTTTCCTATTTTGTATAGGAACAATGCTTGTTCAATTGTTACAATTGATTTGTTCAAAGAACACAACCAATTGTGTATCATTAACTTGTGCAAAGCGACAAATAAAGCGATGAAAGTGCGGATGTTGGACAGCTTGTAATCCATTTCTTCACAACTCCAACGGTGAGGTATGAAATCACTTCATCTCTATCATTTATCACTTCCCGTTCTGCCCTCTCATCATCATTCACTCTATTCAAACATTGGTTGATTGTAGTCGGTGTGAAGTCATAAAATTTGTTATAGAGAAACACTTTCCCAAAGTTTTTCGACTTGGGTTTCTCTATTTTGCTTGTTAGATTTGCATAAAATAACTTCACTACCTTGTCTACATAAGGACATTTGTTATTCTGAGTCTAGTAGATTTCTTGAAGTGAAGAAATCCACGGACCAGTGGCTACTACAAGACGCGATGTCGATACTTTCTCGGTTCGAATGGCTCGACCGTTGAACGAAGACCAATGTTTTGAATGATTGGTACATTAAAAATTCGGAGAGAAAGAGGTTACCTCGGGCCAGATTGAGCTCTGCTTGTTAGACCTCGGACCGGAATGCGAAGATGATTGAGAAGATGTCATAACATTTTACGTGACATCTTGAGGGTTGATGATGATTTTGTTTCCAAGTATGACCAGATTTCTTGAAATAAAACTTCTTGGAGGGTGTCGTCTGGAATCTCATCTTCCTCATTTGGATTAGCGGTTGTGAAGGAAGGTGAAGCGAGATTCCGGTTGGGACTCACCCGAAAAGGGTCTTTTCTGAATCGTGAGCTGGAGCTTGAAGAGGCGGAGTGCGACTTCTTCCTTTTGGTGGAGGATTCACCGCGCCAAAGGCCTTCTCAAAGTTTGGACCGATGCGAGTGGGAAAAGTTCTTTGGATTTGTCCTCTTTGGTAGGACGGAAACATCCGGGGTTTCCTCTAAGTTGATAGGATTATTTGTTTCCCCTGGATAGGCGATTTCTAGAGGTTCTTGGAAAGCACTTATCACCAAATCTGTCTGATGGTGGACTTGTGCTCGTTGGAGAGTGTTAGGGTGGTGGTGACATTTTAGGTGACATGGGTGAGACATCCATTGGAGAGAAGGTGAAGAAGAGAATGTGAAGTTAGGGTTTTGGAGGTTACGGGAATGGGAGAGGTTTGTGAGGAGATGTGTTGTCTGAGGGTTCATTGTGGGTAATGAGCTAAAATTTTGTTCCCGCCCCTTTTTTTTTTTTTTTTTGTTGTTGTTTCTTGGAGGAATTTTCTTTGGAAGTGAGAATTAGTATTTTAGTGAATGAGTATTTATACACTTGGCAAAAACTATCTACATAAGTGTTTAAGTTCTATACAAAGACTAAGGTTTAGAGGTTGTTTCAAAATAGACATCAAAACCAAGAGAAATTTTTCAACAAAAACCAACTCAACATTAATCGACAAAAAATCTGGAAATCTGAGTGTTATCAGAAATGTTAGCACATTTTGTGTAACACGGGAGTCATTTTCTCATAGGAACAACAGTTTGTGAACTAAACAAGACAACTTTATAGAGTTTTGTCTCGTTAGTGGAACGATGTATATTGAGTCCAAATAGATAAGATCTTGTGTCTATCATAATATAAAGTATGTTGATACTCCTATAGAATAGGAGCAGTATCACTTTTGTGGGCTTTGCCCAACATTTTACAATTCTTGAGAATTTTAAGGCTTTGCCTTATTTTTTGATACTCCCTTTTTATGATTTTTATATCATCGCAGAGAACGGTATCATTTTTAAAAAGGTGTTCCTTTGAGAAGTCATGACCCGTTAGAAACACAAAACAACTTTAACATTTACTGAAAAGAAGCAGTTCCAGATTTTACTGAATGAATGTTACCACAAATGTCGAGGACATTTCGGATAACACACCTTGTGATGTTGATTTTTATATTGGCGAGGCAGAGAGTTTTTCAAGTTTGAAAACCTCTCATGATCTAAAGCTTTTGTAAAAATATCAGCTAGTTGATGAGAAGTGTCAACATAATCGATTCTAACTAGCTGTTTTTCAACCAAGTCTCGAAGAAAGTGATGTCTTATATCTATATGTTTTGTACGAGAGTCTTTGAACCGGATTTTTAGAAATATTGATGGCACTCATATTATCACGATACAAAACTAAGATATTTTTGAAACACCATAATCGTCTAACATGTGTCTTAGCCATATTAATTGAGAGCAACAACTCCATGCTACGTATTGATTCGTGCGGTTGAGAGTGAGACACAATTTTGTTCTGTTGTGCAGAAACTAAGTTATTGCCAAGGTAAAAACATCCTCCACTAGTACTTTTCTATCTTCCACATCCCATTAATCAGAGTCACTATATCCTATTAGATTAGGATTAGTGTCTTTGGAATACCAAATTCCCAACTCGCGTATGCGTGACATATCTTATGACACGTTTGTGACATTTAAGTGGGAAATTTTAGGGCATGCTTGGAATCGTGCACACACACAAACACTAAACATAAGATCTGGGCGACTCGCGGTGAGATACAAAAGACTACCTATCATAGATGCGTATAAAGTTGGTCGACATTCTCCCAACATCATCTTTGGATATAGTGCAGGTTGATCCGTTGGAGTCTTCATATGTTTGACATTCTCGATCCAAACTTTTAACGAGTTCTTGGCATATTTGCTTTGTGAAATGAAGATACCTCCTCATTTTGTTTTATCTGCAAGCCTAAGAAAAGGTTAGTTCCTATCATACTCATTTGAATGTTGAGGACATAAACACGACAAAAGTCTTAAGATGAGACATTGAAGTCGAACCAAAAACTATGTCATCTACATAGATTTGAGCAATAACCATATCTGATCCATGGTGTTTTATAAATAAAGTACAATCAGCTACACCACGTTGGAAGCCAAATTCAAGAAGAAATTGAGTTAAGCGACCATACCGTACACGTGGAGCTTGTTTTAGTCCATCTGAGGCCTTTTTAACTTGTAAACATGTTGTGGATGGTGAGGATCTTCAAATCCTTTGGGTTGTTCAACATATATCTCCTTATCAATATATCCGTTCAAAAGGCACCTTTCACATCCATTTGGTGAAGAGTTATCTTTAAACAACAAGCTATGGCAAGTAATAATCTAATTGATTCAATTCAGCTCTTTGGAGCAAAGGTTTCATCATAGTCGATACCTTGACTTGAGAGTATCCTTGAGCCACTAGTCTAGCTTTATTTCTAATAACGGTTCAGTTAAATCGATTTATTCTTAAAGATCCATTTAGTTCTATTACATTAGTCTCGTCAGGCGAGGAACTAGATCCCAAACCTCATTTCGGTGAAGCTGTTCTAGTTCTTCTTGCATGGCTTGTATCCACCAATGTCTTTTAGTGCTTCATTAATGTTTTAGGTTCCAAAGTAGAAACATAGCACGATTGACTTACCTTGTGATGTATGGTGGACATCACGCATATTTCACCATGTCTCGGTAATTTTTGGCTCTTTTCTCCTTGTTTTTATTCCTTGAATACTTCTCCTATTACATTCGGTGGGATGGTTTCTTACGATTACGGATGAGGATCCTGCGTCTTGAATCACGAAGTTGATTTAGAATCCTCATCGGTGTTCTCATCTTGATTCTGGTGTTGCTGCGGATGTTGTGACATTTGGTGTAACATCTGCATTTTACGTAGTGCGCCTCACTGTATTATTACGGCATCATTCTTGGTGTATTTCTGCATGATCTGCATTATCATCAAAAACAATGTTATGATTCTTATGCAGTTTGGTTCGAAGATTGTACACTTTCGGTAAGCATGACTATTTTGAGAATAGCCTATGAAAATTCCTTATCACTCTTAGAGTCAAACTTTGCTCGATTATCTCTATCATTTAGAACATAGCATACACACCCAAAAACATGAAAATAACGTAGATTTGGTTTCTTTCCATTCAAGATCTCATAGGGTGTCATTTTTGTTCTGGTCTAAGATAGACTACATTAGAGATGTGACTTGCATTGTTTAGGGCTTACGCCCAAAAACGTTTTGTGATTTTAGAACTTAGCATGACTCTAGCCATTTCTTGTAAGGTTCTATTCTTCCTCTCTACACCATTTTGTTGGGGTTTTGGGAGCGAGAAAATTCATGGAAAATACCTTTTTCTCACAAAATGTAGAAAATTGATTATTTTCAAACTCCTTTCCATGATCGGATCTTATCAGAAAAATAGAGGAATGATATAGATTTCTAATTCTAGAGTACAATATTCTAAACATGTCAAGCGTTTGAGACTTTTCTTTCAAAAGAATATCCAAGAGTATCTTGAAAAGTCATCTACAATCTGAGGAGTACCTCATGCCTCCTAGGCTATCTACCTCGATTGGACCCATAAGATCCATATGTAAAAGTTGAAAGCAATGAGGCGTGCACGAGAAATGTCCATCAATCGAACAACTTTGTGAGGACACGGGTTTGCTTACCTTTGAGACAATCTTCACACACCACGGTTTCACTCATAGGACTTAGTTTAGGAATGCCTTTTCGCCTCATAAGATATTAATTTTCTAAGGTTGTGGTAATTGACATATCTAGTTTTTGATGCCACAATGTTGTGTCATCAGTCCTAACACTATTACATACCTTATGTTCTCAGACAAGATAACAATTATCACTTGTTCTTGTACTGTCATTATCGTTTGTTAGTTTCGTGATCATTTGTACATGCGTGTTTATTGAATCTTACCTCTAAGTTGTCATCACACGGTTGGCTTATACTAATTAGGTTAGCCATCGGACCATCAGCGTCAAGACATTATTGATCTTTGGAATTCGGGGGCGTTAACGATTCCTTTTCCTATTATCTTACTCTTTTCACCTCCTCCATATGTAACATTTCCTCCATTTAGAGCTCGTAGTTCTTTAAGCGATCTTTTGTTCTGTCATATGGCGGGAACAGCCATCAAAGTACCACGCTCGAGATATTGGTCCTTAGTGCGGTTATGGCTACATTACAACTTGTTTTCTTGATGGGAACCCAAACCTTTTTGTTACCTTACGATTTTGTAGATAGAGAGTCTCTTGAAGTCTTGTCGAAGTTCTTGGCGTGACGGAAGACCTTTTCTTTACGAGTTTTATTAATTTATAGCAAAAAGGTTTTAAATGTCGTGATTTATTAGTTTAATTGTACACATAGTTGATACAATTGTTACGGTTCATTTCCACATTTTGAAAAAAAAAGTTGGAGCATAATGTTTTGATAGGATTCTTGTAGCCCAAACCGGTACATTGAGGTTGACTAATACTAAGGATTTCATCTAATTTGGAGGTGCTGTGTTAAGCTTTTGAAGGTTGCTTGGCGGATCGACTTTGCACTTATCTTTCGAATTCAAGATCTTTTTGGTAAGAGTCACTTCCGATCGGGTAATGGTACTTATCAAATCTGCATTCTCACGAGTTATAGTTTTCACCTTTGATTCAAGTTGATTAGATTCAATGATTAAGTCCTTGCAAAGGGCTTGCAATTCATAATCATATTATCCTTAGAGTCTTCTTGAGTCTTAGGATTAGAATCATTTTTGAAATAAAACCACGAAGCAATTGTCGAAGAATTAAAAACTCATACACATGCTGTTCTTTGTATCTGCAGATATTACGGTGATGTTCGGAAATGTCATGACATTTAGTGTATCACGATCGGCTAAACCTTCGTCATCGGCGGAGAATGTTCAAAAGCGATGGCGGCATTGCTTGTGACTCTATTTACGTATTCTCTTCCCGCCGCCTTCATCATCGCCAGAAATCCATAGACTTTTGCCAACCTTTCTTAGAGTGTTTGCACACTCGTTGGCATAATGGCCCGTCCGAGCGCATGACATTGAATCTTTGTCGGTGCTTGGAATCGAACTGGTTCGGTCGAATTTATTCTCTAAGATGATTGCCTTTTTGTCTTGTGGGAAAATTCTTGGTAATTCGTGGATTGAATCCTTGGTTTTGGTGCTCTTTAGACTTAGTTTTATTCTTATCTTCGTTGAATCTTCTTAACATCGTATTGAACCTACGAGTAAGAAGAGCAGCGTTGACACCATCCCAATTTCTTGAGTGTTCCATCCTCTTCATTGACTTAGTCTCTAAGGATTTTGCTTGAAGGGCAACATCCTTGCCTTTGTATAAAGACCTTTGATTTTCCATGTTCATCTCGTATGTTTTGAGAATGCTCGTTAAAGTATGTAGGTCCGTTGTGGCAAGGTTGTGTGCTTCTTCAATCGCACAAATCTTAATGTTGAACTTTCGGGGAAGAGATCGAAGGGCTTTTCAACAAGTTGATTGTTGGTCAATGGAGAACCAAGAACTTGACATTCATTAGAGATATCAATCAACTTTTCAAATTAGGTTTTAATATCCTCAGATTCCTCCATCCTTAAGCGTTCATACTTACTCGTGAGCATGCGAAGCTTCGTTCGTTGAACACGAGCTACCTTCGCAATGAGTTTGTAACGTATCCCAAGCATCCTTGGCAGTAGAGCAATTTTGGATGAGCTTGAACATATAAAGATCAACCCATAGAAAATAGCATTTAGTGCTTTTAGTTGAAGCTGCACTATTAGTTTCTTGAAAGTCCATTCGGCCTCGGGCTTGACCAAAATGTCGCCTTCGCCGTCGGTGGAAGCATAGGAACAATGTATCCATTTGTAATAGATCTCCATGCTCTAACATCGATGGATTTGATGTGAGCGTGGCGAATCTTCGATAAGGATAGTTTGATCCGTCAAAAATAGGAAGTCTACCAATATTTGGATTACCGGATCGTAGTTAAGTAAAAGGACCGTAGCACTTATTATGTCAAGTGTGGCTTTGATACCAATTGAAAGGAGAATTATCGCATAAACTATGGAATAAATAAAATCGAGCAAAGAAGAGCAGAGGTAAACTTAAAGGCGGTAAGTAATGTTCCCAAAAATGTTACGTGACATGGCTGGAACATTAACAAAAGCAGAACTAAAAGCGAGTTTAAGATGCGTGAAATAAATCAAGGACACGAAAGATTGTTTTCATAAGTTATATAATTGTATATAACTTATAGTGGTCTCATGACCAAAAATTTATTGTATAAAACTTATACAATCTTACAAATCCTTGAGAATGAATAGTAATCAGTAAAACAAAAGGGATTAAAAGAAGTTAAATCCTAACTTCTAAGCTGAAAAATCTATCTAAAATAGAAGTGAAAAACACCCTATTACAATTGCTTTGAGTTGAAAGAACACTTATAGGTCTAAGAAAACAATTCGTAATTTTGAACAAGTGTAATCACAAAAGCAGTGCTCGATCCGGTATGTTTGAGGCAATATTTGAGGCGTCTCGGATCTGATTTTTGTTCTGCAAAAAGCTGGATATGAAAACCTTGGAGTGAACACTCTATTTATAGTGGAGAGTCCACGAGAGGCTCCTTGATTCTCGGTGGAGGTTGAAGCGAGAATAGGGTTGGTTGGAGCTATTCTTTAGCCTTAAAACTCTCACCAGATTTGACTTTGTCTTCCTGAGAATGCTCCTTCCGTTATGCACTCTCCTTGGACTTGGTCTTGTCAAGTACTATCGTGTTTCCCTTAGCTCCTAACCAAGCCAAACATTCACGTGATAAAATCTTCTCAGCTTCAGAATCTGCTCCGTGAAGATAGGCAAAACTTTTGCCAGAAATGTCCTCTCAGATGTCACGACATTTGGGATGACATTTTCCTGTTTTTACTTAACACCAAAAAGAGACATGTTACGGAAAATGTTAGGACACAGAACCTAACACTAACAAGTCTGAAACATACTAACATCGTTGTATGCAATATATCACATTTCAGATCAACACATGAAGCTTTGTTCTCATTCGCAATGGTTTAGCTATTTATCGGAGGCTTTCAACACTAAGCCAACTTGAATATAAACCAGCATTAACAAGATAAATTATCTTGATTACATAATCTGAAAATTATAATCTCAACTCAATTATTTTGAGCAAGCAACTTTGTAAATGTCAAACTACAAGTTAACAATAAATGCACATGTGAGCGTCTTATCGATGCATCTATTTAAGACATCATATAACAGGTGAACGTGCCCTTATTCACCTTTTATATTTTTCAGAATTTAGGGAATTCAAACCCAACATTAGCTGGTGTAATCAACTTATAATGAGAACAAATAAATTAATTCTTGAAGAATCTTCTAGTTCTTCAATATGTTCTGAATACAAATTTAGCACATTAAATTTAAATCAGGACAATCAAAATTATCACGTCAATTGATAAAATTATTTGTACTAGTAAACTTCAAGTTTACCATGTCATGTGCTATTTGTTTTAGTAAACTTTTGGTTTACTATTACATGAATTCTATTTTATACAATAAACTTCTGGTTTATCGTGACATGTGATTTCATCATGCGTATATTTGTGCAATACAATTTGGAGAATAAAGATGGTAACATTTCAAATACATATTCCTTACCCACTATGATTTAGTCATCCAATCATTTATAGCTTCAATATGATAGTCATTTACTTTAGTAAACTTCGGGTTTACTATAACTTGTGTTTCGATCATAACAATTTTGTATATTACAATCTAGAACGAATGACATAATATATAGGTTCTTCAGGAGCCTCTATTTTATTTTCCATAATCACACATATTATTTGGACACTATTGGTGTCATGATCTTCTAGATAAATAGTTAGCTCTTTTAGAGCACTTGATTATTAATTTCGTACAACCAAATATTGCTTAGATACTGCTGGTATCATAAAAGAAGTTATAGTTAGACACTGTTGGTGTCATGAAGTAAATAGTAATAAAATGGATATTTAAAGACAATACAATTTATAAATGATGAAAAGTAAGTTCTAAACTTTAGTATTTCATACATGAAAGAATACTATTACCATTCGAATATTTATCATCAAAGATGCTACAGTGACCATAATATATCAATATGGTTATAATAAATATTATTCTACACAATTTATATCCTTTTGCCTTAGAATGATACATAAGCAAATTATCTCTGATGATTTGATATACGACAGATATGTACAACAATGATCTTTATACACAAAATAACATTTCTCTAACAATACAACATACATGTGGTCAGATTTCTTAATTAATTACCAATTACATAAATTGAGTTTTTAGAATGTCAATTTCATCTTCATATGCCATGATATCAAATTCTTAAGAGGGGGTATTAGAACTTCATAGTATTTCAATAATAACACATTTAAGCATGTGTATAATTTGATTTAGACGAAAAATATAAAAAATAAAAATAATACTACAGTGAAGCAAGATATGCTAACAACGATTAAGAAAGAAAAGAAATATGCTAACATACTGAATCATAAAATAAAGAGAGTTTACACATGATAATTCGAATTGTCCTTTTGGCCATAAAACATCATCTGCCCTTAGAAATTTTTTATCACCAATTAGTATAACTCTTCTCAATTCTCATATGAAATATATTTGATATTCGTGTATATGGTGATTTTATTCTTAAGCGTGAGCATCTTTATCACTTGAGAGTAAAGTTTAAAGTTTTACTAATGCGAGTAAATTTAAGAGTTCTACTACTTGAGTAAATTTGAGACTTCTGCTTGGGAATAAATTTTGAATTGAGCACTTCATGAGTAAAAATTAAAGTTTCTACTACTTCGAGGGAAGAGTTCAATGTTCTACTGCTTCGGAAGTGAAGTTCAAAGATTTACCACTTCAGGGGTAAATTCAAAGTTTTACTACTTTCAAAGTTCTACTACTTTCGGAGTAGAGTTTAAAATTTGCTACTTCGGGAGAAGATTTCTGAGTTTGCTACTTCGGGAGCAAAGCATAAAATATTTAGAATATTATTCTCAATTATCTTACCTCTTCTGGAAGTGGTTCATGATATTTTTATAATATAGGACATGTATGTCTTTATAATCATTACTAATCATCACATTTACTTCAAGGAATAGATATGTACTTATAATATTTATCAAAAGTTCTCATTCTTCAGGAATGGAACATATATCAGCGTGCCTTAAACATATCAAGTAATAATAACTTAGAACCTCTTTTAAAATATTGCTATTAGAAGAGCAAATTGAGGCATACATATGATGTAGAAAATTTTAACATATATTCAGTTATAGCCACAACAAGCCTATGAAAATATAACTACTTCTGATAATCACAGACATAAATGAATTTAATTATAACGAAATTTAATAAATATTATCATTTCTGGTGATCATATATTTCTTGTGAACTATCATTCTTATCCATTAAGGGATATGAAAATAATATCATAATCTCTCTTAACAATATTATTCTTCATGAAAAAATTTGAGGCATAAATAGCCATATATACTCCTTGTGAGAATATATATATATATATATATATATATCGAGATCTGTATCATTATTTATCTCAAGATGCAATATCATTCAAATTGTTCTTGAATAAAATTAACAGTGAGCCAAAGGTAGCAATCCTTTAACCTACTGTATAATAAAAGGTGAAAATTCCATAAATCAATATGTTTGGTACTACTTACCTTGGAAGCTGATTCTTGGAACGAGGATATCTATAACAATACTATGCAATTCAAACATACAACGGAGGATTATATCTTACTACTTCTTTCTCGGGTTAATAGAGAATCCTTCTTGCACTCGTGTAACTCCAAGAATGGTATCTGAAATAGAAATTAAGTTTTAAATGGTAGAGTCTCAATAACGTGTTATGAAATAATAAAACTAGAACAAAAATATTATGGAGAAAGGGAGGAGAGTTCTTTATTTTTCTTGAGAGGTGAAATACAACGAGGGAAACTCTCTATTTATAGGGTCTAAGTACATTGGTCTAACCCTAACTTTCTTTGTAGAGATAGACATTCATAATAATAAATAATATTTATAACATATTGTAATAATTATTTTAATTTACTTATTATCAATGCAAACTAATTACAATTGACCAATTTGTCCTTTTTAATATTAGCCTAAGAATATCTTTTAAGATACTTGTATGAACGATACTTTTTAACCATGAAACTACGAAAAAATCTTCATTTCTGTGGGAAACAGATATGAAACTTAATTCGACAATTTTCTGGGGATCTTTTCATCACCTGGTAACCCCGAAGAGGAAAGAACGTCAGTGGTATTTACATTATTATTGTTATTATTGCGGAATATAAAGTAATAACATGCAAGTAATATACTAACAAATAGTATAAGCAGGTTTATATGGAAGCTTTTATCCATGTTTAATTTAATTCAGTCTATAATCTGTTCTAAAATTGTTAACATCTTAACCACATAATTTCTACTAATTAGAATCATAATCATAATCATAGAGATTAACTTATCGGAAACATAATTAAAAACACTTAGTAAAGAAACCATACCTTTTGTAGATCTTCAGATTACCGGAAGTCTCAACTTCACCCTGACTGCTTCCCCTTTTTGCTTCCTCGCTGCGGGTACTCTTGCTTAGGTGCCTAGGAGTCCTCTACAGTCTTTCCGAAATCCATCAACAATCAAGGTTTCTAAACTAATATGCGTTTAATATCTGCTCTTCAAAGTTTATCTCTTACTCTTATGATTCCTTTTATGTAGACCTTCTTTAGATTACGATGTTATTCTATCAAGATTACAGACTGATATGAAGATTAGCTACTCATAATTTTAGATTGATATGAGATTCTTAACTTGTTTTTTTTAATTTCTGAATAGAGGGAGAAAATATGTTTGAGAGAATATTGAGAGAGAAAGTATCTTAAAGATTGAAGTTTGATTTCAAAAACTCTTTCTGATACAAAGAGACTCTTTATATAGATAACCTCGGGATGCTACAGTACTGCTACAATTCTTGACTATTACTGTGTGATCTTTACTGTAGTGCTCTGATGTTCGTAGCTTTACTATTCTTTGCTACAATAAAAAGTATTATTTATGCTACAGTACAATCTATTTTATTACATTTTTCTAAACTTATTTCATCCGTTGGAATTTTGCTGATCTTTAGTTGCCATATTTGATCATATCTTGTGTTTTGCTGATATCCACTTGTTATATCTGTATTTCTGCTGATCTTCACTTGTCATGCTCATATTTGCTTGTCACATCTGCTTTTTATCTCCTTGTCTTTATGTCTTGAAAAAGTTGATGTGTCTGGTGCCTTATTTTTTAAATTATGCTCATATATTGGGCTTGTTGTGATAAATCACATTGGGCCAGATTGTTATGTTCTTATGCTCATATTTTAGGATCCATGTAGTTAGACTACATGTTCCTGGATAGGCTCATATCTTGGGCTTCAATATAGTAGAACTATATTATTCCCAATGATCTTTATAAGAATGGGCCAGGAGGTCAGGAGATCCTTCTTCTTCTTTTATTTCTTTTACCTTCATATCTTTAAAAGTCATAACTTTTCTCTTTTGCTTTGTTATCATATGGTATTGATCAATAGTTTCTTTGTTGTTTTTGTGTTTGAGGTTTATAATCCTATTTAGCATGTTTGTAAATTCCACTGTGTCTTGTGCCATTATGTCGTGACTGTAATACATAGTAATTAGTTCTTCGACTTCTCCTCCTTTAGTATTCCCGATAATACTTGCATTTCCTACTTTGATCAGATCTTCCAGTCTTCCTGCTAAGGTTGCTAATCCAATGGCTCTCTTGTTACTTAGCCATTCTTGAAATTTGTTAAGCTTACATGACATCTCTTTCTTGGAATTTGTATTTAATCTGCTAATATTAGTACTTCTCCCAACTTTGAAGAGTTGGCATAAAACGATCGGTTTTCCTGTCAGATCTGTTGAAGCATCAAAGACTTGTATTCCATAAGTTTCAGATATATTTTTAACAATAAAATCATAACAATAAAAGAATGACCGCCACTTCCTTCTCTTATTTAGTTCAGGTAGAGGGTCTATCTTGTTTGTAATAAATGCCCTTACCTGTGTATTATCTGTTCGTACAATAAATTTTACTGGCAATAAATGGTAATGGAATCGTTTTATTCCGAATTTTACGGCTAATAATTCTTTTTCATTAATATGGTAATTCTTTTCATTTGGTTTTCATGTTCCACCTCCATAGCCACATATTAAGGTTTTTTTCTTGTTTGTATCATTTTCTTCATAGGCTATAAGTACTGCTCCCCATTCTATATCACTGACATCTGTATAAAGTTCTAATTGGTCTTTGTCTGTTGGTATCCAATGTTTTGGTAAATTTATTACTTTTTCTTTGATAATTTTTATAGCCTTATTATCTTCCTTCCATTCAAAGGTTTTATTTTTCTTGATTAGATCCTGTAAAGGTTTTCTTAAGGCTGGTATATCCTTTATATGATCTGATGCATAATTTATTATTTCTAAAAATTATTGTACCTCTCTTTTAGTTTCTAATTTATCCTTAAAATTTCTTATTCTGGTTACAACATGTTCCTGTAATTGTATTCCATCCTTGTCGATGATATATCCTAGATATTTGATGTCATTTTTAAATATTTCAGATTTCTTTTCTGATAATAGAATCCCATGTCGTTTTACCACCTTTATGAATTCTTCAAGATGTTTTATATGATCTTCTAGGGTATCACTATATGTTACTATGTCATCTACATATACTATACAATAGTCTGTCAATTTTTTGAATACTTGGTTCATCCTTCTTTGAAATATATGTGGTGCATTCTTTAGTCCAAAAGGTAGTACGTTCCACTCATAATGTCCTTGAGGGGTGCTAAATGTCGTTAAAAGTTTTGAGTCTTTAGTTAGTTTTATCTGCCAAAACCCACTTTTACAATCAAATTTACTAAACCATTTCTTATTTCCTAATCTGTTGATAATGTTTCTTTTGTATGGTAAAAAATATTCATCTAATATTGTTTTCTTGTTTAGTTCTCTGTAATCTACTATCATTCTGGCTTTGCCTCTTTTCTGCTCACTATGTTTTCTTACTAAGAACGCTGGACTACTATGTGAACTCTTACTTTCTTGTATTAGCTTTAAGTCTAGTAGTTCTTTTAGTTGTATTTCAAATTCCTTTTGGTCTGTACGACTATATCTAATGGGTTTACACCTAGCAATGTCATTTGGGTTTATTAACTTGATTTCAGCATATATTTTTTCTACTTCCCATAGTTGTGTTGGATTTTCTCCAAAGTTTACCTTTAATAGTCCAAGATATTTTTCTTTTAATAATTGTAGATTGTTATTCCTGTTTATCTTGTTACATAAATTTAAAGTTTGTACTGGTAATATTCTTTTTAGTATAATCCATTTATTACAGGGTGTTTGTAAACTTAAGGTGTGATTACTGATAACTTGAGTTTTGAAATAATCTAAAAAAATTATTTTCTAACAAGACGTGTTGACTCATGTTATTATCTTGGTATATTATTGGTAACCTAAATATCGTTTTTTTTAGTTTTATCCTTAAATTTTCTGCTATTATATCCAATTCCTTAGTCTGCTCATTAAATCTTGTTACTCTTATTCTATAGACTCTAGATCTTTTCCATTTATCTGCTATTAAAACGTCTTTTCTTGCTAGACATATGTCTGCTCCCCTATCAATAAAGATTTTATGTTTTAGCATTTTATTAGGTTTATATTCTACCTGTACTTCTATATAGATTGCTACCATTATTTATCCTGATGGTTGTTGTCGTAACTTCTATTATTTCTTAGTTCTTGTTCTATTTATATCTGTCTTGTCCTTATTCTAAAGAGATTTTTCATAGCTTATCTATGTTTAGATCCATAGTATTTAATTCCTGTTGGGTTTGTACATAATGTAAAATTTTCAATATATCTCTCGTATCTTATCCAATGAGTTTTATCATTTTCTAATTTTTGTATCTCTTTATGCAAATTCATCTTATTCTGAATTGTCTTCACTATCTGAATATGATTCTTCTTCATTAGAATTGGTATTAATATAATTGATATTTTTTGTTTCTATATCGCTTTCTTCCTCTGTTTGACTAATATAAAATTATTTCTCACTACACCAGGTTTTATCGTTTTCTTTTAGTTGTTCTAAGCTCATAATGAATTGGGTAATATTAATATATTTCACTCCTTGTTTCTTTAATTTAGGGCATTTGTTAGCATAATATCCTTTTTCATTACAATTCCAACATTTACATTTTTTTGGTGCTTCTTTCGTCTCTAATGGTTTTACAAATCTTTTTCGAAACTTTCTTTTGTTTCTAAACTTTCTTCTTATATCATCTGTATTTTTATATCTCCTAAATCTTTTATATTTTTTCTTTCGATAGGGTTTGTAGTATTGATTATCATAATTTTTTCGATATCTTTTCTTGTAATTTGTGTTTCTTCTAAATTCTTTATTCTTATCTTTATTGAATGTATTCTTATGTTTTTTATATTTGCTTTTTTTTTTCTTGATCCTTACATCCAAATACTAGTCATTTTTCAGTAAATCTGCATATTTTCATTAATAATTTTTTATCTTTCTTAACCTTTTGTTGTAATCTATATTCTTAGCATTTCCTCATTAAATATGCTCTTAATACCCGTATTTTTTCTCCTAGTGTATTCTCTCCTGGTTCTAGTTTACTGTATTCTTTAGTCATTTATGTATTATATGGTTCTGGTAAATGATCATAATAAAGCTGTTGGTAAATTATTCCTTCATCTTGTAGGAATCTTGCTTCATAATAGAATTTAGTAAAACTTATTGTATATTCTGATAGTTTATTGATCTTGCAACATTTCATATTATTTAAATTCATTATTATTTCGCATTTTCTTTCGGCTAGTACGTTTTCTCTGGCTACTAGTCACCTTTCTCCTAGGAATTCTCGTTTTAATACCATATCAAATAACATTAATATTTCTTTCCAATATTTAACATGATGAAAGATTTCTCCTTTCATTTGATAAGCTATGGTTTCAAACCAAACACTTTTCCTATCATTGTTTTAGATATTAATTCATACATATAATCTAAATCACTGGTGTGTACTGAACTCATTAGTGCTAAAGACATTCCTACGTTCCAATCATTTATTCATCTGCTTAATTCTTGTTCATCATAAACATTGTCTAGGTCTAGGAAATATCCGTTCATATTTATCCCTCGTGCCATTGATCCTACAAACTCACTAAACTCCGCTTGATGTCCTACCGGGATATGTGGTGGTAACCTAGTGGGTTTTCTTGTTATGATTTCTAAGGTTGGGTCTATCATTTCTTTTTCAGGGTAATTGTCGGTATCCTCATTTACTATGTCATCTGATTCTATTTCTGTTTCAAAAGGTTCATTATATTCATCTTCTATGTCGTTTTCAGGTTCTTGTTCTTCTATTATCGCATTTACCCTTTGCATTTTATGTAAGACTTCTAATATTTGGTTATGTTCTTGTATTTTCTCAGAATTACTTCCATCTTCTATTTCTTCTGTAATTTTTGCTACTTGTCCTTCTTTTACTATTATGTCTTCTTTATCTGTACTGCTGCTATTATTACTATCTTTTTTGGTTTCTTCATCACTTGACTTATTTATTCGTTTTACTTTCTTCTTTTCTTTTAGTTTTGCTAGTTGTTGTTGCATAATGTAGAATTCTTCTTTTAAATTACTTAGTTCTTTTTTAACTATTTCTAATTCTTTTTTGGTTTCTTTAATTTCTACTTTGGCTTCATTTAGTTACTTCTTTGTGTCTTTATATTTGGTTTTATACTTTTTATATTTTTTCAGCCATTCTTCATTAGAAGATAATTTTAACTTTATATTTTCTTTTTCTAATTCTATTATTCGTTGATGTTGGATTTTATTTTCAAGTTTTAAAGTATCTGTTAAGGTATGAATGTTTCTATCTTTAAAATTTTCGTTATTTTTAATTGGTGTATCTTTAGGATCCTTAGAATCCTGTTTTTTTATGGGTTCATATTTATACCTTTCCCTTTCTAATATCTCTTTACCATGGTTTCGAATAAATGTAACTGCGCTATGTTCATTGGTACTCATTAAAATTGTCCTTTCTTAGCTAATGTCTTTAATCCATCTAATGTTTTTGCCACTTCATCTGGTATTTTAGATTTTATTTTACTGATATCCATCATTATAGGTATATTACTCCTTCTCCATGCATCTACTGCTACTATTTCGGGTCGTATAGGTAAGGCTTCTATTATATCTCATGTCGTTTGTTCTTGAGTACTAGTTTCTCCTTCTTCCGCTTGTGTTTCTTTTCCTTTTTCTTTATTCATATGCGTTACTATTGTGTTAAGCTGGTCAAGTATCAACATTAGTGTTGGTACTTCAGATACATTCCATAATTTTATTAATTCTTCTCTTACTAGTTCTCACGTTTGGGTTTGACTATCTTTTATTTCGTTTCTCGCATTCAAAAGGTTCTTTAATTTCTCCTTTACTATTAATTATGCCCATATTTCATCTACTTTTTCGTTAAAACTGTTCATCTCTTATTTATTCTTCTTATCCATCCATCTCCTATATCTATCCATTCCTTATTGGATTTATTATCTATTATTTTTCCTAGTTGCTCTATTTCATTTTCTAACTCCATTTCTTTAGCTTTATATTTTAGGTATTTTAGCTGGGAATCTATAACTTCCTCAAATAACATTTGTTTTACTATTCTTAGTTTGAGTCTCTTTTTATTTATCTTCTCTTGAATATTCATATTTTGTCAATAAATCTTGTTTTGTCTTGGTCAGTAATTTCTATTCCATTATTAGTGATCTTATAGTTTATCATAGTTAAAAAATCACTTCCTAATAGCAATTCATTAAAGCTATCATATTCTAAGACTGCTATGTCTATTTTATATTCTAAATCTTTGATTTTGAATTTTAAATTAATACTTTTATTCACTATTATTTCTCTGTCATTTTGGGGTAATGGAAAGTTTACAGTTGTATCGGTGATCTTTCTCATTTATTTCTTGATATGTATCTGATTTTCTGACTCTGTATTAATTTCGGTTATACAATCAATTGTTGTAATCCCATTGAATATTATTACTTTAATGCTTAATCTATTCGTTATTGTGTTTATTAAGTCTAATGTCCTTGGTGTCCTCAGGCTTTGTTGTTTTGTTATTAATTCTCTTTTAATACTTAATCTAGATCCTTCTATGCACGATTTTATTTTATGTAATATTGTTGTACTTCTATTGCTAAAATCTATATGTATTTCTTCTGAGATTGTTATCTTTGAATTTTCTTTATGTTCTATTGTTTCTAAGATATCTTGGTATATTATTGGTAACCTAAATATCGTTTTGTTTAGTTTTATCCTTACATTTTCTGCTACTGTATTCAATTCCTTAGTCTGCTCATTAAATCATGTTACTCTTATTCTATAGACTCTTGATCTTTTCCATTTATGTGCTACTAAAACGTCTTTTCTTGCTAGACACATGTCTGCTCCGCTATCAATAAGAACATAACAATCTGGCCCAATGTGATTTATCACAATAAGCCCGATATATGAGCATAATTTAAAAAATAAGACACCAGACACATCAATTTTTTCAAGACATAAAGACAAGGAGATAAACAGCAGATGTGACAAGCAAATATGAGCAGAGATATGACAAGTGAAGATCAGCAGAAACACATATATAACAAGTGGATATCAGCAAAACACAAGATATGATTAAATATGTCAACTAAAGATCAGCAAAATTCCAACGGATGAAATAAGTTTAGAAAAATGTAATAAAATAGATTGTACTGTAGCATGAATAGTACTTTTTACTGTAGCAAAGAATAGTAAAGCCGTCGAATACTGTAGCACTCTGAAGAAAGGTCGTGATGAAGTCAAGAAGTAGCGATCTTGTAGCATCCCGAGGTTATCTATATAAATAGCCTCTTTGTATCAGAAAGAGTAAGAGTTTTTGAAATCAAACTTCAATCTTTAAGATACTTTCTCTCTCAATATTGTCTCAAACATATTTTCTGCCTCTATTCAGGAAAAAAAAATAAGTTAAGAATCTCATATCAATCTAAAATTATGAGTAGGTAATCTTCATATCAGTCTGTAATCTTGATAGAATAACATCGTAATCTAAAGAAGGTCTACTTAAAAGGAATCATAAGAGTAAGAGATAAACTTTGAAGAGTAGATATTAAACGCATATTAGTTTAGAAACCTTGTTGTTGATGGATTTGGAAAGATCGTAGAGGACTCACTGCACAAGCAAGAGTACATGTGAGGAAGCAAAAAGGGGAAGCAGTCAGGGTGAAGTTTAGACTTCCGGTAATCTGAAGATCTACAAAAGGTTATGTTTTATTTACTAAGTGTTTTTAATTATGTTTCCGATAGGTTAATCTCTATGATTATGATTCTAATTAGTAGAAATTCTCTGGTTAAGATGTTAACAATTCTAGAACAAATTATAGACTGAATTAAATTAAACATGGATAAAAGCTTTCATATAAACCTGCTTATACTATTTGTTAGTATATTACTTGCATGTTATTACTTTATATTTCGCAATAATAACAATAATAATGAAAATACCACTGACGTTCTTCTCTCTTCGGGGTTGTCAGGTGATGAAAAGATCCCTTCAGAAAATGGTATCAGAGCCAATAATAGGACAGAAACCAGTAATAAGACGAGAATAAATGTTAAAACTGCTAGAAGTATGAATAAGATTAATTGGTATAAATACCACAGATGTGATTCTAACAATAGATTAAACGAATATGAATATTAATCTGACATATCTGAAAATAACTTAGAACAATTTGACATAAAAAATTGAAATTCTGAATGAGAACAATCTAATCTTTCAGAAGAATAATAAGATATAATAAAATGATTTGGAGATGTAAAGAAATGAAACGTCTGTTAATAGAGACAAAAAGAAAGGCTGAAAAATTATTAAAGGCACAAAACGAATGGTTAAACCAGAAAAAAGAAGGTAATAACTTCTATAACGATGAAGAGTTACGAAAATATTAAAAATATACTCCGATTCTGGAGAAACAAGAAGATATAAATATGGAAGTTAATGTACAGGAAAGTGTAATAAGAAGTTTAATAGGAGACATACGTTTTTATGAAACAGATCAGTATTAAGAATGAACTCATCCTTTGAACCCATTAAGAAATTAAACCAAGTTAAATGGTTATGTCAACAAGCAAAAGTCTTACTAAAATAAAATAAGAAACATAAAGAACTAGAAAGAAAATATAAGATAAGGATATTTGCTATGGAAAAAGAATTAGACCAAACCCAACAAACTGTAAGTCCAGGAGAATTAACAAGATTGTATATAGAGCTAGTACTAATACAAGCACGAATAAGGTTACAAAATGAATTCATAAAGGATATAAACGAAGAGTTATCAATAATCTCTAGTTCCTATGGATGAAGAAACATTAAGAAGACGACAAAACACGTTAAGACAATTAGAATATATAGCAGAAAAAAGATTAATATATAACAAACATAAATGAACATATAATAAGCTGTAAAATGAGTATTGATCTAATAACGGAAAGAGATAAAACTATAGAAGAAAAGTCTAAGCAAGTAGCTGAACAAGAAAATATTATGAAAAACTTAAAATTCAGTTTAATCATAAAGGAAGAACAGTTAAGACAGAAAGATGAAGAAATCAGAAAAATAACAGAAGAAAAACTAGGACAAATAATTAAACAAGATCGTGAGATAAGAGACTTAAACGATGTCGTAAAAGAACAATACAAATTGATCAATCAATTAACTCATGGATAACGGGAAAGAAATAGCGACAGATCTATACAAAACAAATTACCAGATGGATGAATATGAAGGAGGAACAACACAAACTTTAAGTTTTAAACCAGAAGTATATCAAAAAATACAAGATGAAAAGGAAGAATTATCAGTGAAAAAGATATTTAAAACAAAATGGTTTGATAGAAATAAAGAAATAAGGTATATAATACAGAAACACGAAAATATAATAGACACTACAAGTATAAACGGAAAGACTAGAATTAATTTAATAACTAACGAAATAATAAAACGAGAGTTATCAAAATTATCAACAAAAGAAGCTAAGAAATACATAAATATATATTTTGGAGGAATAGAATTTACTATAAAAGCATATTTTCAGAAAAATATAGATACACCTATACAAATATACATACTAGATGACATAATATTAGAAAATATACGAGATGCATTAATATCAGTAGTAAAAGGAAATTTAATATATCAAAAATTAAAATTTACTATACAACCAGATTTTAGTATCTCACTAAAAGATGAACATAAAGAATTAGCACTAACGCTATACTATAAATTGAATGGAATAAAAATGCCGCCAAGAAGTAAAATAATAAGTATAGAAACGAAAATGATATATGCCTTAACAGGAAATCATCATGTGAAAAAATAATACAAAACAAATATCCTAGTATCAAAAATGTACCAAGATATCTTAGAAACAATAGAACATAAAGAAAATTCAAAGATAACAATCCCAGAAGAAATACATATAGATTTTAGCAATAGAAGTACAACAATATTACATAAAATAAAACTGTGCATAGAAGGATCTAGATTAAGTATTAAAAGAGAATTAATAACAAAATAACAAAGCCTGAGGACAACAAGGACATTAGACTTAATAAACACAATAACGCATATATTAAGAATTAAAATAATAATATTCAATGGGATTACAACAATTGATTGTATTACCGAAATTAATATAGGAGTTGTAAAAAGCTTTATACATATCAGTAAAATAAATGAGAAAGACTGTCAGCCGATACAACCAGAAACTTTCCATTACCCTGAAAATGACAGAGAAATAATAGTGACTAAAAGTATTAATTTAAAATTCAAAATCAAAGATTTAGAATATAAAATAGACATAGATCTAGAATATGATACCTTTAATGAATTGCTATTAGGAAGTGATTTTTTAACTATGATAAATTATAAGATCACTAATAATGGAATAGAAATTACTGACCAAGGCAAAACAAGATTTATTGACAAAATATGAATATTCAAGAGAAGATAAATAAAAAGTGACTCAAACTAAGAATAATAAAACAAATGTTATTTGAGGAAGTTATAGATTCCCAGCTAAAATACCTAAAATATAAAGCTAAAGAAATAGAGTTAGAAAATGAAATAGAGCAACTAGGAAAAATAATAGATAATAAATCCAATAAGGAATGAATAGATATAGGAGATGGATGGATAAGAATAATAAATAAGAGCTGAGCAGTTTTAACGAAAAAGTAGATGAAATATGGACATAATTAATAGTAAAGGAGAAATTAAAGAACCTTTTGAATGTGATGAACGAAATATAAGATAGTCAAACCCAACCGCGAGAACTAGTAAGAGAAGAATTAACAAAATTATGGAATGTATCTGAAGTACCAACACTAAAGCTGATATGAATAAAGAAAAAGGAAAAGAAACACAAGCGGAAGAAGGAGAAACTAGTACTCAAGAACAAACGACAGGAGATATAATAGAAGTCTTACCTATACGACCCGAAATAGTAGCAGTAGATGCATGGAGAAGGAGTAATACACCTATAATGATGGATATCAGTAAAATAAAACCTAAAATACCAGATGAAGTGGCAAAAACATTAGATGGATTAAAAACATTAGCTAAGAAAGGACAATTTTAATGAGTACAAGTGAACATAGCGCATGATGCGCGGTAAGATGCACACACTTTAAACGCAAGTGCACGTTATCGTGACAAGTAGTATAGTCTTGATAAGACCGAATATCGTCCACAAGGATTAGGGTTCAATTACCAACTATCTATTTTCTAGTATCTATTTGGTGAATTGATAATTGATTTGTTGTTTATAACTAAGAATTATGCAAGCTATTTAAATATAAAGATTTACTTCAGTGGTGATGAGCATAGGGCTTCCATGTATCCTTACTATCCGCTTATGCTACTTACTAATGCATTAACTTATGGTATTCTTCTTTTGGAGAAAGCAGGTTTACGAAATCGTTTATACTCCGTTAGGTTATATAAACACTCAACCTGATGATCGCACCTTACCTACCTTTGGTGATAAGGATAACTCTATAGGAGGATTAAGAACAAAACCTAGTTGGCCGTCACGCTGATGCGCAAAATTAGGGTTGTTAAGCCTCTCATCAACGCTACATAAATAATTGAGGTATTTTCATCCCCAATCCAAGAATGTCTACCCAACTTACAAAGATATTCACAATCCCACTTTCGGAATCGATTAGAAATCATATAGTGATAATTAGTTGTCAATTAATTACCAAGAATTCAACTCAATTATTGGATAGATCTCACAATAAGAAAAATAACCATAAGCGTGCATTAATTTATAACATAAGTTTCTAGCAATTCAACATGGAAAGCCACATAAGAGAATTAGTTCCTAGTCATTGACATGACAAGAACTAATTCAAAGTTCATCATACAAAGCTGAAATAAAGAACAAGAAAGGAAAGAAATTACTAAACTAATGGTATCGATCTCGAGCAAAGTCTTGAGTTGTGCAAGAAGGGAACCCTTGAAAGCGCCTAGGGTTCTCCTTTTATTTGAAAACCGCCTCCTCTCTTTCCTTGAGCCTGGCGAATTTCGTCAAAGACCTAATTTTTCGCGTGGCGCCAGCCCTGTGACAGTGCCGAGGCGCCGAAAGTTCTGTCCGTCGGGTGTTTTGGCGCGCGACCACGATGTCTGCTGCGAGCGCGCGTACTGGAACTCTGTAGCCACCGGATGTTTAGGCGCGCGACCGTGCGTCTGGCATGCGAGCGCGCGTACTGGATCTTCTGCGACCTCTGCAGATAGTGGGCGCTCGCTGAGTGCGGGAGCGCGCGTGCTGATTTTACCCCCGTTCGCCACTTTCTCTGTTTCCACTGCATCTCCTCTTTTGCCCTCTTTTTGCTCCTTTTCCGCCAATTGGCAATTTTAACCACTATGACTCAAAAGAAAGAAAAACTATCCTAATACGACACTTATATGTGCAAAATGGGACAAAAGATTAACTAAAATCGATTCAAAGGGTGTATATAAAATACAGATCAAATACCCCCAAACTTAACCTTTGCTCGCCCTCGAGCAAAGATAGACAGAAATAAAAGAAAAGACTCAAAGAACGAAAAATAAAAGACTCATTGCCATTGATCACTTTTGCTGCATTAGTGTTAACTAGAAAAACAGGAAGGTTAGCAAAATAATATGCAGGAACATATAACATGAAATTTCAGCACACTAAACACATGAAGCTAAATATTTAGCAAACTCATATTCATCATGCTTAATGGAAGTCAATATACTAAACCATGCATATAAATTCAAGAATTCCTATGGCATGCTTACTAGCTATTCTCCACTAATACTGGATCAGCATAAAAGAGATCTTCAGGACTTTAAGGGAGGTAATGTAGGCTAAGTTATAGGTAGGTAAAAAGAGGCAATTTAGGCTCATTTAGGTGTACCATAAGCTCTTGACTTTTCAAAGATTTCCCTTTTTCTTTTTGTTCTTTTCTTCATTTCGATTCTATCTTTCCTCTTTTGTTTTGGGAGAGTGAAGTATATAATGACAAGCACCCCAAACTTAGGCTTTTGCCTATTTCTTATTACTTTTGTATTGGGGTGCAACAGACTTATTCACTCTTTTTGTCTCTTTTTTTAACACAATGTATTCCACTATTTCATATTTTCACTTATGGTACAATTTGTGGTAATATAGGGTGTCAAAGAAGAAGTTTCAAATTTAGGCTCAATGGGGCTGACTAGGGATATTTTTTTAAAGTACGGGATAGAAAGGAATGGTAAGAATTGACTATCAAAGAAATGCGAGTCATCTCCTAACATGCATATCCTAACTATTTCGCCTCGAATAGCAAGCAATCATAACACATAAGTATTTATCATTTAGCATGCATAACTCAAACAAGAAACTCCAAATAGGCAGATACGTGAGTTTTTGGCATATCTAACTTAGGTGTTTAGATAGTTGCTTCAATTCTACATTATTCCACCTTACTTCACTAGGTGTTTCTAGCAACTACAAAGATACATGATCGTTGTGACAATTATGACTCAAAATTCAAAAAAAAAAAAATTGGTGACTCCAAATAAACATAAAAACAATCAAAAAGACTTAAGTAACACATAACATGACACAAATAACACACCCCCAAACTTAAATCACGCATTGTCCCCAATGTGTGTAGACTCAAAGAAAGTAAAAGAAATAAGACACTTACAAATTTTGGCTAAAATGGTGGTGGTGGCGGTGGATAATGCATCGACCATTGGTTGAACAAGGAACTCAACTCGTTGATTTGTTGCCTTGTTTCTTGCTGTCCTTGTACTACTGTGTCCAAGGTCTGCATCATCCTCACCTGATTTTGATACAATTGCTCCATCGTGGGCGTTGGAGGTTCTGCTCCTGTGGTTGGCCGGTGGCTAGGTCCTGCCTCATATTGAGCCCCTATTTCAGGCTCATCTTCGTCCATGGCGGCCTCTGCTGCTGCTGCTGCTGGTTGTACTCTCCGTCGGCTCTTTGGGGGCTTGGGTGCAGGAAATAGTGCACTATCCCATAGGACACGGCGATTGGTTTCTCTCGTGAGTGTCGTTGGGTAGTTTTGGGACCGCACTCATGTGACATAGCTTGGTGATAACTGAGCCATGTCCTAATCCTCCTGTTGTTACCAACCTGCTGATTTCCTCAATGCTCTGCACTATTTCTTTCCCCACATCAATCGTCAACCCCCTCATAATTCCATATATCAGTTTAATCCTATCCTGCACTCTGGTGAAGTGCGTGGATGGAATCACGCGGCTGATGAAATATAGCCAACCTTTGGCTACTTTGTTAGTGCTTTGTTGGTGCTCTTGACCCATTTCTTCCAATATCAAAACGATCATGGTAGCTCACGGTGTATGCAACGACATTCCGATCGATGTGGTCAATCTTCTAGACCATGTTCTAAAGTGATTCCAATCACTTCTTTCTTCAACATCAACTGTTTTCAATTGTATATTTATATCCTCTGCTGTCACAGGCACATAACGTCCCCTTACAAAGCATCCCCTTTCCACCTTCTCCGGAAAATTGACATAAAATTCACGCACCATTGTTGTGTTTACTGGTGCTATCTTCTCCGGATTCACAAATTTACTCCAATCCCTTAACTCAATCATCGCCCGAATAGGCTCATAAACATCTTCTTCCCCATATGACTCCCTCTGGTAGTCCATTCCCCTTTCTGGTATTAAGGGTCTGGTATCAAGCTTTTTGTATCTTTGGTAGGCTTGGTAGCTCACAAACCTATTTTCATCGTATTGTGGGGTTGGGGTGGATGTGGAGCCTCTTCTTTTCCTGGTGGCCATGGTTAAGACAGTTTCTGGAGCTTACAATTTAGTGGCACAAATGTTTCCTACACAATTGACAACTAGCAGCGAACACAACACCCCCAAACTTCAACTTTTCTACCCAACACCCACACTCCTTTTCTACTCTTTTCTCTAAACTTCACAATCAACTTTTCAGTACCCAATTACTTCAACTACAATACTCCTTCGAACTACTACCTCCTGTGACTTCAGTAAAGGATTCAAGAACAGAAAAAAGATTACCTTTTATGAGAAGCTTGCTTGTTCTTGTTTCAATTGATGGTTTGAGGCTATGGAATGGAGCTTTGTTGGTTGAGATGGCTAAGGATTTTTTGGGAATTTAAGAGTTTAGGTTGTGGTTGGGTTGGATTTGTGGAGGATTTGTGGGCAAATTTCTGGAATTTCGTGGGTTTTTGGAGAGGGAAGGTTAGGTTTTGGAATTGGGGAAAATCTGATTTTTGGGCATTTTTAAGTTTCTGGATTCCCGCTTGGCCATGGCCTGCTTTTAGCGCGCGGCTAAAGTCTGCGCTCGCCGGGATTTTCGCGCGGCACATTCTGGTAGCGCGACGCTAAATTTGGCAAATTTTACGGAATTTTTGGCGTACGCTTAAACTCTGCGCTGTTCGATTCTTTTGGCTGTCGCGCTGCCTAGCGCCTGCGCTTTACCGCTTTACGGAAATTCAGCTTTTTCGCCTTGATTTATTTCCTGTACCTGTCACTCACAACACAAACACAAGAACCCAAGACCGTGAGATTGTTCTAGACAAAATAAAATAAACTAAAGCGAAATTAAAATAACATAATTGAAAACGTTGGGTTGCCTCCCAACAAGCTGTCTTTAACGTCTTTTAGCGGACGCAAGTTCCTTATCCTTAATAACCACGTGGATTAAGCCCCAACCTATCCATTTCTCCACATTTGGCGTTTTCTTTTCTTTTCTTCTTAGCATTATCGGTAAGGGAGTTCGTGAATACTCACCTCCTTTAGTGGCATTTCAGAAACCATATACGCTTTCTTGGGCTCATCGCTCGATTGACTTGTATTGGCTCGCATGGGGTTTGATGGTGCTGATTGCAAAGCACCCACTCACTTGTTGGTGGCTCGATGGCGTGTTTAAAAACTTTAAACACCATTTCTTCGCACTCCACCCAGTGTTAGTTCTCCTCTTTCAACATCAATCAAAGCTCGCCCGTTGCTAGGAATGGCCTCCCAATATGATAGGGATTTCCGCCTTCTTCCATATCAAGAATGATGAAGTCTGCGGGAAAGAAGAATTTTCCCACTTTCACAATCACGCCCTCGATCTTGCCTCTTGGATGAACCAGCTTTGTCCCGGCTAGTTTACTGCGGTTGGTTGGCTTCACCCAACTCCAATCTTTTAAATACTGATAGGGGCATTAGGTTTATACTTGCCCTAAATCACATATGCCCACTGTGCAAGGTAGTGTAAAGCTCCCTGGATCTTTTAGCTTTGGTGACAACATTTTCTGCAAGATAGCACTACACTCTTCTCGGTGCTACTATTTCAGTACTCGCCACCTTTTCTTCTTCCCAAAATCTCCTTCATAAACTTGAAATAGAGGGCATACGCTCTAATGCTTCTATGAAAGGTATGTTGATATCAACTTTTCTGAATGTCTCCAAAATTTGGAGAATTGTTTATCAACCGCCTTTATTTGTAGTCTCTGGGGAAAGGGATCTTCTCGTATACTCTTCTCTGGAGTTTTCTCTCTTGTTGGGCTAGGCTCAATCACCTTTTCTTTTCTAACTCGCTTTCTTCTCAATCTTGCCGAGATGCATCGCTGCCCAACTGTCTTCCACTTCAACCGCACTCGACATCGCTTCCTCGATTTACCTCGTATTGCTGCAATGTCCCCGTGGCTCTTTGTTTGCTGTTTTGCTAGCCGACCCACTGTGTCTCCAAGTTTACGACGAGGATCTAGCTTCGTCATGAATCGCGTCTGGCGTTGCAAGTCTTGGCCACCGCTTCGACTCATCCGCTTTTCTTCTGAACGGTGTCTTGAACTATTGAGGCTGTGGGGCTTGAATGAAGGGTTACTGATTCTGGCTCTGCCGGGTGCATCGCCCCTATCGATTCTCGCGCACGATCGGATTCTGCTGCCCGTAGTGCGATTCGCCGCTCAGGTGCCGATTCTCGCTGGTTCTGCCGCCCCTGGTCTCCATGAGAAATTTGGGTGGTTCCTCCACCCTAGATTATAAGTGTTGGAGTAGGGGTTGTTTCATTGCCTCCGATAATTACCTATGGCTGACACTCTGCTGCTCCATGGGTATATTGTTGGGATCATTGAAGGACACCTATCAAATGTATGGGCCACCACATATCTCACAACTTTAGGCATCCGCACCGCATTTACTGACATCGTATGTTATTCTTTGTTGTTTTAGCTAGCGGCCACTTGGGCATTCAAGGCAACAATAGCATCTATTTCGTGGACTCCTGCTGTTCTTCTCCCGTTTGTCGACCTCTCTTAGTGACATGGTTGTTAGTGGCCATATCTTCTAATAACTCATGAGCGTGGTGGCTGTTTTCTCATGAATGCTCCACTTTGCGCTGCATCTCCATGATGGTTACGTCAGATCTTTGCTCGGCCGTTGTAGAAGATGTGGACTAAGTTCCACAACTCAATGCAATGGTGTGGGCACTTTCTCTGTAGATCTTTGAACCTTTCCCAAGCTTCATATAAGGACTCTCCATCTGCTGGTAAAGTTGTTCAACTCCCCTCTCAATTTTGCTGCTTTACACGGGGGAAAGAACTTGGCAAGGAATTTTTGTGCGCCTCTGCCATGTAAAAATCGAATCGGCCGGCAGGGAATTCAACCATACTTTTGCTCTATCCCTAAGTGAGAAGGGAAAGAGCCTCAATCTGACAGCATCATCAGTAACGCCGTTATATCTGAACGTTGCACATAGCTCCAAGAAATTAGCTATGTGCATATGTGGATCCTCCGACGGCGATCCCGAATCGCATCAGCAGGCTGTATCATGCCTAATCACGGTTTTATCTCGAAGTTGTTAGCTCTGCAGGAGCCTAATGCATGTCTGTGCTCCATTTACTCTTGGCAGCACATAGTCTCCCAAACTTCGTTCTGGCTGGACTTGGACTCTCTCTTCCACGTCTATTGGCGCTTGCCTAGGTATTCCTGGATGGGGTTTATTCTTTCCTAACCCTTCTCCCATCCCGTTGTTGTTCTGAACGCCGTTCATCTCTAACAAGGTTGCAATCCGCTGATTCTTTCTGTTCTGTTTACAGGTTTTCTCAATTTCTGGATTGAAGGGAACAAGAGTGTCTGCTCCTCTTCTCCTTCGCATAAACTGACTTCCTGAAATAGATAAAAAACAGACAACAAATCACGGCACCTCGAATTTTCAAAAGAGAAAAAAAAACGTAAAAATAAAAAATTAAAAACCAAATTAGAAATTAAAAATAGACAAATTTGATATTGAACTATTGCCTAATCCCCGGCAACGGCGCCACAAACTTGATGCGCAGTAAGATGCACACACTTTAAACGCAAGTGCACGTTATCGTGACAAGTAGTATAGTCTTGATAAGACCGAATATCGTCCAGAAGGATTATGGTTCAATTACCAACTATCTATTTTCTAGTATCTATTTGGTGAATTGATAATTGATTTGTTGTTTATAACTAAGAATTATGCAAGCTATTTAAATATAAATATTTACTTCAGTGGTGATGAGCATAGGGCTTCCATGTATCCTTACTATCCGCTTATGCTACTTACTAATGCATTAACTTATGGTATTCTTCTTTTGGAGAAAGCGGGTTCTGAAATCGTTTTATACTCCGTTAAGTTATATAAACACTCAACCTCAAAGATCGCACCTTACCTACCTTTCGGTGATAAGGATAACTCTATAGGAGGATTAAGAACAAAAACCTAGTTGACCGTCACGCACAATGCGCAAAATTAGGGTTATTAAGCCTCTCATCAACGCTACATAAATAATTGATGTATTTTCATCCCCAATCCAAGAATGTCTACCCAACTTACAGCATATTCACAATCCCCTTTCGAATCGATTAGAAATCATATAGTGATAATTGGTTGTCAATTAATTACCAAGAATTCAACTCAATTATTGGATAGATCTCACAATAAGAAAAATAACCATAAGCATGCATTAATTTATAACATAAGTTTCTAGCAATTCAACATGGAAAGCCCTATAAGAGAATTAGTTCCTAGTCATTGACATGACAAGAACTAATTCAAAATTCATCATACAAAACTGAAATAAAGAACAAGAAAGGGAAAAGAAATTACTAAACTAATGGTATCCAATCTCCAAGCAAAGTCTTGAGTTGTGCGAAGGGAACCCTTGAAAAGCGCCTAGGGTTCTCTTTTATAAGCCAAAACCGCCTCCTCTTTTCCTTGAGCGACCGAATTTCGTCAAAGACCTAATTTTTCCGCGTCGGCGGCGCCTGCACATGGCGCGCGGCGAAAGTTCTGCAATCCGTCCCGGGTGTTTTGGCGTGCGGCCGATGTCTGCGAGAAGCCGCGCACTGGAACTCTGTAGCTTCTCGGATGTTTAGGCGCGCGACCTGCATCTGTCGAGGCGCGGCGACTGGATCTTCTGCGGCCTCTCTGAATAGTGGCGCCGCCTCGCTTTTGATGCAGGTAGCCGCGCTGGTGCAGATTTTACCCTCGTTCGCCACTTTCTCTGTTTCCAGCTCTGACATCTCCTCTTTTGCCCTCTTTTTGCTCCTTTTCCGCCATTTGGCCATTTTAACCACTTTGACTCAAAAGAAAGAAAAACTATCCTAATACGACACTTATATGTGCAAAATGGGACAAAAGATTAACTAAAACTGACTCAAAAAGTGTATATAAAATACACCGATCAGCGCAGTTACATTTATTCGAAACCATGGTAAAGAGATATTAGAAAGGGAAAGGTATAAATATGAACCTATGAAAAAACAAGATTCTAAGGATCCTAAAGATACACCAATTAAAAATAACGAAAATTTTAAAGATAGAAACATTCATACCTTAACAGATACTTTAAAACTTGAAAATAAAATCCAACATCAATGATTAATAGAATTAGAAAAAGAAAATTGCTGCGTGGCGAAAAAGTACTATTCTCTCTTTGGGGTGGGCCTTTCGTACTCAAATCTGTACGGGGAAAGGACAATTATTCAGCGCACTAAAATCTAAAGTTAAAATTATCTTCTAATGAAGAATGGCTGAAAAAATATAAAAAGTATAAAACCAAATATAAAGACACAAAGAAGCAACTAAATGAAGTCAAAGTAGAAATTAAAGAAACCAAAAAAGAATTAGAAATAGTTAAAAAAGAACTAAGTAATTTAAAAGAAGAATTCTACATTATGCAACAACAACTAGCAAAACTAAAAGAAAAGAAGAAAGTAAAACGAATAAATAAGTCAAGTGATGAAGAAACCAAAAAAGATAGTAATAATAGCAGCAGTACAGATAAATAAGACATAATAGTAAAAGAAGGTCAGGTAGCAAAAATTACAGAAGAAATAGAAGATGGAAGTAATTCTGAGACAATACAAGAAAATAATCAAATATTAGAAGTCTTACATAAAATGCAAAGGGTAAATGTGATGATAGATGAACAAGAACCTGAAAGCGACATAGAAGATGAATATAATGAACATTTTGAAACAGAAATAGAATCAGATGACATCGTAAATGAGGATACCAACAATTACCCTGAAGAAGAAATGATAGACCCAACCTTAGAAATCATAACAAGAAAATCCAATAGGTTACCACCACATATCCCGGTAGGACATCAAGCGGAGTTTAGTGAGTTTGTAGGATCAATGACACAAGGGATAAATATGAACGGATATTTCCTAGACCTAGACAATGTTTATGATGAACAAGAATTAAGCAAAAGAATAAATGATTGGAACGTAAGAATGTCTTTAGCACTAATGAGTTCAGCACACACCGGTGATTTAGATTATATGTATGAATTAATATCTAAAACAATGATAGGTAAAGTAGCATTTTGGTTTGAAACCATATCTTATCAAATGGAAGGAGAAATCTTTCATCATGTTAAAGATTGGAAAGGAATATTAATGTAATTTGATATGGTATTAAAACGAGAATTCCTAGGGAAAAGGTGGCTAGTAGCCAGAGAAAACGTACTATCTGAAAGAAAATGCAAAATAATAATGAATTTAAATAATATGAAATGTTGCAAGATCAATAAACTACCAGAATATACAATAAGTTTTACTAAATTCTATTATGAACCAAGATTCCTACAAGATGAAGGAATAATATACCAACAACTTTATTATGATCATTTACCAGAACCATATAATACAGAAATAACTAAAGAATACAGTAAACTAGAACCAAGAGAGAATACACTAGGAGAAAAAATACGGGTATTAAGAGCCTATTTAATGAGGAAATACGAAGAATATAGATTACAGCAAAAGGTTAAGAAAGATAAAAAATTAGGATTAAGGGAAATATGCGAATTTACTGAAAAACGACTAGTATTTGGATGTAAGGATCAAGAAGAAAAAAGAAGCAAATATAAAAAACATAAGAATACATTCAATAAAGATAAGAATAAAGCATTTAGAAGAAACACAAATTACAAGAAAAGATATCGAAAAAAATATGATAATCAATACTACAAACCCTATCAAAAGAAAAAATATAAAAGATTTAGGAGATATAAAAATACAGAAGAAAGTTTCGAAAAAGATTTGTAAAACCATTAGAGACGAAAGAAGCACCAAAAGAATGTAAATGTTGGAATTGTAATGAAAAAAGACATTATGCTAACAAATGCCCTAAATTAAAGAAACAAGGAGTGAAATATATTAATACTACCCAATTCATTATGAGCTTAGAACAACTAAAAGAAAACGATAAAACCTGGTATAGTGAGGATGAATTTTATATTAGTCAAACACAGGAAGAAAGCGATGTAGAAACAAAAAATATCAATTATATTAATACCAATTCTAATGAAGAAGAATCATATTCAGATAGTGAAGACAATTCAGAATAAGATGAATTTGCAGAAAGAGATACAAAAATTAGAAAATGATAAAACTCATTGGATAAGATACGAGAGATATTTAGTTGAAAATTTTACATTATGTACAAACCCAACAGGAATTAAATACTATGGATCTAAACATAGACAAGATATGAAAAATCTCTTTAGAATAAGGACAAGACAGATAGAAATAGAACAAGAACTAAGAAATAATAGAAGTTACGACAACAACCATCATGATAAATAATGGTAGCAATCTATATAGAAGCCCAGGTAGAATATAAACCTAATAAAATGCTAAAACAGAAAATCTTTATTGATAGCGGAACAGACATGTGTCTAGCAAGAAAAGACGTTTTAGTAGCACATAAATGGAAAAGATCTAGAGTCTATAGAATAAGAGTAACATGATTTAATGAGCAGACTAAGGAATTGGATACAGTAGCAGAAAATGTAAGGATAAAACTAAACAAAACGATCTTTAGGTTACCAATAATATACCAAGATATCTTAGAAACAATAGAACATAAAGAAAATTCAAAGATAACAATCCCAGAAGAAATACATATAGATTTAGTAATAGAAGTACAACAATATTACATAAAATAAAATCGTGCATAGAAGGATCTAGATTAAGTATTAAAAGAGAATTAATAACAAAACAACAAAGCCTGAGGACACCAAGGACATTAGACTTAATAAACACAATAACGAATAGATTAAGCATTAAAGTAATAATATTCAATGGGATTACAACAATTGATTGTATAACCGAAATTAATACAGGAGTTGTAAAAAGCTTTATACATATCAGTAAAATAAATGAGAAAGACTGTCAGCCGATACAACCAGAATCTTTCCATTACCCTGAAAATGACAGAGAAATAATAGTGACTAAAAGTATTAATTTAAAATTCAAAATCAAAGATTTAGAATATAAAATAGACATAGCAGTCCTAGAATATGATAACTTTAATGAATTGTTATTAGGAAGTGATTTTTTAACTATGATAAACTATAAGATCACTAATAATGGAATAGAAATTACTGACCAAGGCAAAACAAGATTTATTGACAAAATATGAATATTCAAGAGAAGATAAATAAAAAGAGACTCAAACTAAGAATAATAAAACAAATGTTATTTGATGAAGTTATAGATTTCCAGCTAAAATACCTAAAATATAAATCTAAAGAAATAGAGTTAGAAAATGAAATAGAGCAACTAGGAAAAATAATAGATAATAAATCCAATAAGGAATCTCTGACCCATTCTTATAAAGATTATTGGGAATAATATAGTTCTACTATATTGAAGCCCAAAATATGAGTCTATCCAGGAACATGTAGTCTAACTACGTTGATCCTAAAATATGAGCATAAGAACATAACAATATGGCCTAATATGATTTATCACAACAAGCCCAATATATGAGCATAATTTAAAAAATAAGACACCAGACACATCAACTTTTTCAAGACATAAAGACAAGGAGATAAAAAGCAGATGTGACAAACAAATATGAGCAGAGATATGACAAGTGAAGATCAGCAGAAACACAAATATAACAAATGGATATCAGCAAAACACAAGATATGATCAAATATGGCAACTAAAGATCAGCAAAATTCCAACGGATGAAATAAGTTTAGAAAATGTAATAAAATAGATTGTACTGTAGCATAAATAGTACTTTTTACTGTAGCAAAGAATAGTAAAGCCGTCGAATACTGTAGCACTACAGTAAAGGTCGCACAGTAAGAGTCAAGAACTGTAGCAGTACTGTAGCATCCCGAGGTTATCTATATAAAGAGCCTCTTTGTATCAGAAAGAGTAAGAGTTTTTGAAATCAAACTTCAATCTTTAAGATACTTTCTCTCTCAATATTCTCTCAAACATATTTTCTCCCTCTATTCAGAAATAAAAAAAAAACAAGTTAAGAATCTCATATCAATCTAAAATTATGAGTAGGTAATCTTCATATCAGTCTGTAATCTTGATAGAATAACATCGTAATCTAAAGAAGGTCTACTTAAAAGGAATCATAAGAGTAAGAGATAAATTTTGAAGAGCAGATATTAAAGACATATTAGTTTAGAAACCTTGACTGTTGATGGAACTTAATTCGACTGAAACACATCGTATTCTTAGTATCACGTCCAGGTGATATTGTATTATTTAATAGCTATTCTTAGCATGCAAAATAATATTCTAAGTATTAGTTAGCGCACTTACAATATTAAACCTAATTTAATTTTTTTTGAAACGCTGCAGTGATATGTTGTTTCTAGATGTATTAAAGTTGTATACAGTCCTTTTGCTTGCTCGATTTAGTTTTCTGTATGAACAATGTATTTAAATTGTATATTGATCTTAACCTAATTTTGTATGTTGATTCCAAAGTGATTGTTTTTATCAGGAAATTATACAGAATTATCAAATTTTAACTTAACCGTCAATTACAGAAAGCATTTGAGAGTGAAAAAGAGGATATTTTAAGGAGAAAGATTAGTATAGGTCTAGGTGAATCAAATTAAATCAAACCTTTAGAAGAAAGAATATTAAGTAGATATGTGGCCAGAGTATGATGCTATTGTAGGGATTTGTTGGGTGTAAAACACACAAGTAAGGCACAACGGAAGTTTAAAATTTTGAGTAAACTTACTTGCCCCAACAAACGTTTCTGGTATGATTATGCGATAATTCAAATCTGCAAAGACAGGAAGAAAACTTACAGTTTAAGCTTTGTTAGTCTTTACTAAAGGGAGCGCACGCGATTGTCAATCCGGGTGCAAGCCTTGCTTCGGTATATTCCTTTGCCCAAGAAAGCTAGGAAATTTTGGCAGAGGTTTGAGAGAATTTTATTCTCTGAACTCTGAGTTCAGAAAGTGGAAAGTGAATTATGAAATTATGGGTTAAGTGCCAAATATATAGTGGAGGAAACCCTAAACCAAATCCAAATTGCAGTGAGCCAGTCGAACTGGGCCCACTGCCGTGCGGCTCCTCTATTTATTTTCTGCACGTTTTAGTTCTAATTAAATCCAAGATTTAATTTTGACTTAATCATTATCCCATAATTTATTATTAAATAAAATATCTTGATTCTAAATCTGATATTTTACATTCTCTCAATATACCCTTAGACCGAAAAGACAATCGACTTAGTGTGACCCTTTAGGCCTTCACACATCGGCACTTGATCAAATCAAGGTTCACACGGAACTCCTAGACGGCGCCGGTGACGGACCCAATATGTGAAGTACGTTTACAAGACTCAAGTAAACAGACTTCTATGTGAGATGATAAATTCCTTTCATTCGCGACACACTCGATCAAGCTTAAGATTTGCCAAGTGCCTATCCAAATGGCTTGATCACTTTATCTCATCTATATTAGTCGACAACTAGACCATATCCTAGATATGTCTTTTGCATTGGCCAATGACTTGGTCGACCTAACATCTCTGAGAAGCCGAGTGTTCTCTTGAAATTCCAATCGAGGAATGAATCCTATTCTTGGCTCAACTACCACCTTCAATCTACTTCGTAATGCACCCAACACAAGCCTCGTCTCAACCTATAAGGCATTTGAGCTTAGGACAGGATCAAAATGCATTGCTCCGTAAACAAGGCGATATTGACCTCAAGTCTAAGGACCTCTATCTCCCACATGCTGATAATACTCTAGACATGTATAACAAATAGTTTATCAGCAGGGTATGCCAATACTCCTCTAAGAGTATCCATGTGTCCATCACTAGCAACTATTGCTAGTAGTAAGTGAGATATACTACATTCTCTAAGAATGTGATGCAGACCACATGTCGACTTACAACATATCATTGATATCTCATTCTCAATGATCATCAGTCTAGGCTATTTTAAGAACTACATTCTATCATTAATATCTCACACTATCAATGACAATGTAAGTTCAAGGGATGCACATTAATGAATAATATAAACAATCAAATAATAATTCAATAATTGCAAATGTCAAGTACATATTAATCTTATTAATAATATGAATGTGTTCAAGTACATCTGCTCCTAAAATGATTGTTTCTAGGACATATATACTTTCAATCTTCCACTTGGCCTAGAGTCAATCACCAATGTATCTAATGCTCATGTTTTTGAAATGACAATTATGCTTGACTAAGCTTAATGATTTAGTAAATGGGTCTGCTAGATTATTATCGGTGGGAATGTAGTCTATCTTTATTTCTTCTGTCTCCATCATCTCCCTGAGTATGTGGTATTTCCTTGGTACATGCTTGTTTCTATTCGTTGATCTTGGTTTCTTAGCTTGATCAATCGCACCAGTGTTGTCACAATAAATCGTTATTGGACAACCGTACTGGAACAACCCCTAATTCCTTTAATAACTCGATATCGCGACAACTTCTTTACCACTTCCGATCCAAAGAATGTACTCGACTGCTGTCGAATCGGCATTGTAGCTTTTGAACTCTTCTAACTAACTACTCCACCATTTAAAATGAAGGCATAACAGATCGAGATTTGAAGTCATCAAGATCCATCTGAAGCTAGCATCGATGTACCAGAGCTACTAGCTCTTCTTGTCCGCCATAGACTAAGAAGTATTCTTTAGTTCGCCTAAGATACTTAAGAATACTCTTGATCGCTTTCGATGTTCCTCCCGTGATTCTCACCGAATTTGCAAGTCATGCTAAGTGCATAGGCCACATCTGGCCTTGTACATGTCATGACATACATGATTGATCCTATAGCTGAAGCATATGAGATTCTCTTCATGCGTTCAAGTTCTGCAACTGTGGAAGGACAATCCTTCCTTGACAACTTGATGCCTTGACCCATAGGAAGATTCCCTTTCTTGGAATTTTCCATAGAATTTTAGCACTTTGTCTATGTATATGGACTGTGACAGCCCCAACAATCTATTAGGTCTATCTCTGTAGATTCTAATTCCAAGAATGTAGCAGGCTTCACCCAAGTCCTTCATCATGAAGGTTCTGGATAACCATTCTTTGACTGATTGCATGAGAGTCTTATTGTCTCCCATTATCAATATGTCATCTACATATATAACAATGAAGACAATGCTCTCATTTTTGCGTTTACTATAAACGCACGGATCTTCCTTTCTTCTAACAAAGTCAAACGATTTGACTGCTTTGTCAAAACAAATGTTCCAACTCTTTGAGGCTTGCTTAAGTCCATAAATGGACTTTTGTAGTTTGTATACTGCTTTGGGTTGAGTCTTGGATGTAAAACCCTCTGGTTGTATCATATACACCTCCTCAATTAGATTACCATTGAGGAAGGCAGTTTTAACATCTATTTGCCAAATATCATAATCATAGTATGCATTATTGCAAGCAAAATCGAATGGACTTAATCTTTTGCAACAAAGAAAAGGTTTCATCATAATCGACCCCAGGTCGTTGATTATAACCTTTAGCCACCAATCTTGCTTTATAAGTCTGTATTTTGCCATATGCATCAATCTTCTTCTTGAATACCCATTTGCATCATATGGGTCTAACCCTTGTTGGCAAGTCAACCAAGTTCCATACTTGGTTTATGTACATAGACTCCATTTCGGATTTCATGGCTTCTTGTCATCTCTGTGAATCAATGTCTAACATTGCTCATTGTAGGTAGTAGCTCATCATCATCGTGAATATCTATCTCATTATATGTTTCAACAAGGAGATTAAGTCTTTCAGTGCATGATGAGTCCCAGTGATCTCTGAGTTGAACATTCTGCGTTTGATGTTTCTTCAGATTTTGATTTTGAGAAGATGTTTGTGTGTTGGACATCCACCATCTTGAGAACTTTCAGAAATATCATTTTGAATAGGATGATGCACAACTATTGTGTCATCTACCATTGGTTGTGCATGAGGTCTTGCATTTCTGCAGTATCCCTCACAACACTCCCATCGGGTCAAGTGGCGTGCTCTAAGTACCCAATCATCATCAAATACTCCCATTGAATCCTTGCCTAGGTCATTTGACAAGAGGTCATTCTCTACATTATTTTGTACTTCTTGAATTTCTTCAAGTTCTATCTTGTTGCAACTCTTTTCCTTGTAGACATAGTCTTCTTCAAGAAAAGTTGCATTTCTGGAAACAATTACTTTATGTTCCTCAGGAAGATAGAAGTAGTACCCTCTTGTTTTCTTAGGATACCCTACAAAATAATACTTCTCACTTTTAGATTCTAATTTGTCAGTGAGCAACTTCTTTACATATGCAGGGCACCCCAGGGTCGCATGTGTCTAAGTCTTTCTGCCATTCCATATCTCATATGGAGTTTTCTCTACTGACTGTGATGGAACTCTATTCAAAATATAGATTGATCTTTGCAATGCATATCCCCATAGGTATGTTGGTAGAGCTGAGAAGCTCATCATGGATCTAACCATATCTAATAAAGTACGATTTCTCCTCTCAGCAACACCATTCATTTGTGGCGTTCCGGGAGGTGTCCATTCTGAATGGACTCCATGAAGCTTCAAGTAATCTAGAAATTCTTTACTTAAGTACTCACCTCATCGATCTGATCGAAGAGTTTTAATACTTGTTTCAAGTTGCTTCTCTACTTCTGACTTGTACTCCATGAATTTCTCAAAAGCTTCAGACTTATGTTTCATAAGATACACATGCCCAAACCTTGAGAAATCGTCTGTAAAAGTGATGAAATAAAGAAAGCCTCCCTTAGCTTGAGTTGGAAAAGGCCCACATACATCGATATGGACTAACTCAAACACCTCTTTGGCACGTACTCCTTTCCCAGAAAGTGATTTGGTTGTCATCTTTCCTCTTAAGCAAGATTCACAATCACCATATGACTCTAAGTCAAATGGTTCTAAGTAATCTAATTTCCTCAATCTTGCTATCCTTGATTCATTTATGTGACCAAGTTTGCAATGCCATAAGTAGGTGAAATTTCTTTGATTACTTATTTTAGCTCTTTTATTTTGTATATTGAAAATTTCATGGCTACAATTTAGAACATACAATCCATCCACAAGCGGAGCATTTCCACAAATAAAACCATCATAAGATAAAACATAATTTCCATTGGTAATATGTGAGGAAAACCCCTCAATGTCTAACATAGGATAGAAATAATATTTCTCGTCAAAGACGGAACAAAATAACAATTATTAAGTTCTAAACAAAAGCCTGAAGGTAAATCCAGTCTATAAGTCCCCACGCGTTCCGCATCAACTCTAGCTCCATTGCCAACGCGTAGATCTACTTCCCAAGGTCCAACCTTTCACACTAATTAGCCCGTGCACATTATTACAAATGTGCGAGCCATGGCGGTATCCAATACCCAACAGTGAGAATTAGTTATAGACATATTTATTTCAATAACAAACATACCTTGTCCAGCAGGGCCAGCACCTTGTGCCTTGTCTCCCCCTGGGGCTGTACAATCCTTCTTCTAATGTCCATTTCTCTTACAATTGAGGCAAAAATCAGCAGCTATCTTGGCCTTCTTTCGAACAACTCCTTTAGGTTTCATAGTTGTGGGTTTGGCGGCAACCGCCTTACCCTTCTTATTCTGCATATTCTTACCCTTAGGTTTGAACTTGCTAGATGAGCCCACCATGAGCACAACTTTACCTTTGGAGGTGGACGACTCGAAGGTCTTCAACATATTATGAAGTTCTGGGAGACTTGCTTTCATTCCATTTATGTTGTAATTCACAATGAAGTTCTCAAAGAAACCAGGAAGCGAGTTCAAGATTAGATTAACAGAAACATTTGCAGGCAGCTTCGTTCCAATCGAAGCCAACCTCTCAATTAATCCAATCATCTTCAAAACATGTTGTGACACGACCCTTCATTCACCTTACACTTAAAGAGATCTCTCAGCGATTCATACTCCATTATTCGGCATCTGAGTCATAGAGACTCTTCAAGTGTTCTAGCATCTCGTTGGGGCCCGTATTTTCATCTTTGTCTTTGTAACTCGAGTCATAGAAGATAGCATAACACATCAGTCCGCAACATCATCATCAAGATATTTCTTATAGGTTGCTTTGTCAAACATAGCATACTCTTGGTAATCTTGGCAGGATCAGAGGAGTGATGTATCCAATACATACTCAATCTTTTCTAATCGCAGTACAAACGCAGGTTTCTTAACCACTGTAAAAAATTGGCTCCATTCAACTTGTTCGTTTCAACCAACATTTTAAGTTATGATTCGACATTATGAATCAAGAAAAGATAGACTTGAAATTAATACTTTAATATAATTTCTATTGAACACATTCATTAACTAACTAACATGGTCTTTAGTTTAATTAGCTCCCACTATTTTAACATACTCTTTTACCCCATAAAGAATACAGACTCATATCAAATACAGTCATAATGGGCCAAGATCCAAACTCATGTTGTCTCCGCGTTTGTTGAGGCTGATAACTTCAACAACACGATCTGGTAGGTCTCTAAACCAATTGCAAACAATTTGCAACTCTTGGTTGACCGAATGTTCTAAATAATTCGATCTGGGTCCCTCGGTTGTCCGACACTGGGGCGCCAAGACAGTCTAGCAAGTCAACCCCGTTATGCGACTGCAATTATACATCTAAGCGGGCTTAGCCTTCATTAAGCAAACACTGAGGTGTAAATACTCACGAAGGTTTATCACCTACTACAACATTTATATGCATCTATGAAAGGGTCTGAGTCCTCGTAGACTTAAAGCAAATGCCGGGGCATAAATACTCATCTCGCCGAAAAGGATTTTGCACCACAATCAATTATAACGGACGACGCGTTCATTTTAAATGAGACTTGTATTAAATTTGGGGAACATTTTAATTCAGGGTTATGACCAAGATCAACTATTATATCATACATCATATGACATCCTATCATGCAATTTATAAACACATTTAGATGGGAAACCATCAAACCCAATAGGCATAATATAAGATGGTTTTAATCACATACTGAGCACCGTCTACCCAGACAATTATAGCGGTCATTGAAAGTAAACAATTACTGGGAGCCGCCTACCTAGACAATAATTGCGGACTAACAAATACTGGGCGCCGCCTACCCAGGCATATATATGCGGACTCTATTCTAATTATTTAAATGACAATCAATTAAACAATTAGGAGAAATAATTAATTCGTGCACACATTATCAAATAATATGCTAAATAACAATAATTGTGGGTTAATTAATTTGTTTCAATTTAGAAAATATTTAAATTCAAAATTTAAACTGAATTTTTCAATTTTCGGAATTTTCTGCTCATCCAAACAGTCCCTTAATAATTCAGAAATTAAAATTTAATTTTCAGGGGTATTTCTGCAATTTTCAGAACCTTAAAATATTTACAGATTTACCCAGGGACCAAATCTGCTTTTCTGAAATTTACAGATTGACCCAGGGACTGAATCTGCTGATTTTAAAAACTTTTAAAATTCCAGAAAATATCTTAGGGACTAATTTGTAATTTTCAGAACTTAAAATATTTTCAGATTTGTTTAAGGACCAATCTTCAATTTTAAAACCCTAATTTTAATTGCAAAAAGGTCCTCAAACTATTTTAAATTTTCAAAACCAATTCCAACCCCAAATCAAATTTGGGATTCGGATTTCGGGGCGAAATTGACGGAATTAAAACCCACCAAACGATGGCACACATCGGATTTAACTCGCGGTGGTTTTCACCACCGATTTGGTGGCCCACGGTGGCCGGAATTGGTGCCCCCGCCGACGGTTTCTAAAACCGTCGGTGATGCTTCTTTTCCGGTCATCGTTGCCGAGCAACACTACCATTATTAGATTCCTCTCGTCGAGACGAACACGATGGTATTATTACTTAATGATTTCGTCTCCCGTGGTGGCCGGAAACAGTCCCATCGTCGGCGGTTTCCGGCGACTTTTTCCAGCGTCTTCATCGCATTCCGCCACCTCTCAACACCTTTATCGACCATCTTAAGAAGTGGATTTCTCGATAATAGTGGAGACGGTGTTGGTACACGTCGAGTCGCCCAAAAAAAATTATCGAATCATCGTTTCACGTAACAATGACCGCAAATCGCTCACGCCAATTTTTTTTTTTTTTATAAATTCCAAAAATCAGTTTTAAATCAAAACAATTAATTATCCCACATATCGTTATTAAAGTTTATCGTATAATCATTAAACCAATCTGGGTTCTGATACCAATGTAGGGATTTGTTGGGTGTAAAACACACAAGTAAGGCACAACGGAAGTTTAAAATTTTGAGTAAACTTACTTGCCCCAACAAACGTTTCTGGTATGATTATGCGATAATTCAAAGCTGCAAAGACAGGAAGAAAACCTACAGTTTAAGCTTTGTTAGTCTTTACTAAAGGGAGCGCACGCGATTGTCAATCCGGGTGCAAGCCTTGCTTCGGTATATTACTTTGCCCAAGAAAGCTAGGAAATCTTGGCAGAGGTTTGAGAGAATTTTATTCTCTGAACTCTGAGTTCAGAAAGTGGAAAGTGAGTTATGAAATTATGAGTTAAGTGCCAAATATATAGTGGAGGAAACCCTAACCCAAATCCAAATTGCGGTAATCGAATCGCCCATCACGTGACTCTTCTATTTATTTTCTGCATGTTTTAGTTCTAATTAAATTCAAGATTTAATTTTGACTTAATCATATAATTTTCATCAAATGAAAATTATCCCATAATTTATTATTAAATATCTTGATTCTAAATCCGATATTTTACATTATCTCAACATACCCTTAGACCGAAAAGACAATCGACTTAGTGGGACCCTTTAGGCCTTCACACATCGGCGATTGATCAAATCAAGGTTCACACGAAACTCCTAGAAGGCGCCGGTGGCGGACCCAATATGTGAAGTACGTTTACAAGACTCAAGTAAACAGACCTCTATGTGAGATGATAAATTCCTTTTATTCGCGACACACTCGATCAAGCTTAAGATTTGCCAAGTTTCTATCCAAATGGCTTGATTACTTTATCTCATCTATATTAGTCGACAACTAGACCATATCCTAGATATGTCTCTTGCATTGGCCAATGACTTGGTCGACCTAACATCTCTGAGAAGCCGAGTGTTCTCTCGAAATTCCAATCGAGGAATGAATCCTATTCTTGGCTCAACTACCACCTTCAATCTACTTCGTAATTCACCCAACACAAGCCACGTGTCAACCTATAAGACATTTGAGCTTTGGACAGGATCAAAGTGCATTGCTCCGTAAATAAGGCGATATTGCCCTCAAGTCTAAGGACCTCTATCTCCCACTTGCTGATAATACTCTTGACATGTATAACAAATAGTTTATCAACAGGGTATATCAATACCCCTCTAAGAGTATCCATGTGTCCATCACTAGCAACTATTGCTAGTAGTAAGTGAGATATACTACATTCTCTAAGAATGTGATGCAGACCACATGTCGACTTACAACATATCATTGATATCACATTCTCAATGATCATCAGTCTAGGCTATTTTAAGAACTACATTCTATCATTAATATCTCACACTATCAATGACAATGTAAGTTCAAGGGATGCACATTAATGAATAATATAAACAATCAAATAATAATTCAATAATTGCAAATGCCAAGTACATATTAATCTTATTAATAATATGAATGTGTTCAAGTACATCTTGTTACACCCCGTAATTCCAGGACATGTTTATAAGAACGTACGTAAGAACTAAAAAATGTTAAGATTTGAGACTAGTAAAAAATTATCGAAATTATGAAAATGTCAAAAAATGAAATATTGCGACGAATGGGAGGGCGACACGTGTCACCCCCCCTTGGTTGGTCTTGGTCGAAATTGACCATGGATAGAAAGGTCATTTGACCAAAGTAAGATGACCAAGTCTTGCAAGCTAAGAGCTTGAGTTTATTGACTTAGTCAAAGAGCCCACTTGGCTTGATCTTTTAAGGAAATGCATCCAAGCCACCCATTTGTTCTAATATTGACCCTCCATATTGTTATATAACCACACTAAGTAGCAAGACAAGGCTATTTACACTTAGAAAAATTTGAGAACTCTTGTTCTTGCTAGTGTGCTCTCGGGTTAGGGTCCTCTTTCAAGACAAAATTTGTTGTTCAATAATCTCAATACTTTAAACCAATGTTCCTAAGGGTATTGTAAGGGTATCTCAATAGAAAGATCCCGAAAAAGTGTCATTTTTGCATTAGTCGCAAGGTGAAAACCTAAGTCACTTTCATAAGTTTGGATTGGAAATTGAAGGAAAGTTATTTGTGAACTTCTAAGGGCTTCAAGTGGCGGATTGGAGTGTCTAGGAGATGAGCTAAGTTGCTAAGGAGCGACTTCGGATCTTGTAATTGGATTGAGGCTCGTCAAGGTAACAATCTTGTTCTCTTAAGTGTTATAAGATTATATATTGTTGTAGCTCTACATTTTAACAAGCATGAGATATATGTATTGGAGATTCATAAGTGTTATGGATATTGGAAGCCTAAATTCGAAATGACTTTGTTAGCCATTTGAAATTGAAATACAATTTGGTCGATAATTAGAATCGTCGCATGTTATCTAATTGAAGATTGTAGTTGTTATAATCGATTGCGGCTATATAACATGTTAGACTAAACAAATTGGATTGAAAAAGAATTGGAAAAGACTTTGTGTTGTTGTACCTCAATTGCCGAAAATGACATTGTCTTTTGGACTAGTTTGATATCAATTGTGGGCGGAATTTTACACGTCTTGTTAGGCGTGTAATCCCCTGTTGTTAGCTACATTGTTGAGCCTTAAATGTGGCATGTTTGGTTATTGAATTCGGGCCTTGAAAAAGGTGGAAAAGTACGTAGAAACAAAGGAAGTGCTGTCCGATTTTCCGTAGAATTTGGTGACTTTACACTTAGAATATTCTACGTATGAAGTTAGAAGTTAATAGACGTATTATAGTCATTATAGGTTGACATACTACGTACGACATATTGGACTTAACAAGTGGATTGAACCGAATAGGTATGTGGAACTATCTTATCTCTTGAACATGAGTTGTTGTAAATATATAGTACGGTAGACGGACGAGATTTTGATGAATATAGTTTCATTTGATATCCTTGACTTGTTTTAAGAATGTTTAAGTTGGTTGAGTTAGGGAATTAACTCACTTGTTTTAAAGATTAAGGATATCTTAGTTTCTAAAGTTAAGAAACTTGATTTCTAAAGTTAAGAGACTTGAAGTATTTTGAAAGTATATGATATTTGGTTTTCGAAAGTATAAGTCTCTTGGTTATAAAAAAGAATGTGTCTAAAGCATAAAGTTAGTATAACGGCTTTATGGGAAGTTGGTTATAATAACTATATGGAAAGTTAAAAGCATGGTTTACTCTAGTGATGTAAATAAAGATAAAGGACTTGAAATGAAGAAAGGCAAATTGATTTAAAGGCATCAATTGCTTAAAATTTTAAAGTAAAAAGCTCACTTGGTTTAGAAGCCTATAAATGTATTTCTAAAAGGTATTGTGACTTGTCTTGAAAAGTAGATATGATTTGATACTACGGTTATTAGTATCTTGGAGTTTTATATGAAAAAGAGTCATTTTAAAAGAATAGAAATACGTAGCACTTTGGGTTAAATTCCCGGATTTTATAATGACATGTTAGTGCCTTAAGTAAACTAAAATGAGAGTGTATATAAATAAAGCTAATAAGGAGTTAGGGGATTTCTTAACTTTCTTATGTTATGTATGATAAGCCGGTGGTGCTTATGCTATGTATGATAAGTCGGTAGTGCTTATATTATGTATGATAGCCGGTTGTGCTAGGTTATGTTATTTTTGCGGGGGGAAACCCCCTGGTTACTACTTATTCCATAAATTTGCTACCCATGATGCGAGTGCGGCGTTTGTACTCATTGCGGGCCTACCGGGCCCATGCGGGTGAAATAGTCCTATGCGGGTGAAATAGTCCCATCCGATGCGGATGACCTCATTGCGGGTCCATAGGACCTATGCGGGTGAAATAGTCCCAAGAGTAGGATTGCTTAATGATACTACGGGTGAGTAGCCCTACTTCGATCATGAGCCTCCTATTTTTATGCAAGTAAAGTATACTCTTGTTTACTCTCATTGTTAGTAAGGCACAGTGTACTGTTATTTGAGTTATCATACATGTCTCCAGCTTTATTTTTAGACTATATGATTTCATTTCAAGATTTCGCTTTACATACTTGGTACATCTGTTGTACTGACCCCCTTTCCTCGGGGGCTGCGTTCATGCCGCAGGTAGGGGTAAGCAGGTGGTGGATCCTCATTCTTAGGATCACTGATCAGTTGTCAGAAGCTCCATTTCTCCGGAGGCTTGTCTTTTGGTACGGTTTTCCCTGATGTTGTAGATTTATGTACATTCAGGGGTATGGCGGGGCCTTGTCCCGTCACAGTTGTTATTCTTAGAGGTCTGTAGTCATATCTTGTGGATTGGGTTGTAAGAAAAAAGATGTAACTACTATTTTTTTGGTTATGTATATTTCACGGAAGATGGTCTTATCGGCTAGCATGTTGATATTTACTGTCTAGTGTTTTATGAGTTTTGTATGTTCCGCTGCTATTCTCTGATGTATACCTGTAAGGGGTGCCCAGGTAGGGCACCAGTCGCGGGCCTAGGGTCGGGTCGTGACACATCTGCTCCTAAATGATTGTTTCTAGGACATACATACTTTCAGCCATAACAATAGAGGGACGGAAGAATGAACCAATAAGGTGCGGATAATGTTATTAATAGTACGAATTTTACGTTCAGCTTTCCCATTTTGTGAAGACGTATGAGGACAAGAAAAATGAAAATTTATTTCATTTTGAGCAGAAAACTCGAAACTCCCGTTGTCATACTCTTTGCCATTATCACATTGAATATTCTTTATGTCCCATTCAGTGAGTTCTAATGACAGCTCTAAATTTTACTAATATTGAAAAAACTTGAGATTTTTTCGCTATTGGAAACATCCATAAAAATTTAGAATAATCATCCAACATAATATCGATGACCCATAGAACTGAGAACGGGATATGTCCCTAAATCGCTATGAATAATATCAAATGACATTAAAGTATGAGAATTCGAAACTACAAATGGAAACTTAATATTTTTTCCTAGAGAACAAGATTGACAATTTGGAGTACTACGTGTACCCTTACAGGAAATAAACTTATTTCTATCTAAAGTAGATAAAATAGATGACCCCGGATGACCTAGACACGCATGCCACAAGAAAGGAGCACGAGCTGCAAAAATGGATGGCATGACTTGACGCGAGACACTGAGACTTGGTGTGATTGGATAAAGATCTTTCCTACTGTCACACCTCATGAGAGGACTCTCCGTCGTGAAATCCTTCACAAAAAACCCAAACGGATCAAACTTAATAGAAACCCAATTATCAGTGGTGAATTTCCGGACAGACACCAAATTTTTAATTAGTTTTGGGGCATGAAGGATATTTTTCAAGACAAGTGGTGGATGGGGAGGAGACAAAGTTTTATGACTATAACCCTTAATTGGAATAGAATTACCATTACTAATAATTATACCATGATTACTACTCAAAGTGGAATAAGACGAGAGAGTACCTTGGTCAGATGTCATGTGGGTAGTGGCACCGGTGTCCATGTACCAATTCGGGTCAGGTTGAGTCATTCCAAGGGTGTGCATCGTGGCTTCAATATCGGTTTGTGTGGGTCCTGTTGCATGATGGACTTGAGGGGGCCAGGGCCCGAGCACCCCGAACTGCTGCCCTGGCCCATGGTGGGTCAAACCGAATCGCCCGAAACTAGCCGGATCGGGCCGGAAATCGCCTGGGGCATTTCGGGTAAGACATTTCCCCGCTGGACTACACTGGAACTGGAGCCCACTGCCACTGCATAGGGGCCCACTGTGGGCCCCACGACTTCTGCTGCTGCTGCTGACCACCCCGCGGGGTACCACTGCCCCACCACCATTTCAATTGCCGCCGCAATTTTTTCCATTATTTTTCCGATTTTGACCCTTTTTGCCACCGTTGTTGTGATTTTGGCTTGAGTTGGTGGAGCCAGAAGACAAAAATTGTACTCAGTCATCATGATGACGGGACTAGCCACGGCGCCTCCCCGAAGGGCCGCGACACCTACTATCTAGTAGCCACAATGTTTTACCATCATCGTCAGCGCCACAACACTTCGGGGAGGCGCCGCGGCGCCTAACTTCCAGTAGCCACTAGAACGTAGGTGTCGCAGCCCTGGATCGCGGCGCCGCGACACCTCCGACGGATCACACACTACCACCCTTCGACACTTCTCAAAATTCACCCAATCTAGCCCCGAGTCATGGTCCGATCACCCGAAGTCAACGGGGTATTTTTTAAACCAAAAAAGATTTTAATTTACATTCTAATGTTCTTAAATCACCCTTACCCCGTAATTTTATGTCTGCCTTAAATGACCCAAATTGGAAGATTGTCATGAGCGATGAATATAATGGTCTATTGATAATAAGATGTGGGAGTTGATACCCCGTCCATCTAGTATTAATATTATTCGATCTATGTGGATTTTTTCTCATAAGGATAATTCTGACAGTTCTTTTGCAATACATAAGACTCGACTTGTAGGTGATGGTAAGACTTATCAGGTTGGTGTAGATTGTGGTGAGACATTTAGCCCGGTCAAGCGGCTACCATTCGTGACCGTGGCTCACTGGCTCTGGAAATCATGGCCCATTCATCAGTTAGACGTGAATAATGCATTTCTACATGGTGATCTCAAGGAGACAGTCTATATGCATCAGCCCTTGTGGTTTAGAGATACTAGATATCCTCATCATGTCTGTTTGTTGAAGAAGTCCTTATATGGGCTTAAACAGTCTCCACGAGCTTGGTATAAAAGGTTTGCTGACTATGTTTCGACCACTGGGTTCTCTCACAACAGGTCTGATAATTGATTATTCATATATCGTCGGGGTTCTTCCATGGCTTATATACTATTATATGTAGATGATATTATCTTGACTGCCTCTTCTGATGCTTTGGAAAAGTCTATTATGACGATGCTCAGTTATGAGTTTTCCATGAAAGACTTGGGCCCATTGAGTTATTTTTTGGGGATTGCTGTCACTCGTCATGCAAGTGGATTGTTCTTATCACAGAGGAAGTATGCAACAGAGATCATTGAGAGGGTTGGGATGTCATCCTGTAAGTCTATTTCTACTCCAGTTGATACTAAACTCAAGTTGGGTGCTGCAGCTGACTCTCCCTATGAGGATCCGACCCACTATTGTAGTCTTGCAGGCGCCCTTTAGTAACTAACGTTCACGCGACCTGATATTACATATGTCATACAATAGGTGTGTTTGTTTATGCATGATCCCAGGATTGAACGTATGAATGCTCTCAAACGCATTCTTAGGTACATTCAGGGAACACTTGATTATGACTTGCATTTGTATCCTTCATCGACGTCTACACTTGTCTCCTATACATATGTTGATTGGGGAGGTTGTCCTGACACCAGACGGTATACGTCTGACTATTGTATATTTTTAGGTAATAACTTGGTCTCATGGTCTGCCAACCGTCAATCCGCGCTTTCACATTCAAGTGTAGAGGCCGAGTATCGAGGGGTAGCCAATGTGGTCTCTGAGTCATGTTGGTTACGTAATTTTCTTTTAGAACTCCACTGTCCTATTTAGACGGCTACCTTGGTGTATTGTGATAATATAAGTGTCATCTACCTTTCGGTAATCGATTCGGCCAAATGACTAAACATATAGAGATGGATATTCACTTTGTTCGCGAAAAGGTAGCTAAAGGACAAGTACGCGTCTGTCATATCTCTTCCAAATATCAAATTGCAGACATCTTTACAAAGGGTCTTCCCTCGATCCTTTTTGAAGATTTTAGAGACAGTCTCAGCGTACGAAGACCGCCCGCTATGACTGCGAGGGTGTGTTAAATATATCAGTCCGTACCCACTGGGTAGTCCGTGTAGCATTGGTTTCCTTTGTATATTTGGTATATATTAGACTTAGTCTTATACCTTAATTAGTAGTGTAATATTACCATGATTGTAAAGTTAGTCTCCAAATAGAATAGGGATTTAGAGGTAGAATAAGAAAAGAATTTTCCTATGTAACTTGTATATTTATGTCATTCATCAATAAGAATAATCAAGGAATTAATTCTTTCAATATGGAACCCCCAATTCGGTATTGTATCTTCTACTGGTTCTATGATGTTGGCCATGAAACAACAACACATGGACTCTGTTTGTTTAGGCTATAACATGAGATAATTGGTCTAATAACTAGTCCAACTTTCACAAGGACTGACAAGGCAAGCAAAAAAGTTCTACGCTGAGGGGATACCGAAGCAATTAGCCTTTTAAAATTGTGGACACTGATCTTTATACTGCAGTAACATCTAACAATCCTCAATTTCAAACAATAATGTCTTTGTGACATTGTTAACACTCAAAAATAATTTAAGTGTTTAGCTGAAATTCAATGACACCGAATTGTACCAGAGCCAAATTTACTCATAGCCCTCGACTACAAGAACTTCATCGGCTACTAAGGTATTTTAGCCGAATTTTCAGTTAGAGGTATGACCAGGACTCACTCAGATGCAGACGCTTCAACTATCAAGTCAAAAGGATTTCCGGACCCCTAAACGCGGTAACAGCCAACAACACTGAAAGAAAGGGTCATTATCCAAGCAAGAGTAGAGGGCGAGAAAATCGGCACCACCTTCCCCATAGTCGACCATTAAACTTAGTGGGTTACTTGATGACTGGCATGGGGGGGATCATGTTGTATAATTTTTTCTCCTTTTTATACTATACACAGGAACATTCTTTGTAAACACACACTCAATCAATCAAAAATTGATTTTTACATATTCTTATTTTTACTTTTATCGCATATATTGCAATTTAGTCGTGTTCATGCTTCTTACCACTTAGTTTATTTAGTCACCATCTCAACGATTTCTGGAGTATTTAGGGAACCCATTGCTGAAAGTCAGACTTCCGCTTTCAGCCGAAATCGCTTATTAAGAAAATCAATTTTTCATCCGATTTTGTCAGTCCGTATATAGTGGACACTTCGGAGGGAAAACAATATGGCACGCCCAGTGGGACCATAGGTGAATTAATAGAAAAGTTTGATTCTCCAGGTCACGATCATTCTTAGCGTATGCGCCTAAGGTCCGGTAAGAAAATGAACCCCGAGTCCAGTCCACATCCTAAACAAAATCCTCCCAGAATGAATAAAGAACTAGCATCCTCCTCAGGTATGCCTACATCAGTTAATACCCCTTCACTTCCTCCATCAATCCAAGTTGTAGAAGAATCTAGCCAATCTGAAGGTCCAGCCATAATGACCACATTTTTTTATTAGACAACAGATCGACCTGGACATCCACGATATTATGTACCAAGTTTCTAAATAGTTGGCTGACATTGTGAAGCCGATGGTACATAATGAGGTTCAACAAGTGAGGGAGATTGAAACCAATCGAATGCACCCAGGAGAATGTTCGGCTAGTTCTTCCATCCCTTTGAAGAACAGGGTTGTTCAGCATGAGACCGTGGCTCCTGGTGTTGTTCCTCAGCCGCATGTGCATCAGCTAGTGCCTACTCAGGTGCATCTGATAGCGCACCTAGTAACACAAGCCCAATTTCCTGGCAACCAGCACACTGCATGATCACCGTCGAACCTTGGGGGGAAAATGTGCCACTTGACCAAGCGAATCTGCAGTATGAGCAGATCAACATGGCTAGAAGACTAATTCAGGCTCCAAGACACTCTGGATTGTCGTCCATTATGCCGTATGTTTCTACGGATGACCCTATAATGTAGGCGAATAATGTTAGCCAGTCGGATTGGTAGCCGATGGCCCCTGGCTATGACTTAGCTCGACTATTTGATGACGCTGTTTATAGTGGACTACCATTCACGTAGTCATTGACAGTACCCAATCCATACCTTCCATGAAGCGTAAATTTTCTAAGAACGACCAACGTCCGAGCTGAGAAGCCATAGAATATTGTTCCACCTTGTCCTCAGGCTCTGTTAGCCGTTTCAGGAGCTCAGGTTGTAGGCTTTGGTGGCCATACCCAATAGCAGCAATGGGTCATTACCCCACCTATTGGTAATGGCCAATATACCACATACAACATTCAAAACCCTATCCAACAAAGTGCATAATAGAGGCCGCCAGTGCAGAACGCCTACCAGTAGAATCCAGTCGAGAATCGGTAGGGGATGTCACACTGATAAACTCAGAAATTATTGCTAATACCATGCTGAGGTACTTCGGCATCCAACTGAAACCTGTGGATAGGCCTATTTATAAGAAGCCTTACCCTGATTGGGTAGATCGGATAGCACCTTTGCCAAGGGGCTTCAAAATACCAGAGTTTGCCATCTTCTCTGGCGGATGATGGAAAATCCACTATCGAGCACATCGATAGATTCATTGCCTAATGCGGCGAGGCTAGCCAAAATAAGTATCATAAATTGCAGCTATTCCCTCTCTCTCTAACGGGAATAACCTTCGCATGGTACTCCTCTTTGGCTCCTGATTCTGTACAAAGTTGGTCTGACATGGAGGGTTGCTTCCATGATAGGTTCTATTGGCCCCAACTTCAGGCTACCATGACTGATCTAAAAAATCTCAAGTAGCAGGTTGATGAATCGCTATCGATTTTATCAAGAGGTTCAAAAAGAAGGTTGGGAAATGCACCGTACACTTCCCCGATGTTATACCCCGTAGTTCAAGGGTATGTATGTGAGGACGTACGTACGAGAATACGACCTTAAAATTGGAAAGGAAGAAAGATGTGATTTTTCGATGGAAAAAGTTCCGAATTTTGTGAAGGAAAAAGGTTCGTTAATGGGAATTGGATTCCCGGATTCGGTATTCGGACTTTTTGGAATATTTGAGAATTATGGAATTTTATTTTCCGGAATTGGTCACGTGGGGCCCGCGGGAGGAATTTACGGTTGTAGGGCCCACTTTATTTTTCGAGATTTTTGGCATTACGGATATTTTCGGAAGATGAAATATTTTGGACCAATTGGAGGGTGACATGTGTCACCCCTTGGTGGACGAATTGGAAGGCAATGGTTGGCACGTTTTTAACATGTTAAAGGCCATAAACATTTGGTCAAAGTTTAGTAGATATTTTGTGTAGTAGATGGATAAGTGGGACCCACACACACATGGCCAAATCTAGACCACACACTTGTTTCAATCCTAGCCCTTGAATGTCCTATAAATACCCCCTTAGTGCAAGACATAATTTCATCCACACTTAGAGATTTCAAAGTCTTGAAAACTCCTCCTTCCTCTCTTGTGTGCTCTCGACCATGGGCTGATTTTGTGAGCAAAACTTGTCAAAAAATTCTTAAAGTTCTAAGTGTTCTCCCTTGGGGTGTTAGGAAGATTTTGTACCAAGGGTTGGAAAAGATTTCACACCCCTAGCCTAAATACACCCCCTTGGCCGAAAGTTGGTAGTGTTGTAGCCTAAGTGTTCTTCACTTGTTGGAGTTGAAGTGATAAGAGAAGTTGTTTAGAAACTTCTAAGGGTTGCTTGGAGCGGATTGGAGCTAAACGTTGCTCAGGATCGACTTATAAACTTGGATAATTTTGGGCTTATCGAGGTAATGATCTATGTCCTTCTATTGTAATTGGATATTACATGTTGTAGTAACTTAGAATTGAGTATATATATATTGGAAGGATGATTGAATAGAATTGAACCGTATTTACATCGACCGTATTTACTGAGACTTGTAGTATTTTTGGGGGCGTTGTTGTATACGTCAGGTTAGGCGTGTAACCCCTCGGAGTTGTTGGTTGGCAGCGCCTTGTTAGAGAGAGATTTATGTGGTTACGGGGAGGTGTCTGCCGAATTTTACAGAGAATAAGGAATCTTGTATTTAGAATATTCTACGAAGAGATCCAGAAGTTGATAGGCGTTTTATGGTCATTATAGGTTGAAGTACTACGAGTAGCGTATTACTGAAGGGTGGAAAAGGCTAGTGGTTATAGTACTTGGAGCGTTTTGCTAATTGTCGATAACCGTCGCGAGGTATGTGAACCTCTTCCTATCTTTTCTAGCATGATTGTGTGAACTATGTAGTACGGTAGACGTACATGTGCTAAATGAATTTGGTTGGTTTAAAACATAAAGTGTTATAACGGCTTTATGGGAAGTTTGTTATAACAACTTTATGTAGGTAAAGAAATTGTTTGTGGTTTTTAAAAGATAAGAGACTTGACTTATAAATGACTTGATGTGAAATATTAAGGACTTTGTTTGTGTTAAAAAGTTGTGAAACCGCTTTTATGAGAAATGGGTAATTGGGTTTTAAAAGGAATAATATTATATTCGGAAATGAGAACAAGTATCGAACAAACCACTGCAGCGTTAATAAAGGAAAATGTATTGACAAATTAATTACTATTAAAACCAGTAGAAACCTCCATATGCATAGAAGCTAAGATAAGACAAAATTATATTACATTTCCTAGATCATGACTGCTTTAATAAGAATCATTATAAACAAGCATTAATTTTCTTAAATTTCCAAAGTAAGGAACTTGATTTCTAAAAGAAAAGAGACTTGAGGAATTGAAGAGTTTTTGGTTTAAAAGAAAGACATGGTTTTGTCTTAAATTGATTTAAAACCTAAAGTGTTATAACAGCTTTATGGGAAGTTAGTTATAACGACTTTATGAAAACAAAAGAATGGTTTTATCATTAGTTTTAAAATGGTAACTTGACTTTAAAAGGAGAAGTGTTTTGGTCTAAAAAGAAGGCATGGTATTGTCTTAATTTGGTTTAAAAAGGAAAGTATGGAAGTTTTTTTGGTTTACTTAAAATGTTAGTCACTCTATTTTGATAATACGGGCATCGGGTGACCTTTGTAAAAGAAATGGATCTTTTAAAAAGAATTTAACGTACGTAGTACTTTGGGGTTAAAACCTGGACTTTGGCATAAAATGAAAGTACCTTGAGTTGTGTGTAACTTGCCTATGTTTGCGTGTGATAGCCTTGTCGTGCTAGTATTGTATTTCTATACCACCGCGTCTCTCGATGGAGGGCCGGCTGATTTGTTATGATCTTACTTGGGCGTCTGGCGGTGTGGAGCATTCCACGGGTGCAACGTGATTATTATTTCATGGACTAACTCTCCATGAGGTTTTACTGATTCGGCTTGGTATCTGGTAGTTGGCTCTCGTACTTGCCCCGAGGTCTTGGTGATTCGGCAGTATCCGGTAGTTAGCCTTACTTGCCCGTTCAGTTTTGTGAAGTCTCGTGATTCCGGCAGTATCGGTAGTTAGTCTTCGTCTTGTCCCGACTATGTGCGCGCAGTGGTATCTGGTAGTTGGCTTCGTACTTTCCACGGGTCGAACCGTGGTATGGTTATATAGATTTGTTGAGTACGGCTTGGTATCGGTAGTTGGCTTCGTACTTGCCGGTCGATTGATGATGCGGCTTTGGTATCGGTAGTTAGCTCGTACTTGCCCGTCTGATTTTATAATCTGAGTGGGACACGGTGTTCATATGTACTCCTTGGGGTGGTTATCGTAGGCTGCGGCGATGAGGATGTGTTCCACGGGCATGATTGATGTTGCGGGCATGAGACCCATAGTTATATTTGAGTGATGACTTTGAGGCGTGAGTCACGACTTAGCGTATTTGCATACATGTATATCGTAGTTTGGTTATCATATATGTCTCTGTTTTATATAGACTACTATGATTTCATTTCTGATATTTTGATTTCACATACTTGGTACTGTTATCGACCTCCTTGGGGGTGCGTTCATCCGCAGTAAGTACATCGATTGTTGATCCTCGCTCATGGATCACGATTCGTATTAGGAAGCTCCGTTTCTCGGAGGCTTATCTTTTAGTATGTTTCCACTGAGTTGTAGGTTCTGTACATTCGGGGTATGGCGGGGCCACTGTCGTCATAGTTGTTACACTCTTAGAAGTGCATGAAATCTTGTTGTGGCGGGGTTGTAAAAGATGTAACTGTTCAAATTTCTGTATATATATGCAAAAAGGCAACCGTTTTGGTTATCCTGTTCTCTTTTATCTTGTTTCATATCTGTATGTTTTATTTCCGCTGGTTTTTCTCTGATGTTGTATCACTAGGGTGCCCGGGGTAAGGCACCAGTCGCGGGCCGTGGTGGTCGTGACAAAAGTGGTATCAGAGCGATTAGTCCTCGGAAAGTGTCTGAGCACCGTGTCTAGTAGAGTCTTGATTATGGGTGTGTTGTGCACCACATCTATAATCAGGAGGCTGCAGGACATTTAGGATTTGTTTCCATTCTTCTCACTCTGAGATCGTGCCTTAGAGCTGTGTTGTAAGTTGGACTCCCTCTGACGTATTCTTTTATATCAGTTATGCCTCCCGAAGGCAACGAGCCGGAAGAAGCAGCGAAGGAGGCGCGAGTAGAGCACGGAGGTTACGAGGACATAGGCCCGTCTTTACAGAGGTGGTGCTACTGACAGATTCTACGATGCCGCCCGGCCCAACGAGTTTAGAAGCGGCGGCGGTAGCTCACGAGGCCACGATATCGAGCCTCCGATCCGCGGCGAGAACAGAGGATATGGGTTGCAAGGAGATGGCCCAGTTACTAGTTAGGTTTATGGCGAGACTTGAGGGCGGGCGAGGCCGGTGGTACGAAGGCACCCGGGCGATAGTTGGAGACCGGGACTTCTTAAGTTGCGATCCGCGATTCTATGGATCGAGAGGCGAGGATGACCTCGGGAGTTTATCAAGCGATTCTGATGGATCATGAGTGATCGAGGCCTCGAGCGAGTCGGTGGTATTGGGTTCGCATCGGTGCGTGATCTGCGATCGATTGGTTTGATCGTACGGAACTGTCGGGGAGCATGCGGCTTCGGTGTATGGGCGAGTTCTCGAGGCATTCTTGCACATTTCTTGCACATTTCTTGCCCACGGATGAGGAGGGCTCGGTAAATGATTTTTGATGTTGAGGCGGGGCGGGCGTGCGGTTGGGAAGTACAACGTAGAGTTCGAATCGTTGACCCGATATGTCCCGGCGTTAGTGGTAAATATGAAGGACAGAGTGCACCGCTACGTCACGGGGCTCGATGACTACTTGGCAGAGGCTTGCTCGGGTGTAGCTCTTCAGGCGGGCATGGACATTGCGCGTGCGAGCTTATGCACTTGGGTGTGAGGCGGAGAGGTCGACGGAATGGCCGGGATCGCGAAGAGGCGAACAGCGAGGTCTTTTGGCGACTTTCGAGCGGACCGCCTCGGCCGAAACTAGTTATGCGCCTCCGCCGATCTGAGCGGTCCTCCGCGATCTTGAGGCATCCGCAGTATTCATGGCGGTCGGGGCTCCAGGTTCAAGTTTTCGGGAGTAGTGGTGTTGACGGATGAGGCCACCCTTACCTCGGTGTAGCGTTGCGGTAGAATCCATAAGGGAAGTGTCGTCTGGTTCGGGAGGTTGTTTTACATGTGGCGGCGGGGCCATTCTCGAAATTGTCCGAGCAGGTGGCGCGGATGTAGAGACTCGGCGCGGGATCTATGGTGGTTCATCACCTACGGCTATGCACCTGCAGTGGGCCTATGATTAGAGTGAAGCGGTAGATGCAGGTATATCCTTAACCCTCTAGAGATTAGTATGCTTGATATGATGATCTTATTATTGTGTGCTATGTACGGATAGCGTTGTGTTATTTGTGAGTTAGAAAACATGGTTAGTTGAAAGGATAAGTATGGGGACATGGAAGGTGTGAACCTTAGAATATTACACGTTGAGACATTAGATGTAAGGCCGTCTTGAGTAAAGGATTTTACGGTTAACCCTTGTCGGAGTGCATAGTATACGTGGAGTTTGTGTGATAATTCCATGGGTAGTGTGAGATGGAAGTGGTAGCTTTCATGACGTGAATTAGTAAGATTGTTCCGGATCGGGGAACAAGAGTTTGGCATGATTATGGGTCGGGTTGGAGACCATTCGCGGGTCAACCCGTAGCCCGGTATGAGGTGGGGTCAGTTCGAGGTGTTCCCGCTAGGTGGTAGGGTCACGAGGTGCTAGGCGAGTTTAGGTAACCATCGTATGAGTTCGTGGATATGTTCGACCAGAAGCGGATCGTGAAGGCCGGGAATGGCCTTAGAGGAAGTGAAGCTAGTTAGATGACCAAGTTTGGAGGTAGTGACTCCAAAGTTTTGAAAGCTGACGATGGTGAAGTATGGGCGTGTACTAGAGAGAGATTTGGTGTCGAGAAGAAGTGCGACGAGTAAGGAAAGAAGTGAGCGTGTGTTAGCAGAATAAAAGAGATCATTTTGTTGCGAAGTGAAGATGCGAATGGAGTATCCTTTAGACCATGGGTGGAAGCTTTTGTGATGTAAGAGTGATTTCTCGTTGGCTTGGATTTGAGATTTTGCGCATATGTTGTATTATGGCCATGGGTGGCATAATTGGTTTCCTAAGTATAGTAGGGAAGACTATCTGCATACGTATGTTTGGAGACTTAGAAGGAACATTCGGACGAATGTTTCTAAGGAAGAATGTTATACCCGTAGTTCGGGGTATGTATGTGAGGGCGTGCGTGCGAGAATCGACCTTAAAATTGGAAAGGAAGAAAGATGTGATTTTTCGCGGAAAAAGTTTGGATTTTGTGAAGGAAAAAGGTTCGTTAATGGGAATTGGATTCGGATTCGATGTCGGACTTTTTGGAATATTTGAGAATTATGGAATTTTATTTTCGGAATTGGTCACGTGGGGCCGCGGGAGGAATTTATTGTAGGCCCACTTTATTTTGAGATTTTTGGCATTACGGATATTTTGGAAGATGAAATATTTTGGACCAATTGGAGGTGACATGTGTCACCCTGGTGGAGCAATTGGAAAGGCAATGGTTGGCGTTTTTAACATGTTAAAGGCCATAAACATTTGGTCAAAGTTTAGTAGATATTTTGTGTAGTAGATGGATAAGTGGGACCCACACACACATGGCCAAATCTAGACCACACACTTGTTTCAATCCTAGCCCTTGAATGTCCTATAAATACCCCCTTAGTGCAAGACATAATTTCATCCACACTTAGAGATTTCAAAGTCTTGAAAACTCCCTCCCTTTCCTCTTGTGTGCTCTCGACCATGGGCTGATTTTGTGAGCAAAACTTGTCAAAAAATTCTTAAAGTTCTAAGTGTTCTCCCTTGGGGTGTTAGGAAGATTTTGTACCAAGGGTTGGAAAAGATTTCACACCACAGCCTAAATACACCCTTGGCGAAAGTTGGTAGTGTTGTAGCCTAAGTGTTCTTCACTTGTTGGAGTTAAAGTGATAAGATAAGTTGTTTAGAAACTTCTAAGGGTTGCTTGGAGCGGATTGGAGCGTAAGGAATTGGAGCTAAATGTTGCTCAGGATCGACTTATAAACTTGGATAATTTTGGGCTTATCGAGGTAATGATCTATGTCCTTCTATTGTAATTGGATATTACATGTTGTAGTAACTTAGAATTGAGTATATATATATTGGAAGGATGATTGAATAGAATTGAACTGTATTTACATCTGATTTGTATTCTGATGAGACTTGTAGTATTTTGTGAGGCGATGTTGTATACGTCCAGGTTAGGCGTGTAACCCCCATGGAGTTGTTGGTTTGGTAGCAGGCATTGTGAGGAGGAGATTTATGTGGTTACTGGGGGATGCTCGAATTTTCTGTAGAATAAGGAATCTTGTATTTAGAATATTCTACGAAGAGATCTAGAAGTTGATAGACGTTTTATGGCCATTATAGGTTGAAGTACTACGAGTAGCGTATTCTACTTGAAGGGTGGAAAAGGCTAGCAAGGTTATAGTACTTGGAGCGTTTTGCTAATTGTCGATAACTGTCGCGAGGTATGTGAACCTCTTCCTATCTTTTCTAGCATGATTGTGTGAACTATGTAGTACGGTGAGCGTCGTGTGCTAAATGAATTTGGTTGGTTTAAAACATAAAGTGTTATAACGGCTTTATGGGAAGTTTGTTATAACAACTTTATGTAGGTAAAGAAATGGTTTGTGGTTTTTAAAAGATAAGAGACTTGACTTATAAATGACTTGATGTGAAATATTAAGGACTTGGTTTGTGTTAAAAAGTTGTGAAACCGCTTTTATGAGAAATGGGTAATTGGGTTTTAAAAGGAATAATATTATATTCGGAAATGAGAATAAGTATCGAACAAACCACTGCAGCGTTAATAAAGGAAAATGTATTGACAAATTATTTACTATTAAAACCAGTAGAAACATCCATCTGCATAGAAGCTAAGATAAGACAAAATTGTATTACATTTCCTAGATCATGGCTGCTTTAATAAGAATCATTATAAACAAGCATTAATTTTCTTAAATTTCCAAAGTAAGGAACTTGATTTCTAAAAGAAAAGAGACTTGAGGAATTGAAGAGTTTTTGGTTTAAAAGAAAGACATGGTTTTGTCTTAAATTGGTTTAAAACCTAAAGTGTTATAACAGCTTTATGGGAAGTTAGTTATAACTACTTTATGAAAACAAAAGAATGGTTTTATCATTAGTTTTAAAATGGTAACTTGACATTAAAAGGAGAAGTGTTTTGGTCTAAAAAGAAGGCATGATATTGTCTTAATTTGGTTTAAAAAGGAAAGTATGGAAGTTGTTTTGGTTTACTTAAAATGTTAGTCACTCTATTTTGATAATACGGGCATCGGGTGACCTTTGTAAAAGAAATGGATCTTTTAAAAAGAATTTAACGTACGTAGTACTTTGGGGTTAAAACCTGGACTTTGGCATAAAATGAAAGTACCTTGAGTTGTGTGTAACTTTCCTATGTTTGCGTGTGATAGCCTTGTCGTGCTAGTATTGTATTTTTATACCACGCGTCTCGATGGGCGGCTGATTTGTTATGATCTTACTTGGGCGTCTGGCGTGTGAGCATTCCGTAGATGCTCGTGATTATTATTCCATGGACTAGCTCTCGCGAGGTTTCTTGATTCGCTTGGTATCGGTAGTTGGCTCTGCGTACTTGCCCCGAGGTCGTGGTGATTCGCGGTATCTGGTAGTTAGCCTTCGTACTTGCTCCGTTCAGTTTTGTGATGAAGTCTCGTGATTCCGACTTGGTATCTGGTAGTTAGTCTTCGTACTTGCCCCGGCCAGCTACGTGGTGCAGGTGGTATCTGGTAGTTGGCTTTCGTACTTGCCACAGGTCGGCCATTGGTATGGTTATATAGATTTGTTAGTGCGGCATTGTTATCGGTAGTTGGCTTCGTACTTGCCGGTCGATTGATGATCGCGGCTTTGGTATCCGTAGTTAGCCGTACTTGCCGTCACGGTTTTATGACACAGTGGGACACGTGTTCATGTGTACTCCTTGGGGTGGTTATCGTAGACTGCCGGCAGTGAGGAAGGTGTTCCACGGGCATGATTGATGTTGTGGGCATGAGACCCATAGTTATATTTGAGTGATGACTTTGAGGGCGTGAGTCACGACTTGGCGTATCGCTTACATATTATGTCTGTAGTTTGGTTATCATATATGTCTCTGTTTTATATAGACTACTATGATTTCATTTACGATATTTTGATTTCACATACTTGGTACATGTTTTACTGACCTCCTTCGGGGGGCTGCGTTCATGCCGCAGGTAGAGGTACATCGGTTGTTGATCCTCGCTCATAGGATCACAGTTCTCCGTTTCTCCGGAGGCTTATCTTTTGGTATGTTTCCCTGAGTTGTAGTTTCTTGTACATTCAGGGGTATGGCGGGGCCCTGTCCCGTCATAGTTGTTGTTACACTCTTAGCAGTGCAGTAATCTTGTTGTGGCGGGGTTGTAAAGGATGTAACTGTTCAAATTTCTGTATATATATGCAAAAAGGCAACCGTTTTGGTTAGCCTGTTCTCTTTTATCTTGTTTCATATCTGTATGTTTTATTTCCGCTGGTTTTTCTCTGATGTTGTATCACTAGGGTGCCCGGGGTAAGGCACCAGTCGCGGGCCCGTCGTCGGGTCGTGACACCCGAGTCTGAGTGTGCCCACATGATAATCAACAACATGCACCCTCAGTTAAAGGAGAAGTTGGTAGGACAATCTTAATCTGACCTGAGTCAGTAAGCCGAAAAGGCTAGCCAAATATAGCAGTACGTCCAGGAGAAAGAGCGGAAAGAGCCAGCCGAAATCGAGCCTCCCACTTGGTATCCATCACTAAAGCGGATGAGTCTGGTCCGAGTCAGTCGACTGCATGGCAGACATGATGGTGGCCGAGATTGTTAGGGGTAAGGTTTACACTTGCCTAGCCTTAAAAGTCGTAAAAGGAAAAGAGACAAGTTCATCCGATGACAGGGTCAGTTACTCGTTTGATATCACGAAGGCAGATTAAATCTTTGATCATCGGCTCAAAGATAAGTAGATTCGGCTTCTTGATTGTCATAGGATTCCTGATGTGCGATCTATACACACGCTTAACGCAAATGCACGTATCATTTCAAGTAATATAGTCTAGGTAAGACCGAATATCGTCCTCAAGGACTGGTTTTCAAGTACCGATTATCTACGCTTTAGTTTCTATTTGGTTAACGTTAATTGGTTTGGATTTTTTGACTAATAATGCAGGAAATAAACTAATTATGAAAATACTTTAAATTAAATCAGTTATGACGGAGATTTAGGGCTTCCAAGATCATCAACTATCCACTCTATTCAATCCTTAACACAATTAGACTAACTTCTTCTTCTACGTTAAGATAGCAGGTTAACTAGACCGTTTTATACTCCTGTTAAGGTAATATAAACACTCAACCCCAATGGAGAACCCTTCTATCTTTCGATGACAAGATTGACTACAAATGAGGATTAAGAGAAATAACCTATTCAGCTACACAAGTATCGGGGTACTTTCGTCCACGATTTAAACCTATGTTTATTCAACTATAGCATATTCACAATCTCCCCTTTCAGATTTCGATTAGAACTCATGTAAGTGATGATAACTAGTGATCAATTAATTATCAAGCAATCAAAACAACTATTGAATAAATCTTAAACAAGTGAAGAAGAAATCAACTAATGTAGTTATTCATGAATAAGAGTTTCAAGAGAATCACAAGGAAATCCCTAACAAAGTAATTAGCTCCTAGCCATAGTCACGCTAAGAACTAATATAATCTTCATACATGAACTGAAATAAACAAAGACAAAAGAGAAAGAAAAGAAAATATTTGAACTAGGTCTCAAATCTTCGCCTCCTAGAGTTGTGTTGTATGTACAATGGATGGATGAATAATGAGCAGGGTTTTAGGGATTATATAGGTTTTGTAGGTAGGAAAAGTTATCCCTTTTGGACTCTGAAAACGTGTCAAATTCGGCCCAAAACGTCAAACATACCGTGTCGGCGCCGTGGCCCTGAGATTGGGCGCCACGACGCTGAAAAACCTGCAGCGAAATCAACTTTCGGAGCATTCACATGGTAAGCTGTTCATGGCGCCGAGGCATTTTTCTGGCGGATTTTCGTTTACGTCCTTTTTCGTCCGACGTCGATCTCTCTATACTTCCCGGGATTTCATAGACTTCAGTTATTGGCCCTTTTGTGTGCAATTCCATCTCAAATAAGCCCATTTCCTCTCCTTTTCACCATCTCTCCATTTCTGACCGCTGTGACACAAAAGAATGAAAACTACCATAATATTGTACTACACGTCAACAAAATGAGTAAAATACTAACTAAAAATGACTCAAAAAGTATATATAAAATACGCCTATCAATTCCACTGTAGTGTTATACCGTATTTTGGTATATGCGTAAGGACGTCGTAGAAAATTTGAAACTTTAATTAGGCTTGGCGATTTAACTTTGTTCACAACACGGTTAGAGTCGTTTTTTGAAACATTTTCACGACTTTTTCGTAGGGAAAATTCCGGCTATGTCATTTCTAATTTTTGCGGATTTTTCCGAGAGGCGAAACATTTTGGATTAACGGGAGGGTGGCATGTGTCACCTCACAGTGGAACCAAGTGGACGGCACCAAAGGGAATTGTTGGGCACGTTTTTGGCATTTTTGTTGCCTCAAACATTTGGTCAATGTTTGGTAGGATATTTGTGTGGTTGATGACCAAGTGGGACCCACACAACACATGGCTTAATCTACACCTTACACTTGCCTAACACTTCTTGGAAGAATCTTGGCCATTGGTTGGCCATTTCTTGACCTATAAATACCAGCTGTTGATGAAATTCTTCATCCAAAATCATTTCTAAGTGTTAAAAATCCTCCTCTCCTTGTAGTGTTCTCGTCCAACACCATCCCCTCCCCTTGGCGAGAGCCCTCCCCTCACAGTAGTGTGGTAGTGGTACTCCCCAGCCTAGTTGTCTCGTAAAACACCCCTCTTGGTAGAAATACTCTCAAAAGTATTGTTATAATGCCCAAATTACCTTAGCCATATACCTTGTAGTATTCTAAGGCTATACCTTTACAAAAAGCCCAGTTATACTATTATACTTCCCGTCGGTACAAAACCGAACCCTAAGTAAATCTTCACCCGTAGTTGAAGTTATAAGTAGAAGTTGGTTAGAACTTGGCGGTTGTTTGGATGGTCGGGCGCGAGTAGGAGCTAAACCTTGCTCGGGATCGACATTTAAACTCGGATAATTATGGGCTTATCGAGGTAAATATCTTGTCCTCTATTGTAATTGGAGATTACATGATTGTTAGACTATATAGTTGAAGTATACTATATATAGAATCGCACGTTGTTGTCGTGATGTCTTTTGACTTAAGCTGAATAATAAGAAACCTTTCGAAGAAGAATCTTGAATCAGTATTTACATAGGGGTGTATTCAGAGACTTGTGTAGCTTTTACGTGAGGTAGAATTGTGCCTGTCAGATTAAACGTATAACCCCTGGTTGGCTTGGTAGCGGCCAGTTAGAGAGGAGATTTACGCTGTTTGTGCGGGAGAGTCTTCTTGAATTTTACGTAGAATGTTCTACGAAGGGATCTAAATGTTAATAAAGCGCCTTGTGGCCTTATAGGTTGAAGTACTACGTATGGCGCGATCTACTTGGCAGGAGTAGCCAAGCGGTTGGAAGTACTTGGGCGTTTTGCTATTAGTCGATACTCGTCGCGAGGTATGTGAACCTCTTCCTATCTCTTCTAGCATGATATGTGTGAACTATGTAGTACGGTGAGCGTCACGTGTGCTAAATGTATTTGATTGGTTTAAAACATAAAGTGTTATAACGGCTTTATGGGAAGTTGGTTATAACGACTTTATGTTGGTAAGAAATACTTGTGGTTTTAAAGGTAACCGATTTGAACTATAAGCGGCTTGTTATGTGTTAATAAAGAACTTGAAGTATTTCAAAGATTTGAATCATTTTGAAAGAAGGAGTAATACTTGGTTTTTTGAAAACTTAAGAGTTATACTAGCTTTATGGAAAGTTAGGTATAGCGGCTTAAGAATGTTTCATCGATTTGAAATCGAATGTGTATCGACAAACCACCGCAGCGTAATAAAAGGAAATGTTTTGTGATTTAGTATTATTAAAATCGTGAGAAACTTCCATCCGCATAAGCTAAGATGAGACAAAATGATATTTCCTAGATCATGGTCTTTGTAATAAGATTGTTATAAACAAGAATATCCTACTCACATATAAGGCTTATGTTTCTCGGATGGTTTAAAAGAGAATTATATTCTTAAATGGGTAAGACTATGAACTACGAAACCTTTCTAAAATAAGAAACGTGAACATTTGAAATTAGGCAAACTTGGGCGTTTGGATAATAATGTTGTTACTGATTGTACAAAGATAAGTGTTTTGATTTACTTCAAAAGATAATCACTCTCTTTTCATATATCATGGTATTGTGTGACTTTTGTGAAAGTAACGATCTTTTAAAAAGTTAATGTATGGAGTACTTTGGGGATAGCAACCCAACATGTTGACTTATAGTAGGAAGTACCTTGTGTGTATAACTTGATTGTGTTGGTTTGTGATAGCCTTGTAATACCTTCGTGTTAATTGGATAAGTAATCATATTAGGACGCTACGTGTTAGTATTACGTGATGTTTGTGTAAAAGGGTTTCTCCTCGATTGTGCTTATGTTGGTTAAACGATAAACCGTTATGTTGGTATTATACCACTCACCGTGTTTCCGGGTTCACCGCCTCCGTCGCGGGTAGACTCAGCGATCCGGGACCATGATTCGAGAATACCTCATGCGGGTCCCGGCCTACGCGAGCTACGAGTTCGAGTTAGTGCGCGCCTTTATGGTCATGCGGTCTATGCGCTACGCGGATCGCGAGTCGGGGCGACGCCGGGAGTAGCTACCGACGCGGGTTATACCTCATGCGCCTATGAGATTGGCCTATGCGAGTGCGGGAGTTCGAGGCTAGACGCGCACATTTGATATTGCGGGCGGCGGCGGCTTTGATCATGTGACGATGCAGACAGATATCATGATACGATTTATGACCTTGTTAGTACCGCTGGTGTTAGTAGCCTGGCTATGCCTTCGCATTTACCTGCATCGCTTTATTTGGACACAGTGGGACTGCTGTTCACGTGTATTCCTTGGTGCTTTTCTATCATTGATCACGGCGGTGAGGAAGGTATTCCGCGGCATGATTGATGTTGGCGTGAGACCCATGTTTATATTTGAGTGATGACTTTGAGGCGTGAGTCACGACTTGATATGATCGCTATTTATTGTGAATCGTAGTTTGGTTATCATACATGTCTCCCGCTTTATATAGACTACTATGATTTCATTCTGATTTTCAGCCACATACTCTGCACTGTCTCGACCTCCTTCGGGGCCGCGTTCATGCCGCAGAAAAGGTACACGATCGTTGATCCTCGCCTAGGGTCACGATTCAGCGTTTGGGAAGCTCCGTTCCTCGAGGCTTATCTTGGTATAGTCCCCTATTGTTGTAGGTGCTTACATTCGTGGTATGGCGGCCCTGTCCGTCGTTGTTGTCATATCATTCGTAGAGGTCCGTAGTACCGCTGCGTGTGGTTGTAAAGAAAGGATTAAACTATTCATTTTGAAAGAGTTGTTATTATTATTTATGCCAAAGGTAACTTTCTTGAGATATCGTGTCTCAATTTATCTTGATTCATATCTTGGTTATTTTATATTCGATTACTCGATGTATGACTACCGGGTGCGGGTAAGGCACGACCACGCCCCGAATCGGTCGTGACAAAAGTGGTATCGAGCGATTAATCCTCGGAAAGTGTCTACGTATCGATGAAGTCTTGATTATCGGTGTGCGCACTACATCAATAATCGTGAGGCTATAGGATATTTAGGATTGGTTTCTATTTCTTCTCACTCGAGATCGTGCCTTAGAGCTGCGTTGTAAGTTGGACCTCTAACGTATTTCTTTCCTTACGGTTATGCCTCGCGTAGGCAACCCGCCCAGAGGGCAAGGCGGAGCCGCGAGTGAGTACAGAGGGGTTACGTGGGCACAGCCCAATTATCACCTCAGGTGGTGCTTCGTTCGGGAGTTCTGCGACGCCACTAGCCCGAGTTTAGCACGGCGGCAGTTAGCCTCATCGCGCCATGATATTTGAACCTTCGCCCACGATCGAACAGAGAATATAAATTTCAAGGAGACGACCACATTAACTATGGATTTAACTACGAGAGTATACCGATGTCTGCGAGTCTTGATGAATATCAACGAGAAGGTTGTGCAAAGAGTAAGTTCTTGATTAGGCGGCATGGCACTATGCGGGCTTATGCGCAGCAGTCGAGAAACGTAGAGATCGGCGTTAACGGGCGACGCAGAAGAGGCCGAGTAGCAAGGTCCTTTGGTAACTTTCGAGGCGAAGTCACCTCACCAATGGATTAGATTTGCACATCCACGGTGCGCAGAGGTCCTCCACGAATTTCGGGACGTCCGGTATGCAGGAGTTGGTCGAGCTCCGCATCTTAGGTTCACGCGTAATGACGCCATCCCGGGAATGTCGCTTTTTGGTACTTGTTGTACCACGACCATCGTGGTCCGATGTCGAGAGTGTCTAGTAGGAGGACTTAGCTTCCAGATCGGTGGGTAGTTCGTCATCTTCCCTAGCTATGCGCTCACTGGGGCGATTTGATTAGAACGACTAAGGGAGTGAAACAAGAGATATAGATATATCCTGCAGAGATCGATGTATGATAAGGTGAGTATACCTTAAGTGTTATGTTCGGATAACATGAGTGTTTATTGTGATTAGAAATCTTGGTTAGTTAACCAAGTAGGATTTGGGGATAGAGAAGGTGTGAGCCTTAGAGTGTTATACGTAGAGACCTTAGAGGTAAGGCCATCCGAGCGAAGGTGTAGTGTTATGTTTGACCTTTATAGAGTGCATAGTGCACGTGAACTATGTTTATTGGATAAGTCCCTGAGTAGTGGGGTATGAAAGAGGGTAGTTGAGCTAAGAAGACCTCTAGGTTTTCGTAACGTGGTTAGAGAGAGTTTTCCTTCGGGGAGCTATCGTTTTGCGCGCGTTCGGTCGGTTGAGGCCACGTTGGGTCAACCCGGCATGTATGGTGGTGGGTCGGTTTGTGGTGGTCCCGCCTTGTGATAGGTCACGAGGTGTTAGGCCCAAGTTTAGTTAACCAACAGACGAACTTCGTGGATGCTTTCGACCCGAGTCGCCGGCGAGGTCACCATCTTGTCTTAGCAAAGACCGAGTGCTCGCAGATGTTGTTTATATCGGAAGCGGTTGTAAGGCTGCAGACGGTACCTACCTTCACCTTATGGCGCATGAAGCCAGTGGTGGCTATTTTCGTTTTCTAAAAGTTTTACCAGCAGGTTAGGAACTCGGGAGTCTCAGACCGCATCCGCCTCGCCGCGCGTGGATTTCAGGGATAGTTGTGGGGATTGTTGTCTCCTGTGGAGGTAGTGTTTAAGCTACCATTTCAATGTTCGGATGTCGTCTTTTGAAGCCTTGTAGGTGCGGAAGTGTAAGTTGTCGGTCGATTGGTTCGATGTTGGCAAGGTGCAGATAGTTGGTTCAGGCTTGTTCCAGCAGACTGTGGATAGGGAAGTCGTCAGAGAGGTTTTGGCGACTCGGAGAAATCGTGCGATAATCGGCGACGACGCCAGAGTTCAGTGCCGACGGTCGGTCTTCTTGAAAGTACCACCCGTTAGGGTGTGGCGGGTTTTGGAGCAGAGGAACTTAGCCCGAGTTACTTTGGGCCTTTTGAGTTCATGTGAAGGAGATAGGCGGGTTGCCTATAGGTTAGCTTTGCCGTCCGACTTAGGAGGCGACGTCCGATCTTCGTATTGATATGTTCGGGAAAGTATCGAGACCCATCCAGTGTGTTCCCAATAATGACCACATTAGAGATAATAACCCGAGTTTTGGAAATCAAGCGATTCGAATGTGGTAAGAGTTCGAGGGTATGACACCTCGGGGATCGACGCGGCTGTGCACCATTTGTTGGTCGGAGTGACACTAGAACCTCGCGGCAAAGTGACAAAAGTAGTATCACGACGAGTAAAGGGAGGAGCGAGCATGTATGGCGCAGCATAGATGTGATCATTTCTTTGGTAAAAAGGTGCGAAGAAGTATATTTTAGCCGAGGGAGGTTTTGTGGTGATATTGGAGGTGTTTCTCGTGGACTTGGATGGAAGTATTTGCGCAAGTTGTTTACGTGGCCATTGTGGCGGGATTGTTTCGTAAGTATAGTAGTGAAGACTATCTTGGCGCACGCTTGTTTTGAGACTTAGAAGGAACATTCGGGACGAATGTTTCTAAGGAGGGGAGAATGTTATTCCCCGTATTTCCAGAGTATGTAAGTAAGGACGTACGTAGAAAATTTGAAACTTTTAATTAGGCTTGGCCGATTTAACTTTGTTCACAACACCCGTTAGAGTCGTTTTTGACGAAACGTTTTCACGGCTTTTCGTAGGGAAAATTCGGCTATGTCATTTCTAATTTTTGATTTTTACGAGAGACGAAACATTTTGGACCAGCGGAGGGTGACATGTGTCACCCTCACATTGGAAGCAAGTGGGCGCACCAAAGGGAATTGTTGGGCACGTTTTGGCATTTTGTTGCCTAAAACATTTGGTCAATGTTTGGTAGGATATTTGTGTGGTTGATGACCAAGTGGGACCCACACAACACATGGCTTAATCTACACCTTACACTTGCTTAACACTTGGAAGAATCTTGGCCATTGGTTGGCCATTTCTTGACCTATAAATACCCCCCTTTGTTGATGAAATTCTTCATCCAAAAATCATTTCTAAGTGTTAAAAATCCTCCCCTCTCAGTAGTGTTCTCATCCAACACCATCCTCCCTTGGCGAGAGCCCTCCCTCCTAGTAGTGGCCGTGGGGTACTCCCTAGCCTAGTTGTCTCGTAAAACACCCCCTCTTGGTAGAAATACTCTCAAAAGTATTGTTATAATGCCCAAATTACCTTAGCCATATACCTTGTAGTATTCTAAGGTTATACCTTACAAAAAGCCAGTTATACTATTATACTTCCCGTCACCACAAAACCGAACCCTAAGTAAATCTTCACCCGTAGTTGAAGTTATAAGTAGAAGTTGGTTAGAACTTCTAAGGGTTGTTTGGAGGCGGCCTGAGCGCACTGAGTAGAGCTAAACCTGCTCGGATCGACATTTAAACTCGGATAATTATGGGCTTATCGAGGTAAATATCTTGTCCTCTATTGTAATTGGAGATTACATGATTGTTAGACTATATAGTTGAAGTATACTATATATAGAATCGAACGTTGTTGTCGGCAATGTCTTTTGACTTAAGCTGAATAATAAGAAACCTTTTAGAAGAGTACCGAATCTGTATTTACATAGACCGTATTAAGATAGACTTGTGTAGCTTTTACGTGAGGTAGAATTGTGCACGTCCGGATTAAGCGTATAACCCCGGTTGGCTTGGTAGCCGCCCGTTAGAGAGGAGATTTACGCCATGCGGGGAGTGCGCGAATTTTCAGTAGAATGTTCTACGGAGGATCTAAATGTTAATAAGCGCCTTGTGGCCTTATAGGTTGAAGTACTACGTATGGCGCGATCTACTTGGCTTAAGGAGTAGCCGATTGGAAGTACTTGGAGTGTTTTGCTATTAGTCGATACTCGTCGCGAGGTATGTGAACCTCTTCCTATCTCTTCTAGCATGATATGTGTGAACTATGTAGTACGGTGACGCATGTGCTAAATGTATTTGATTGTTTAAAACATAAAGTGTTATAACGCTTTATGGGAAGTTGGTTATATGACTTTATGTTGGTAAGAAATACTTGTGGTTTTTAAAAGGTAAATGATTTGAACTATAATGGCTTGTTATGTGTTAATAAAGAACTTGAAGTATTTCAAAGATTTCGAATCATTTTGAAAGAAGGAGTAATACTTGGTTTTTGAAAACTTAAGAGTTATACTAGCTTTATGGAAAGTTAGGTATAACGGCTTAAGAATGTTTCTTGATTTGAAATCGAATGTGTATCGACAAACCATCGCGTTAATAAAAGGAAATGTTTTGTGATTTAGTATTATTAAAATCGTGAGAAACTTCCATCCGCATAGAAGCTAAGATGAGACAAAATGATATTTCCTAGATCATGGTCATTGTAATAAGATTGTTATAAACAAGAATATCCTACTCACATATAAGGCTTATGTTTCTCGGATGGTTTAAAAGAGAATTATATTCTTAAATGGGTAAGACTATGAACTACTAAACCTTTCTAAAATAAGAAACGTGAACATTTGAAATTAGGCAAACTTGGGCGTTTGGATAATAATGTTGTTACTGATTGTACAAAGATAAGTGTTTTGATTTACTTCAAAAGATAATCACTCTCTTTCATATATCTGGGTATTGTGTGACTTTTGTGAAAGTAACGTATCTTTTAAAAAGTTAATGTATGGAGTACTTTGGGGATAGCAACCCAACATGTTGACTTATAGTAGGAAGTACCTTGTGTGTATAACTTGATTGTGTTGGTTTGTGATAGCCTTGTAATACCTTCGTGTTAATTGGATAAGTAATCATATTAGGACGCTACGTGTGTTAGTATTCGTGATGTTTGTGTAAAAGCGGTTTCTCCTCGATTGTGCTTATGTTGGTTAAACGATAAACCGTTATGTTGGTATTATACCACTCACCGTGTTTCCGGGGTTAAGCCGCCCGACGCGGGGTAGACTCGCGATGCGGGACCATGATTCGAGAATACCTGCGCGGTCCCGGGCCTATGCGGAGCTACGAGAGTTCGGAGTTAGTGTGCGGCCTTTATGGTCACGCGATGCGTGGCCATGCGATGCGAGTCGGTGATCGCCGGAGTAGCACCGACGCGGGTTATACCTCATGCGCCTATGAGATTGGCCTATGCGAGTCGCGGAGTTCGGGCTAGACGCGCACATTTGATATTGCGGCGACCGGCCTTTGATCATGCGACGGCCAGACAGATATCATGATACGATTTATGACCTTGTTAGTCTTGTAGGTGTTAGTAGTCGGCTATGCCTTCGCATTTACTCCTCATCGCTTTATTTGGACACGTGGACCCGCTGTTCATGTGTATTCCTTGGTGCTTTTCTATCATTGATCGCGGTGAGGAAGGTATTCCGCGCATGATTGATGTTGTGGCGTGAGACCCATGTTTATATTTGAGTGATGACTTTGAGGGCGAGTCACGACTTGATATGATCGCTATTTATTGTGAATCGTAGTTTGGTTATCATACATGTCTCCCGCTTTATATAGACTACTATGATTTCATTTACGCGATTTTCGGCCACATACTCCTGCACTGCATCGACTCCTCGGGCCGCGTTCATGCCGCAGAAAAGGTACACCGCCGTTGATCCTCGCTCTTAGGGTCACAGCGCTTGGGAAGCTCCGTTCCTCGAGGCTTATCTTGTATAGTCCTGTTGTAGGTGCTACATTCGAGGGTATGACGGCCCCGTCCGTCATTGTTGTCATATCATTCGTAGAGGTCTGTAGTACTGTTGTGGGCAGGGTTGTAAAGAAAGGATTAAACTGTTCATTTTGAAAGAGTTGTTATTATTATTTATGCCGAAAGGCAACTTTCTTCAGATATCTGTGTCTCAATTTATACTGATTCATATCTTGGTTATTTTATATTCCGCTGATTACTCTGATGTATGACTACTGGGGTGCCCGGGTAAGGCACCAGTCACGGGCCCCGGAATGGGTCGTGACACGAGGAACTCAAAGAAAAAAAATACTCTAAGTGGCATAATTCATATAGTCACTCTACTTCTAATTGCGTGGTCTTCAGAAAGGCGATTCAAAAGGGCATCAAAGAGGGAAGGTTCAAGTAGGCCGAAAAGAGTATGGCTGAAATATCTATTTATACCAACCCCTTTCCCACGGTACCAATATCCATGGTATCTTTTGCTAAACCCAACGAATCAAGGGACATCAAAGGGAAACAACTGATGAGAAGGGTATGGGTCCCAAAGAAACCTACCGAATGTAAGAAGGCCACAAAGACCTATGTGTTCAATCTGTTAGGCAGCCTACATAACGTTCATGATGACAGGCGTCTAGCTATGAGAAATTTTCATGTCTGCCCTAAATACCCGAGGGACGTTGAACGAGAACTTCAGGAATAGACCACGAGGTTCATAAGGGTCCATGTTGACGCCAGGCGTAGGCCTGAGGGACAAGTACAGATGCTAACCAACTAGCAGCCAGGAATTTCTTGAATAGATAAAGAACCACTCCCTAAAACCAGATAGAGGATGGTCGAGTTTAATGTAAACAAGGGTGTTTCATCCTTACGCATCACGGTGAGAAAGGAGGACTAGACGAGACCCTGGAGAATGATTAAACCAACCGCCAACACAGAAGAGGGGAAGTGATTTATCAATCAGGCCCAGGGAAAGAAAGTGGTACCATCGAGAGTCGCATCCAGAACTCAGAAAATAAGGATGCAATGTGCCAAGGCCTTGCGTAAGATGCAACAGACATTGAGTGTAATTTCTAACACCAAGACAACAAAAAATCATGAGATTCCCGAGTCTGCCGTAATTGAGGCTATCGAGTGGGTATTTGGTCTAGTTGCTTCAGGGGAAATTACACCTAAAGAAGAAATATCGGGTCAACCAAAATTGGATGAACAAACACTGACAACCCGATGTAAGAACCCCAAGAGAAAATGGCCACGATGGACCTCTAACTGAGACAATCCCATAGATCGTACAGTAGATTCATTAAGAGGATGCCAGTCGATCCCCATTTGTCTCCAGGAAATGGAAGATATGAGCTTCTGGTCAGCCGAAGTGGATGAAGAAGGAGATTCCATCCTCGATTTATTTGGCCATGACCTGATTGATGAGATGTGGGCAGCCATTGAAATGGTCAACCTAATCCCATATGAGTTATGGGCCAGCCGCTCCGCACTGGATAGCCTAGAAGGTGATGTTTTCATAGAAGACACCGAATGGGAAACAATAGTCGATACCCTGGCTAGGGACACTTTGAGCACCATATTTGGTACACCTACAAAAGATATGGTTAAACACCTCAAACCCATTTACGTTAAGGCTTACATTAACGGCAAAATTATTAGTCGGGTGTTTGTAGACAATGGGGTTGTGCTGAATGTGATGTTGCTGCTTACCTTGAAGGATCTTAACAAAACAAAGGAGGATCTCATCCCAACTAACATGAAAATGGCTAGCTTTTTTGGAGAAGCCTCTGAAGCATTGGGGATTCTAGTATCAGAAATCACTGTAATACCTAAGACGGTCAGGTCTGTCTTCTTTGTAATAGATGGTAAGCCGTCCTACACCATTTTGTTGGGCAGGGACTGGATTCACACCAGTCGATGCCTTCCTTCTACCATGCATCAAAAATTCATCTTTTGGGAAGGTGACAAGATAGAAATCGTCCCAGCGGATGATAACATCTTCCAACCAGGGGTTCAGAACGTAGAGGTTATCCTCTATTCACCTTATGTGGCTCCCAAAGCCGCCATGGAGCAGTACGAAAAAGGATCTTGGGAATCCTGTAATCTTACCTCACGAGGGTTTGAAATAGAACAATTAGCCGAACCACGACTTACCCTGGAAGATTTAAATGGTTGAGGAAACCTAAACCATACATGACCTGTGGTATCATCTGACCACCCTAAGTTCTGAGGCAAGGATAGCCGATGCATCACAAATGGGGAACCACGACAACGAACCAACGCTTGCAGCCGATGAAGTTTAGTTGCCGGTGGAACTTGAATCGCCCATAAAAAGGGCTATGCCTAGTTTTGAGTCTCAGGATCCTTTGAAAGATATCAACTTGGGAACTGAAGAAATCCCTCAGCTAATACATATTAGTGGCTTGCTGAAGAAAGAAGAAAAATAAGGCATAACGACCCTTCTACTGCATTATAAAGATTGTTTCACATGGAACTACCATGAGATGTCTGGGCTAGCACATACTTTAGTAGAACATAGATTGCCAATAAAGGAGGGTTTCAAATCCCATAAACAACCGCCCAGAAGGTATCACCCTTAGATGATGCCTCAAATCAAAGTCGAGATCGAACGACTTCTGAAAGCTTGGTTTTCAGAATGACTAAATATGTGGAATGGTTGGCAAACATCGTACCAGTCAAGAAGAAGAATGGTAAGGTGCGGGTATGTATTGATTACATGAACCTAAATCTAGCCACTCCTAAATATTAGTACGTTATGTCGACCATTCCAAAATCGTCTTCATATATCCAGGAGCGTTGCGCATTTACGAGTAGGTAGTTATGTCATTTGGTCTGAAGAACGATGGTGCCACTTATCAAAGGGCAATGAACATCATCTTCCATGACTTAATAGGCAAGACTATGGAGGTTTACATCGATAATGTAGTAGTAAAGTCTAAGGACTTCAATGATCATTTAGCCGATCTTGAACAAACATTGAAAAGAATGAGGATTCATAATCTCAAAATGAATCTAGCTAAGTACATTTTTGGAGTATCGGCTGGCAACTTCCTTGGATTTTTGATACACAAGAAAGGCATCGAGATAGATCATAACAAAGGCAAGGCAGTAATGGGATCCGCACCACCCAAAACAAAGAAGGAGTTACAAAGCTTATTGGGAAAGATCAATTTCTTAAGAAGGTCCATATCTAACTCGACTGGTAAGATAAAGGCTTTGTCACCTTTGCTCAGACTTAAAGAGTCAGAATAGCTAGTATGGGCCCCGGAAGAGCAAGAGGCCTTTGGTCAAATTAAAAAGGCCTTAGCTACTTCCCTCATATTGGTGCCTCTCGTGCCATGAAAGCCATTGAAATTGTATATTTCAGATGCAGAATTATATATCGGTTGTTTGCTAGCACAGGAGGTCGATGATGGAACTGAAAGAGAGGTTTATTATCTTAGCCAAATGCTCAACGATGCTGAAGTAGATATACTCATTTGGAGAAGCTTTGTCTGTCTTTGTTCTATGCTTGCACAAAACTCGAATATTATCTAATGCCTCATGTTATATACGTTCTATGCAAATTTGATACTGTCCGGTATTTACTAGATAGACATGTATTGCAAGGTCGATTAATGAAATAGGTCATCAAGCTTACCGCGTTCTCTCTCGAGTATAGGTCACTCAGGGCCGTCAAAGGCCAAGCAATAATCGATTTCTTGGCAGAATACCCTTGTGTAGACATGGAGAATTTATGCGCCCCTCATACTGCATGTATAGACGTCGTGCTGTGGGTACTAACCTTTGACGAGTCTAGAACCCAAAAAGGAGTTGGAATCTGAGTCACGATAACAAATCCTATAGATAAAACATAAAGGTTCTCCTATCGGCTAGATCCTGAATTGACAAACAACTAAGCCAAATACGATGCTCTCATCATGGGACTCAAACTCCTAGTTTCTATTAAGGCGAGGTGCATCGAGACCCGAGGGTACTCTCAGCTGGTGATCAAACAGCTGACCGAGGAATATGACTGCAAAGACCCAAATTTACTGGCCCGTCACAAGATGGCTAGCAGTTTGCTTAGTGGGTTCGTATCATCCACGTTAAGTTATGTTCCCATATACATGAATGTTGAGGCTAACAACTTAGCACAAGAAGCTTCAGGTTTTAGGAAGTCTCTACTCACCCTAGAGCATGATGAATTACTAGTCGAAGTGTTAGTCATTGATCAAATCGACTCATGGAGGCAGTTACTAATTGACTACCTAAAAGTTCCCTCCAGTTGCAAGGACATCAAGGTTAGAAAAGCCTTGAAATACGTTCTCATTGATGATGACCTCTATAAAATGAGCGTGAATAGAGTACTACTCAAGTGCATTGCCAAAGCAAAGTCCTTGAGGGTCACGGGAAAGGTCCATGAAGGAGTATGCGGATCAGACAGAGCAGGGCCAGTGATGAAGTGGTTGATCTACCGCCACGGCTATTATTGGCCTACTATCACAACTGATTGCTTCAAGTATGCAAAAGGATGCGGAGAATGTCAGAAATATGTACCAATCCAACGGGTATCAGTCGAGTATCTGCACCCAGTCGTAAAACCTTGCACTTCAGATAATGGGCTATGGACCTCATCGGCAAGATTCATCCATAATCAGCTAAAGGCCACAATTTCATTATCGTGGCTACCGATTACTTCACTAAATGGGTGTTGAGAATTTTTAGAGCTACGCAAGTATACGTATCACAATTTGTAATAATTTTCGGTAAGACCGAGTATCATCCCACATAGAATGAATTATCAAATAATTAATCTCTAGTTTCTATTTGGCTAACAAATCTTGATTTGTAAAGGTTAAAATAAAGAAAGCATAAATGAAGGTAAAATGCAAAAACTAAACTAGCAACAAAAACACACGAATTAAATTCGATAATGAGGGCAATTCGGGATTTTTATCTCATCAACTGTACATTTTCTATCATTTACTAATGCAAGATTAACAGTTCTTCTTCTTATTAAGATAGCAGGTTAACAAAAACATTTTATATTCAAGTTACGACATAATAAACTAAACCTAAATGAGAATTTTCTATATTTCTATGATAAATTCCATCAATTAAGAAGCATTAAGATCAACAACCTAAAAGCTACACAAGTAATCGTGATACTCTCATTCAAGATTAAGTCTATGTCAATTCAACTATAGCATATTCAAATCTCACTTTTCAGATTTTGATTTAAACTCATTTAGATAAACGAAAACCAATGGCCAATCAATTCTCATTCAATAACCACACATTGAAAGACCTTAATAGATGAAGAAGACAAGATAACTTTGCATTAGTTCATCATAGTTGTTCAAGTGATTTAATTGAAAACCCTAATAAAAGAATTAGTTCATAGTCATTCTAGAATAACACATAAACTGAAAATTAACATAAATATAATTCAAGACACAGAAAAAGAAATTGAGGAAATGATCTCCACTGGCTCCTCTAAGGTTCAAAATTTTCTTTTTCTCCTTGCCTCCTCTCTAGATTTTTCTCTCTTCCCTTCTGAAATCGACCCCTCAATCTTTTTAAAGCAACCATAATTTTTCCTTTTGAAAATACCTTTTTGCCTTTGTGAAAAATGAGTTCTCATAATATGTACGAACACAAGCATTGTGGCTCTGTATTAGAGCACCACGACTCATTTGCAGATTTCCTAAAGCGTCGCGGCGCAGTCAAGGGAGTGTCGCAGCTCTTCTGCTTCCAGAAATGTGGTCTCTCTGGAACCTCAGTGTCGCGACTCTGTTGTAGGCGCCACGACTCATTTGTCACTGCCTCACGAACTTCCCAGGACTTCTCTGAACCATTTCTTTGACTAACCCGACATATTTATCCTCAATATCCGCTTATTCTCTCTAAATCCGCCTCAGTTTTGTTCTGTATCGCTTTATCCTTAAAATAAAACAATAACAAGCGTAACACGGTACAAAACAACTTAAAGACTAACATAAGACTCCCTAAAATGCACTCTAAAACAGTACTTAAACATAATTAACAAACACCCTCAAATTTAACCTTTACTCGCCCTCGAGTAAAGAACTCTAGACACTCTAAAAAAATGAACTCTAAAATGAACCAAGTCAATAACAGTAGATCAAGCCTAAAAAATCATGAATATCATGCAATATAATCCTTAGAACATTATAACTATCATTTTGCAATCTAGAATTTCATGTCAGATATTCCTCAAATTCACGTAAAATCATCAATACATATGGCAACCCAACTATGATCACTGAATAAACATGTACTCAGCTCAGTCTATATAAACTGAATTCTCACCAACATTCCATCAAGTCCATAATCCCATAGGTTTGCTAACTTGCTACTTTCCACTAATTTAGACAACACATGCTCAAGAATCAATAGGAATTTTATAGGTTATATCGATAGACTTAGGCACGAGTAGATGAAATGTCATTTAGGCTCAAAATTACCATAAGCATAGAAACCAACCAACCAAACTTGATATCCACGTTACAAACCAACAACAATCCCCAATGTTTCTTTTCTTTTCTAGATTGAGAAAATTCACACTTACATTTTTATTGCTTCTTTTTGTTTTTCAAACTACACTCCCCCAAACTTATTTTTCAATGTATGTACAACGAGAGTGTAGTTTATTTTTTTTAGATGAATGTTTCTCAATATTTTACTCTTCTATTGATAGCACCTAATCTAAAATACCAATTACAAAAAGTCAGTCCCTAATCATATACTTATATGCTCATGGTAAAATTCAAGGGGAAAAATAGTAAAGGGTTTTAAGTAGGCTCAAAATAGGCATCAATCAACAAAGAATTAACTTAAGGCTCAAAAAGGGTAACTAGGGATTAAATTAGTCAAGGTTGGCTTGAAAGACTCAATCGTTCCAAAAAAATTGCCTAAATCATCTTCCTAAGCATGCATCATCTAGGATTTCGTCTCAAGTAGCAAGCAAACAAGTTCTAGAATTTTTCACCATCTTTCCTCAATCCGACATTCAACAATGCATAAACCGAACATTTGAGTACAAGAAATTCAACAATCAAGATCATGTTTTTAAAAGAAAACTCAAGAAATATCCAACTTAAGCACACATTATTTGTTTTTCATTTTATAGCTGTCAATTCCATCAAATTATATCAAACCACATTCACTCAATCTCATCGGCTATCATTATCAACTTGATTCACTAGCACATGACACTAAATTAATTACCCAACTAAGACACTAACAACAAACAAACAAGTAAACAATAATAACACAAAGAACACAGACTCTTCCCCCAAACTTATTTAACACATTATCTCTAATGTGACAAAGAAAGAAAGAGAAGGAAGGAAGACTTACCAAAATCCCGACAAGTGATCTCAAAATTGTGATGGTGGCAGTGGCGGTTGGTAGGGCGGGCTGGTGGGGTATGTGTTTTGGTGATTTGGAGACAAGGAGAAAAGGTAGGTTTTAAATGAAATCCTGAAGTAGCGTCGCGGCTCGAATTTTTTTTACTCATGCGTCACGACTCTTCCACTTACGTCGCGGCTCATCAAACAAATTTTTAGACCCTTTCGGTCTCCATGGCGCTGCAACTCGGATGGAAGCGCTGCGAGACCTGGGAGCTCCAATTTTTTACAGTTTCAAATGAGTCGCGACTCTACTCTATGCGTCGCGGATTCTTTTTTTTATATGATAAATCGAAACAAAACAAATAAAATATTGGGATGTCTCCCAATGGCATTGTCGTTAATGTCATTTAGTCGGACGATGAACTCCTCTTCAGATGAGCTTCAATTGAAGGCTTGCTTTCATCTTCTAAACGAATTTTATGCATTACTCTAGAAGTGATTATCCCACTAATATATGTCAATGTCCACCCAATGGCAAGTTTGTGATCCCTTAAGACTCTCAATAATTTTTCCACTTCAACATTAGACTGAAAAACAGATACAATCACCGTTAAAGTTTCATTCTCACCCAGATAAATATAGTGAAGATGATCTGGCAAAGTCTTCAACTCTAACGCTGGAGGATTCTCTATGGAAGGTAATGATCTTTCTGAAAATTTCCCCAACTCCTCATATTTTTTTCTATAAATTGGCTCATAAGAATTCACCCACCTGACATACTCCATAAGCTCAACATCATCATTGTCATCTTCCTCGAACTATCTTAGTGTTATACCCCGCATTTCCAGAGTATGTACGTAAGGACGTACGTAGAAAAGTTTGGACTTTAAAGTTGGCTTGGCCGAAAATTATTTGTTCACAACACCCGATTAGAGTCGTTTTTAGACGAAAAGTTTTAAACAAATTGCGAAGGGAAAATTACGGCGATGTCATTTTTAATTTTTTCGGATTTTTACGAGAGACGAAACGTGTTTGACCAAACAGAGGGCGCCACTTGGCACCCACTCAAGTGACGTGGCGGACATGAGCCGAATTGGACCATTGGGGTTGGTAGGATATTTTGTGTGTTGATTGATAAAGTGGGACCCACACACACTTGTCCAAATCTTGGCCCTACACTTGCACCACACTTGGCTTGATCTTGGCCATTGGTTAGCCATGGCTTGACCTATAAATACCCCTCCCCTTTGATGAACTTCTTCATCCAAAATTGTGCTAAGTCTTGAAAGCTCTCCCCTCCTCTATAGTTCTCGCCCTCCCCTCTGAGGTTTTAGCCGAGGGTCCCCCTTGGCCGAGAGTTTTCCCTCCTCCTAGTGGGTCACGCGGGTACCCCAGCCTAGTTGTCTTCGTATAATACCCCTTTTTTTGTATAGAAATACTCTCCAAGTATTGTTGTAATGCCCAAATACCTTGGCCCAAATACCTTGTAGTATTCCCAAGGTTACACTTTTACAAAAGCCCAGAAAATACTATTATACTTCCCTCAGTCACAAAAACGAAACCCTAAGTAAATCTTCACCCATTGTTGAAGTTATAAGTAGAAGTTCGTTAGAACTTCTAAGGGTTGTTTCGAGAGGGTTGGAGCGCACGGAGTAGGAGCTAAACCTTGCTCAGGATCGACATTTAAACTCGGATAATTTTGGGGCTTATCGAGGTATACACTCTTGACCTTCTATTGTAATTGGAAATTACATGTTGTAGGAATATATAGTTGAAGTATACTATATATAGAACTGAACGTAGTTATCGGCAATGTCTTTTGACTTAAGCACGAATAATAAGAAACCTTTTCGAAAGAAGTACCGAATCGTAATTACATAGGGTATCAGACATGAGACTTGTGTAGCTTTTACGTGAGGTAGAATTGTGCACGTCCGATTAGTCGTATAACCCCTCGGTTGGCTTGGTAGCCGCCCCGATAGAGGAGGAGATTTACGCCATGTGGGGAGGCACGAATTTTACGTAGAATGTTCTACGAAGAGACCTAAATGTTAATAAGTCACTTGTGGCCTTATAGGTGGAAGTACTATGCGTGGCGCGATCTACTTGGCTTAAGGAGTAGCCGCGGTTTGAGGTACTTGGAGCGCTTTTGCTATTAGTCGATAATCGTCGCGAGCTATGTGAACCTCTTCCTATCTCTTCTAGCATGATATGTGTGTAACTATGTAGTACGGTGACGATACGTGTGTTAAATGTATTTGATTGGTCTAAAACATAAAGTGTTATAACGGCTTTATGGGAAGTTGGTTATAACGACTTTATGTATGTAAGAAAATACTTGTGGTTTTAAAAGGTAATCGATTTGAACTATAACATTTGGTTATGTGATAATAAAGAACTTGAAGTATTTCAAAAGGTTTTGAATCATTTTGAAAGAAGAGTAATACTTGGTTTTTGAAAAACTTGAGTTATACTAGCTTTATGGGAAGTTAGGTATAACGGCTTAAGAATGTTTCTTGATTTGAAATCGAATGTGTATCGACAAACCACCGCAGTTAATAAAAGGAAATGTTTTGACAGATTAAGTATTATTAAAACCAGTAGAAACTTCCATCTCCATAGAAGCTAAGATAAGACAAAATGATATTTCCTAGATCATAGCTGCTGTAATAAAATTGTTATAAACAAGAATATCCTACTCACATATAAGGCTTATGTTTCTCAGATGGTTTAAAAGAGAATTATATTCTTAAATGAATAAGACTATGAACTACCATTTAAACTGCCACGACCCCGACTCGATCGCGATCGTGCCCTACACAGGCACGCTACAGTAAACATCGAGAAAAATCAGTGAACATACATGAAACTTATAAATAAAACATCGGAAGTAAAACAACAAAGTTAGCCGACAGGGCTACCTTCCGAACATATATAAATACAACCAAGCAGTTGCCTTATTTCTTTTACAACCGACCCACAATATGTGACTGCACTTCTAAGAGTGTTAACATAACCATTTGTGGCGGACAAGGCCCCGCTGTACCCGAATATACATAGCCATGACAACTCGGAACATTGGAGCCATCTCAAAATGTCAACCAGATCCTAAGCTCGCGGATCCATAGCGTACCTAAACTGCGGACATGAACGCAGCTTCGGCGGGGTCGATAACAAAATTTAATATGGAATGTAATATAACGCATAAGAAACAAATCATAATCAGACAAAAGAATGACAAGGACAAGTATAAAAATACATACCGATCTGCCGTGTCATTACCACATGAACTTAATCGTACCTTATTAACCTTTCCATTCCCAATAAAAGTTATAGTCACATTCTTACGCACATTATTAGAAAAGAATCATTAAGTTCATTACCATATAACTTACTTATCTTTCATAACATAGTCCGCCCACTACGAGGGACACATATACTACCCGCCTAACCGACGCGATCAAGTCACACCAATATCAAAGCATGCCCGTGGAATCCCCCATCACTGTCGACAGCTGAAAGTGTAAAACATAACCATGGGTCTCACGCCCATAATATCAATCAAAACAGGTGGTATAACGTTTTGGGGCTTGCCCCTCATTTATACTCTTACCCTGGAGAAGGTGGTATAACGTCTTGGGGCTTGCCCCTCATTTATATTCTTACCCTGGAGAAGGTGGTATAACGTCTTGGGCTTGCCTCATTTATACTCTTACCCCGAGAAGGTGGTATAACGTCTGGGGCTTGCCCCTCATTTATACTCTTACCCTATCTCGACCGGTCGTCAAACAACACATAAAGCAGGTGGTACAGCGTCTTGGGGGTTTACCCCTCACTTATACTCTTACCCTGACTCAACCTGCCATCATACATAACATAAGCCCTACCGGTTTATCATACATAACATAAGCACTACCGACTTATCATACATAACATAAGCAAGTTAAGAAATCCCCTAACTTCTTATTAGCCTGTTCATATACACTCTCATTTTTGTTTACTTAAGGCACTAATCGTGTCATTATAAAATCCGGGAATTTAACCCAACGTACTACGTGCCTCTAGTCCTCTAAAATGATTCTCTTAAAAAAAAACTTCCAAGATACTAATAACCGTAATATCAAGTCATATCTACTTTTCAAGACAAGTCACAATACCTTTTTAGAAATACAATTACCGGCTTCTAAATCAAGTGACTTCTTTATTAAAAACCTTAAGCAATTGGTACCTTTAAAACAATTTGCCCTTCCTTAATACTAGTTATTCCTTGATTTCGTTATTAGAGAAAACCATTCTCTTATCCTTCCATAAAGCCGTTATAACCAACTTCCCATAAAGCCGTTATAACCCTTTATGGTTTTAGACAAACTCATTCCTTTTATAACTAAGAGATTTATACATTCAAATCAATTCTCTTAACTTTCAAAATACTTCAAGTCTCTTAACTTTTAAGAAAACAAGTTTCAAAGTCTTAAAAGCTTCATACGCAAGCTCTTTTAAAATTAGTAACAAATCTTTGGTGCGTCGTGAATAAGTTATACTTATTTATAACGATCTTATTCAAGTAGCCATGATCTAGAAAATGTAATACAATTTTGTCTTATCTTAGCTTCTATGCAGATGGAGGATTTCTACTTGTTTTAACATAATGGATTGTCATTACATTTTCCTTTCTTAACGCTGCAGTGGCTTGTTCGATACTTATTCTCATTTGTGCCGTAAATTAGCCAAATCAACTCGACTCCTTTTTATATAAAACCTTAGGCAATTGATGCCGTAAAATCAAGTTGCCTTTTTACATAGTCAAGTCATTTATTGTCACGCCCAACCGGACGTGGATCGTGCCTTACCGGCACCCTAGTGATACACCATCGAGAAAATCAGCGGAAATAAAAACATGAACATGAATTAAGAGACATGATAAATAAACAAAGCAACCAAAGCTTTTGCCTTGAATATATACATAAATACCGACAGCTTATCCTTTACTGATCACGCCACAACAAGATTACTGCACTTCTAAGAAGTGATAACAACTATGACGGACGGGCCCCGCCATACCCCGAATGTACAAGAACCTCTGACTGGGTAACATACCAAAGATAAGCCTCCGAGGAACGGAGCTTCCAACACGCCGAATGTGATCCTATGCGGGATCGACAATCGATGTACCTTTACCGCAGATGAACGCAGCCGGCGAGGTCAAGATAACAGTACCAAGTATGTGAAATCAGAAATATCAGAAATGAAATCATAATAGTCTATATAAAGCAGAGAGACATGTATAACCAAACTACGATTCACAACATAAGAGCAAGTCATGTCAAGTCGTGGACTCACGCCCTAAAAGTCATCCTCACGCCGTGGAACTCCTTCCTCACCGCCAGCCTAGGTACAAATCATGTGATACGCATATCGTCTCGGCCCATCTTATGGACCTAATATAGCAACGTGGAATACATTTCGGTTCATCCCATGAACCTAGTCGAGTGGAATACATTCGGATGAGCCCAAGTCAAGTGAAATACATTCGGATGAACCTTAATCAAGTGAAATACATTCGGATGAACCGGTAGTCGAGTGGAATACATTCCGATGAACCTAGTCAAGTGAAATACATTCGGATGAACCTAGTCGAGTGGAATACATTCGGATGATTTAATCAAGTGAAATACATTCGGATGAACCGTGAATCAAGTGAAATACATTCCCGGATGAACCGGTAGTCGAGTAGAACACAGTACTTGCATAACAAGGCTATCACACGTAACATGGTCAAGTTTCATAACAACAAGCATAAGCAAGTTACACACAACTCAAGGTACTTTCATTTTATGTCAAAGTCCGGATTTTAACCCAAAAGTACTGCGTACGTAAATTCCTTTTAAGAGATTCATTCCTTTTCTAAAAGTCACCCGATACCCGTAGTATATAAAAAAAATGTGTGACTTATATCATTTAAGTAAACCAAAACAACTTTCATACTTTCCTTTTTAAGATCAAATTAAGGCAATACCATGCCTTCCTTTGGACCAAAATACTTTTCTTTTAAAAGTCAAGTTACCGCATTAAAACAAATGATAAAACCCTTCTTTTGTTTTCATAAAGTCGTTATAACCAACTTCCCACAAAGCTGTTATAACACTTTATGTTTTAAACCATTTTAAGACAACACAATGCCTTTCTTTTCCCTAAAAGTTCCAGTTTGCCTAATTTCAATTACGCAAGTCTCTTTTTAGAAAAGTTTCATAGTTCAATGTCTTAACCTCTTTTTAAAACAATAGAGTAACATATACGCGATAGGTGAGTAGTTAATCTTGTTCATAATCAATCTTATTAAGCATCATGATCTAGAAAATGTAATATCATTTTGTCTCATCTTAGCTTACATGCGGATGGAGGTTTCTTGGTTTTAATAATACTTAGTTATTCATTACATTTTCCTTTATTAACGCCGCGTGGTTTATTGATACACATTCGATTTCAAATCAAGAAACGTTATTCCTTTTAAAAACCAAGTACTCATTACTCACGAATGAGGTTTCACACAAAATCCATATTAATTCATTTAAGTTAAGTCTCTTATTTATAAGATCCAATCTCTTAACTTTTGAAATTAATAAACCATTCATTTTACCACCCTTAAGACGTTATACCTAACTTCCCATAAAGCTAGTATAACACTTATGTTTTAAAACAACCAAATACAGTTAACACATGTACGTCTACCGTACTACATAGCTCACACATATCATGCTAGAAAAGATAGGAAGAGGTTCACATACCTCGCGACGATTATCGACTAATAGCAAAACGCCCAAGTACCTTCAAACCGTCCTACTCCTTAAGCCAAGTAGATCACGCCATACGTAGTACTTCAACCCATAGGCCACAAGGCGCCTATTAACATCCTAGATCTCAATGTAGAATATTCTACGAAAATTCGCAAGACTCTCCCGCAACAACAGAAATCTCCTCTATCGAGGCCGCCACCAAGCCAACGAGTGGGGTTAACACGCGAACCGGACGTGTACCATTCTACTACACAAGAATGCTACACTGAAGTCTCATGTAATACGTCCCATGTAATTACTGATTCCACTTTTAAAATTCAGGCTTAAGTCGCAAGACATTGCCGTAAGTATTATTCAGGCTTAAGTCAAAAGACATTGCCGCACAACTATGTTCAGTTCTATATATATAGTATACTTAACTATATACTCCTACAACATGTAATTTCCAATTACAACAGGTCAAGAATGTTTACCTCGATAAGCCCAAAATTATCCAAGTTTAAATGTCGATCCCGAGCAAGGTTTAGCTCCTACTCAGTGCGCCAACCCGCTCCAAACAACCCTTAGAAGTTCTAACCAACTTCTACTTAACACTTCAACTACGGGTGAAGATTTACTTAGGGTTCGTTTTGTGGATGAGGAAGTATAATAGTATTTTGGGCTTTGAAAAGTGTAACCTGGGAATACTATAAGGTATTTGGGCCAAGGTATTTGGGCATTATAACAATACTAGAGAGTATTTCTATACCACAAAAGGGGTATTTATACGAGACAACTAGGCTGGGGGTGTACCCTGGCTAGGGCACCACATGAGGGGGAGGCTCTCGCCAAGGCCTTGCTCAAAGGGGGAGGGGACTTTGGACGATAGCAAGACAAGAGGGAGGGATTATTTGAGACTTAGATAGATTGCTCAAGTTTTGGATGAAGAAAGTCTTCAACTTAGGGTATTTATAGGTCAAGTGAAGGCCAACCAATGGCCAAGATGAAGACAAGTGCATAGCAAGTGTAAGGCCAAGATTTAGCCATGTGCTACCTTATCCATCTACACAAAATATCCTACCTAACCCTTGACCAAAAATTCAACACCAAAACGTGAAAAGGCTAGCTTTGCCGCCCACCCTTCCAATTAGGGTGACAAGTGTCGCCTCTCGTTGGTCCAAAATGTTTCGTCTCGGAAAAATCCGTAAAAATTATAAATGACATAGCCGGAATTTTCCTACGAAAGCCGTGGAAACGCTTTCAAAAACGACTCTAATCGGGTGTTGTGTACAAATTTCGAAACTAGCCAACTTTAAGGCTCAAATTATAATACGTACGCGCTCACGTACATACTCTGGAAATACGGGGTATAACATTTATCTTTCCATAAGGCAAATATAACTAACTTCCCATAAAGCCGTTATATTCACTTTATACCTTAGCCATAAACAATTTCCTATCCAAGGGACTTATACGTTTAAAACGGGACAAGTATCACATACTTTAAAACTCTTCAAGTCCCTTAACTTTAAAATCAACTTAAGACATCCTTACTATTTTCAAAGAAGTGAGTTAATCTCCTAACCCACCCGACTTGGCATCACATAAAACAAGTAAAGAATGTCATAGTCTCAGACGCTCACCGTACTACATAATGCGCAACTAGTCATGCTCAAAAGATAGGAAAAGTTCTACATAGGTAAATCACATAACTACCTCTTAACTTCTAAGAGTAGAAGGAAACATGAAAGGATACCACAAGTATATTCCATACATAGAATCATGCCAAAGGAAGGAAGAGGTTCACATACCTCGCGACGATTATCGACACGTAGCAAAATGCTCCAAAGTACTTCAATCTTGATAGCTATTCCACTTTCCAAGTAGGATACGCTATACTTAGTACTTCAACCTAAAATGGTCACAATATGTCCATTAACCTCTTACTTCACGTAGAGAATATTCTAGGTGCTAAGTCGCTAAATTCTACGGAAAATCGGACAGCACTTCCTTTGTTTCTACTTACTTTGCCACCTTTTTCAAGGCCGAATACAATAACCAAACAGCCCCAATTGGCTCACAATTTCTATAAGGTACTCCAATACAAATAAAACTAAACAGCCCCAATTGGCTCACAAATTAGAAAGTAGTCCAATACAAATGAAAAACAAACTAAAAGTCCAAATTCGGCCACCTTGAGTTCAACCTTACCAATTCTTATCAAATTTCCATTTCAATCCGAATTGGTAGAATAACATGATATCAAGTCGTATTTGATTTTAACAATCCATAATCTCTAAGTAGGTAACATGCGACGATTTCTAACTACGACCAACTTGAAATCCAACTTCAAATGGCTAATGTGTCATTTCGGTTCTTAGGCTACAACAATTCATAACACTTATAAAACTTCAACACATATGCTTCATGCTAGTAAAATGTAAGGCTAACAACAATACATAATCTTGTAACACTTAAAGAGAACAAAATTATACCTCAACGAATCTCAATCTAACTTCCAACCAAGTCGCTCTTAGCAACTTAGAGCCTCTTCAAGACACTTCAATCCGCTTACTGAGACCCTTAGAACAATACCAACAACTTTCCTTCAAACCTCCAATCCAAAACCTAGAAAGCCACTAGGTTTTCACTTTGCGACTAATACGAAAACTCTCTTTTTCGGATTTTTCTATTGAGATACACTTACATAACACTCATGAACCTTGGTTTAAAGTGGGCTTAAGGAACAAGAAACGAAATTTTTTCTTCCTTGTGTGAACCCGAGAGCAAAGCCTATGAGTTCTTCAATTTTCTTCAAATTTTTGGCTAAGTGTGGACTTGTCTCACTACTAGTAGTAATATAAATCACATTGGAGGTTCAAGATGCAAACAAATGGGTGGTTTGGATGAGCTTTACCTAAATATCAAGCGTTGGGACCTTTGACTTTGGTCAAGATTGTCAAGCTTCACTACTTGCAAGACTTTGTCATCCAAGACTATGGTCACCATAATGGCCATGCCTAAATCGCCCAAGGCATCCTAAGTGGGGTGACACGTGTCGCCTCCCGCTCACAACAAAACGTTTTGCACAATTTCATAATTCCTATAAATTCTTACAAGTCTCAAATCTTGACACTTACGAAGTTCTACGCACGTTCTAAAACATGTCTGTAAATACGGGGTGTAACATTCTTCCCCTTAGAAACATTCGTCCCGAATGTTCTTTCGAGTCATACTTATAATTAGCGACATAGTTCCCTTTCACAACCCCGACATACCAATAATGCCACATGGCCCTAATACTCGCACACGCACATCCGTCCATCATAAGCCCAAAAGAGATTACCTTTTCGCATTTCCAACTCTTTCTAACATACATACATAACTTCCATACCTTCCGGTACCTAGTTAGTCTCTACCATTCTGGTGACCTAAAATCATTATAGGCAACATGCTGACGACTCATACATAACTCCGTATAGATGTATGTCACAATACCAACTATACTATAATCCATACCAACTGATACGCAATCCACATAGTCCTTCCCGGTCTCGCCGCTTTCTCGTAGCCGCAATCAACATAACTCGTTAGGGAGGCGACCTAACAACACAAATTTATCGCACGATCTCGAGTGAGAAGAATGGAAACCAATCCTAAATGTCCTGCAGCCTCCCAATTATAGATGTGGTGCACAACACACCGATAATCAAGACTCTACCGCAGACACGCCGCAGACACTTTCCGAGGACTAACTGCTCTGATACCACTTTTGTCACGACCCGACCCCGGGACCGCGACTGGTGCCCTACCTGGGCACCCTTACAGGTAAACATCAGAGAAAAATCAGTGGAACATACATGAAACTTATAAATAAAACATCTGAGTAAAACAACAGTTAGCCGATAGGCTACCTTCCCGAACATATATAAATACAACCAAGGCGCTTGCCTCATTTCTTTTACAAAGCGACCCACATATGTGACTACTGCACTTAAGAGTGTTAACATAACCATGGCGGGACAAGGCCCCGCCGCACCTGAATATACATAGCCGCGACAACTCGGAACATTGGAGCCATCTCAAATCTTGAACCAGATCCTAAGCTCATGGATCCATAATCGTACCTAAACTGCGACATTTAACGCAGCTTCAAGGTCGATAACAAAAATTTAATATGGAACAGAATATAACGTCTGATAAACAAATCATAATCGTACAAAAGAATGACAAGGACAAGTATAAAAATACATACGAGATCCTCGCCGTGTCATTACCACTTATGAACTTAATCGCACCTTATTAACCTTTCCATTCCCAATAAAAGTTATAGTCACATTCTTACGCATTATTAGAAAAGAATCATTAAGTTCATTACCATATAACTTACTTATCTTTCATAACATAGTCCGGCCCACTACGGAGGACACATATACTACCCGCCCAACCGGGACGCGATCAAGTCACACCAATATCAAAGCATGCGTGGAATCCCCATCACCCGACGGTGATGAAAGTGTAAAACATAACCATGGGTCTCACGCCCATAATATCAATCAAAACAGGTGGTATAACGTCTTGGGCTTGCCTCATTTATACTCTTACCCCGAGAAGGTGGTATAACGCCTGGGCTTGCCCTCATTTATACTCTTACCGGAGAAGGTGGTATAACGTCTGGGGGCTTGCCCCTCATTTATACTCTTACCCTATCTCGGCCGGTCACAAACAACACATAAAGCGGTGTATGCAGCTGGGGGTTTACCCTCACTTATACTCTTACCCCGACTAACCTACCATCATACATAACATAAGCCCTACCGGTTTATCATACATAACATAAGCACTACCGACTTATCATACATAACATAAGCAAGTTAAGAAATCCCTAACTTCTTATTAGCCTGCTCATATACACTCTCATTTTTGTTTACTTAAGGCATTAATCGTGTCATTATAAAATCCGGGAATTTAACCCAACGTACTACGTGACTCTAGTCCTCTAAAATGATTCTCTTAAAAAAAAACTTCCAAGATACTAATAACCGTAATATCAAGTCATATCTACTTTTCAAGACAAGTCACAATACCTTTTTAGAAATACAATTACAGCTTTCTAAATCGTGACTTCTTTATTAAAAACCTTAAGCAATTGGTACCTTTAAAACAATTTGCCCTTCCTTAATACTAGTTATTCCTTGATTTCGTTATTAGAGAAAACCATTCTCTTATCCTTCCATAAAGCCGTTATAACCAACTTCCCATAAAGCCGTTATAACCCTTTATGGTTTTAGACAAACTCATTCCTTTTATAACTAAGAGATTTATACATTCAAATCAATTCTCTTAACTTTCAAAATACTTCAAGTCTCTTAACTTTTAAGAAAACAAGTTTCAAAGTCTTAAAAGCTTCATACGTAAGCTCTTTTAAAATTAGTAACAAATCTTTGGTGCGTCGTGAATAAGTTATACTTATTTATAACGATCTTATTCAAGTAGCCATGATCTAGAAAATGTAATACAATTTTGTCTTATCTTAGCTTCTATGCAGATGGAGGATTTCTACTTGTTTTAACATAATGGATTGTCATTACATTTTCCTTTCTTAATGCCAAGTTGGCTTGTTCGATACTTATTCTCATTTGTGCCGTAAATTAGCCAAATCAACTCGACTTTTTATATAAAACCTAGGCAATTGATGCAGAAATCAAGTTGCCTTTTACATAGTCAAGTCATTTATCTTTCCATAAGGCAAATATAACTAACTTCTCATAAAGCCGTTATATTCACTTTATACCTTAGCCATAAACAATTTCCTATCCAAGGGACTTATACGCTTAAAACGGGACAAGTATCACATACTTTAAAACTCTTCAAGTCCCTTAACTTTAAAATCAACTTAAGACATCCTTACTATTTTCAAAGAAGTGAGTTAATCTCCTAACCCACCCGACTTGGCATCACATAAAACAAGTAAAGAATGTCATAGTCTTCAGACGCTCATCGTACTACATACGTGCAACTAGTCATGCTCAAAAGATAGGACAAGTTCTACATAGGGTAAATCACATAACTACCTCTTAACTTCTAAGAGTAGAAGGAAACATGAAAGGATACCACAAGTATATTCCATACATAGAATCATGCCAAAGGAAGGAAGAGGTTCACATACCTCACGACGATTATCGACACGTAGCAAAATGCTCCAAAGTACTTCAATCTTGATAGCTATTCCACTTTCCAAGTAGGATACGCTATACTTAGTACTTCAACCTAAAATGGTCACAATATGTCCATTAACCTCTTACTTCATACGTAGAATATTCTAGGTGCTAAGTCGCTAAATTCTACGGAAAATCGGACAGCACTTCCTTTGTTTCTACTTACTTTGCCACCTTTTTCAAGGCCGAATACAATAACCAAACAGCCCCAATTGGCTCACAATTTCTATAAGGTACTCCAATACAAATAAAAACTAAACAGCCCCAATTGGCTCACAATTTCGGAAAGTAGTCCAATACAAATGAAAAACAAACTAAAAGTCCAAATTCGGCCACCTTGAGTTCAACCTTACCAATTCTTATCAAATTTCCATTTCAATCCGAATTGGTAGAATAACATGATATCAAGTCGTATTTGATTTTAACAATCCATAATCTCTAAGTAGGTAACATGCGACGATTTCTAACTACGACCAACTTGAAATCCAACTTCAAATGGCTAATGTGTCATTTCGGTTCTTAGGCTACAACAATTCATAACACTTATAAAACTTCAACACATATGCTTCATGCTAGTAAAATGTAAGGCTAACAACAATACATAATCTTGTAACACTTAAAGAGAACAAAATTATACCTCAACGAATCTCAATCTAACTTCCAACCAAGTCGCTCTTAGCAACTTAGAGCCTCTTCAAGACACTTCAATCCGCTACTTGAGACCCTTAGAACAATACCAACAACTTTCCTTCAAACCTCCAATCCAAAACCTAGAAAGCCACTAGGTTTTCACTTTGCGACTAATACGAAAACTCTCTTTTTCCGGGATTTTTCTATTGAGATACACTTACATAACACTCATGAACCTTGGTTTAAAGTGTGGGGCTTAAGGAACAAGAAACGAAATTTTTTTCTTCCTTGGGTGTGTGAACCCGAGAGCAAAGCCTATGAGTTCTTCAATTTTCTTCAAATTTTTGGCTAAGTGTGGACTTGTCTCACTACTAGTAGTAATATAAATCACATTGGAGGTTCAAGATGCAAACAAATGGGTGGTTTGGATGAGCTTTACCTAAATATCAAGGCTTGTGGGACCTTTGACTTTGGTCAAGATTGTCAAGCTTCACTACTTGCAAGACTTTGTCATCCAAGACTATGGTCAATGACCATAATGGCCATGCCTAAATCGTCCAAGGCATCCTAAGGGGGGGTGACACGTGTCGCCCTCCCGTTCGTCACAACAAAACGTTTTCCGACAATTTCATAATTCCTATAAATTCTTACAAGTCTCAAATCTTGACACTTATGAGTTCTTACGTACGTTCTTAAAACATGTCCTGTAAAATACGGGGTGTAACAGAAACCTTTCTAAAATAATAATCGTGAACATTTGAAATTAGGCAAACTTGAGCGTTGGGAAAAGAATGTTGTTACTTGATTTTACAAAGAGAAGTGTTCTGATTTACTTCAAAAGATAATCACTCTATTTTTTTATACTACGGGTATTGTGTGACTTTTGTGAAAGAAACAGATCTTTTAAAAGAGTAATACATGAAGTACTTTGGGGCTAAAAACCCGAACTTGTTAACATAATGTAGAAAATATCTTGTGTGAATAACTTGATTGTATTGATTTGTGATAGTCTTGTAATACTTTCTTGTTGACTTGATAAGTGAACATGTTAGGATGCTACGTGAGTTAGTATCTTGTGATGTTTGTGTAAAGGGGTTTTCCCTTGTTGTGCTTAGGTTGTTTAACGATAAGCTGTCATGTTGATATTATATCACTCATGATTCCGGGTTAAGTCGCCTCCGACGCGGGTAGACTCAGTGGTCTAGTGACCTATGATTCGAGAATACCTTATGCAGTGCAGATGGCCTATGCGGAACTACGGAGTTCCGTGTTAGTACGCGACCTTGTGGTCATGCGGTCTTTGTGGCCATGCGACGGCGAGTCCAGACGCTGCCGGGAGTAGCTACCCTCGATGCGGGAATACCTCATGCGGGCCATCGAGTGGCCCATGCGAGCTACGGGAAGTTCTGTGGCTAGACGCGCACATTAGATACTACACGGCGAGTGGCGGCTGATCATGCGACGCCTGCAGATCTCATGATACGATTTACGACCTTGTTGTATTGTGGGTTTTAGTAGTCGGCTATGCCTCGCATTTACCCCGCACGGTTTTATGATGACTTTGAGGCGTGAGTCACGACTTGACATGATCGCTATTTATTGTGAATCGTAGTTTTGGTTATCATACATGTCTCTCGCTTTATATAGACTATTATGATTTCATTTACGATTTTCGATTTCACATACTTGGTACTGTTATCGACCTCCTTCGGGCCGTTCATGCCGCAGTTGAGGTACACCGCCGTTGATCCTCGCTCTAGGGTCACGATTCGAGCTGGGAAAGCTCCGCTTTCCGAGGCTTATCTTGGTATAGTCCCCTCGTTGTAAGTGCTTACATTCAGGGGTATGACGGCCCCGTCCCGTCGTTGTCATATCATTCGTAGAGGTGCAGTAAATCTTGTTGTGGGCAGGGTTTGTAAAAGGGATTAAACTGTTCATTTTGAAAGAGTTGTTATTTATATATATGCCGAGAGGCCACTTTTCTTCAGATAAACATGTGTCTTCTTTACATTATATCATGTATTGTGTTTTATGTTCCGCTGATTACTCTGATGTTGTATCACTAGGTGCGGTAAGGCACCGCCACGGCCCGGTTCGTCGTGACACTTAGCGCCACCTCAAGAGAGTCAGTACTCATGCTCTTCTCAGAAACAACCCCCTCAATCACATCAATTGAAAAACAATTGTCACTTGCTCTAGGATAAGATATCTCCTTGAACACGTTGAAAACCACCTCTTCGCCCTGAACTAGGAGTCTCAACTCACCCTTCTGAACATCAATAAGTTCTTTCCCCGTGGATAAAAATGGTCTCCCAAGGTTTATAGGCACATCAACATCCTCTTCTATGTCAAGAATAATAAAGTCAGCAGGAAAAATGAATTTGTCCACTTTTACTAACACATCTTCAATAATACCTCGTGGATGCTTCACTTAACGGTCTGCCACTGTAAAGTCACTGTTGTAGGCCTAGCTTCACCCACACCAAGTCTACGAAACACAAAGGCATCAAATTTATACTTGCCCCAAATCACATAAGGCGTGTTTGCATTCAAAATTTCCGATAGTGCAGGGAATAGTGAAGCTCCCTGGATCTCTCAACTTCTGGGATGCTTCTTTTTCAAAATGGAGCTACACTCTTCAGTTAAAGCCACAGTTTCATAATCTCATATCTTTCTTTTTTTAGAGAGAATTTCATTCATAAAATTCATATAACTGGAATTTGCTCTAGGGCTTCAGCAAAGGGAATGATGATGTGCAACTTCTTGAACACCTCTAAAAACTTGGAAATTATTTATCAAGAGAATTTTTCCGAAGTTTTTGAGGATCAACAATAACCGCTGGTGGTGCTTTTTCTGTAATAGGGTTGTCTTCAGTAACTTTCTCTAAACCAGATATCTATCCCAAGTTGTCATTCTTTTCAACGGGTGGTTGAGGTGCATCGCTCAACTTGTTTACCACTTCTCAAAGTGATGGCTCGACATAGCTCTTTAGGGTTCACAACGTGATTTGTTAGGCGATTCCTCGAGGTCCATTATTCAACATGCTTGCTAACTACCCCACTTGTGTCTTCAAATTCTGAATAGAGGATTTTATCTCTGTCATGAACTGAGTCTGGGTATTAATGAGAGTCAACAAAGTTGTTTGCAATTCATTAGGATTCTCTTGTGGGTTTGTGGTAAATCACGAGAATATGAAGAGTGATTCATTGGCTATTGTGGATTGTTCTGCTGATGATTCCCTTGAACTGTGACTGTTGGCCTTGGTTGTTTCTCCATGATAAGTTAGGGTAATTCCTCCACCCATGGTTATAAGTGTTGGAGAATGGATTGTTGTAGAGCCTTTGAAAATTCCCAGCTGCTTGAACCTGAGCTTGGTCCATAGGAATATTGTTTGGATCCATTGTTGTGCACCGATCAAAAGTATGTGGACCACCCCAAATTTCTGACAAAACTTGCATCACGAACGGATTGGCGACACAACGATTCTCAGAATTGCTTTATCAAAGAAGCAACTCGAGCGATTAAAGCGATGATGGAATCTAGTTCGCGAACCGATCAATTTTCTCGCTCGTTGATCTCTTATCAGACCATTGATAGTTGTTTGTGGCCATATCTTCTAACAATTCATACGTCTCATTGACACTTTTACTCATAAATGCCCCTTCAGCCGCTGCATCAATTATGGTACGAGTAGTACCACACAACCCATTATAGAAATTGTGGACCAACATCCACTGTTCAATTCCATGGTGGGGACATCTCTTTTGCAACTTCTTAAACCTCTCCCAAGCATCATACAAAGATTCACCCTCAAGCTGATAAAAATTGTGCAGTTCTCCCCTTAGATTAGAGGCCTTTGATGGAGGAAAGAACTTGGCAAGAAATTTCTGAGCCAAATCTTGCCAAGTAGTAATAGAGTTTTCCTGAAGAGAGTTCAACCAGCTTTTGGCTGGGTCCCTTAGTGAAAATGGGAAGAGTCTCAATCTAATGGTGTCATCAGTCACACCATTGTATTTGAATGTTGCACATAGCTCCAAGAAATTGGCCGAGTGCATATGGGGAGCTTCAAAGGGTAACCCACCAAACTGAACTGTACCTTGAAACATTTGCAGGATTGCAGGCTTAATCTCAAAGTTGTTTGCCTCCACAGCTGGTGGTCTTATATAGGTCTGCACTCCTGTTACAGTTGGAAGTATATAATTCCGTAAGCTTTTCACAACTAGATTGTGAGCTTGTTCCTGCACCAATTCTGGCACCCCTCCATTCAACCCATCATTATTTTGAGGATTTGCAATAACCACCGTTGAACTACCATCTCTCTTGTTTCTTCGATTCTGCTTGCATGCTTTCTCAATCTCATAATTAATAGGAACAAGTTTTCTGCTCCTCTTCTTCTTCGCATATAACCAAACTACCTGAAAAATGATCAAAAGATGCACGCATGTCAAGTTAGAAACTTGTTCTTGGAACAACCAAATTAGAAATAAAATTAATTACTTTGATATTGATAACTTTTCAGTCCTCAGCAACGAAGCCAAAAACTTGTTGCGAATTTTTAGAGCTACGCAAGTATACGTATCACAATGTGTAATAATTTTCGATAAGACCGAGTATCATCCCATAAAGACTGAATTATCAACTACCAAATAATTAATCTCTAGTTTCTATTTGGCTAACGAATCTTGATTTGTAAAGGTTAAAATAAAGAAAGTATAAATGAAGGTAAAATGCAAAAATAAACTAGCAGCAAAAACACACGAATTAAATTCGATAATGAGAGCAATTAGGGATTCCAATCTCACCAACTATCCACTCTACCATTTACTAATGCAAGATTAGTCGTTCTTCTTATTAGATAGCAGGTTAACAAAAACGTTTTATATTAAAGTTACGACATATAAAACTCAATCTAAATGAGAATTTTCTATATTTATATGATAAATTCCATCAATTAGGAAGCATTAATATCAACAACCTAAAACCTACACAAGCAATCGTGATACTCTGTCAATCCAACTATAGCATATTCAAATCTCACATTTTAGATTTCGATTTAAACTCATTTAGATAAACGAAAACCAATGTCCAATCAATTCTCATTCAATAACCACACATTGAAAAGACCATAATAGATGAAGAAGACAAGATAACTTTGCATTAGTTCATGATAGAGGTTCAAGTGATTCAATTGAAAACCGTAATAGAAGAATTAGTTCAGTCATTATAGAATAACAGATAAACTGAAAATTAACATAAAGATAATTCAAGACAAAGAAAAAGAACTTGAGGAATTGATCTCCAATGGCTCCTCCAAGGTTCAAAAACTTTTTTTCTCCTTGGCTCCTCTCTAGGTTTTTCTCTCTTCCCCTTTGAAATCGCCCTTCAATCTTTTTAAAGCAACCCTAATTTTTCCTTTTGAAAAGACCTTTTTTCCCTTGTGAAAAATGAGTTCTCGTAATCTGTATGGACACAAGCGTCGTGGCTCATTTGCAGATTTCCTAAAGCGCCGCGACGCAGTCCAGAAAGCGTCGCGACTCTTATGATTCCAGAAATGATGTCTCTCGAGAACCTCAGTGTCGCAACTCTGTTGTAGGCGCCACGACTCATTTGTCAACTGCCTCACGAACTTCCCAGGATTTATCTGAACCATTTCTTTGACTAACCCGACATATTTATCCTCAATGTCAGCTTATTCTCTTTAAATCAGCCTCACTTCCATTACGACACCTTATCGGCAATCCTATGGCCAAGATGTAGTGCTGCCGTTGGAAATTAATGTCAAATCCTTAAGGGTGGCCAAGCGGAACTCTCTAAGTTTAGAGGTGTTACACCCCGTATTTCCAAGAGAATGAGATGAGAACGTACGTGAAAAAATAAGATTTGAATTTTGGAACGAAAGGAAAATCACTTTTTCCTAAGGAGAAATTTCGGAACCTTGTGAAGGAAAAAAGTTTATTATTTGGAATTTGATTCTCAAATATTGTGTATGGAATTATTATAGTATATTGAAGTTTTGGATTTTTAAGTTTCGGATTTGGCCATGTGGGGCCCACCGAAATATTTTACGATTTTGTGGGGCCCACAAGATTTTGAGATATTTTGGTGAAGAAATAATTTTGGACCAATAGGAGGGTGACACATGTCACCCCTCCACTTGTCTTGCTACACTATATATATATATATATATAGATAGCCTTGGAAGACTTCATCACTTTAGATATTTTGAAGACAAGTGGACAGGTGGGTCCCACTCCACTTGTCCATACACTTGTCAAGATCTCTTGCATAGAGATATATTATATACATGAGGTCTTGCAAGACTTAGCCAACACTTAGAATTATTTCATTACACAAATATATATCTCTCTTTCTTTGCTCTCGGCCAAGGGCCATTTTGAAGACAAAAAAAATCTCAATCTTTCAAGCTTTGTTCATTAATACAAGATTAAGCCCCTAAACTAACTGTTAAACCAAGTTAACTCTCCAAACCGTCCAAATCTTGTGTTGGCCGAGAATGAGGGTGAAACCCTAGGGGTTTCCGTCGACTTTTTGGTGATGGAACGTGAAGAGAAGATGGGTGTAAGGTTGTAGAGGTTACATACATGTGATTGGAACGTGAAGAATAGGAACTAAGACTAATCTAAGGACCAACCTTAGCTTGGACTGTTTTGGGCTATATTTGAGGTAAGGATCATTTTCCTCTTGAAGTAATTGAAGATTACATGTGGTAGTAATTTATAAGTGATCTTGTACTAAAAAGAATGAAGATTAAAAAAAAAGTGTTTGTGGACCCTTTTTACAAGTTGAGGACGAGAGTGGGGTATATTCGGGTGTTGGATTCGTTGGCCATTATTGTCGTTATTTACACTTTTCGCATGTTGTATAATGAAGGAAATATTGTTGTTGATAGTTTATATAAATTATATAACACGTTGGAATGTGATTTGGATTAAAAGGAATTAAGGAAAAGGGCTTTGGACTTATAGTTATTGTTGGCCGAGAATGGCCTTAAATGGTTGGATATTTTGGGGCAGTTTTGGGACTGTTTTGTGGTATATAACTGCTGTAAAATCAGCCACCAACTTGCATGTTTAATGTGGTAAAATGGCTAATGAAAGTCCTAAGGAATAAGGGTGTTAAAGGCTTCACATTGTACCCTTAATGTTGATTTATTATGGACTGTTTTGTGGACTGTTTTAATGTGATTGTGGGGCAGAATTTTACACGTCAAATTGGCGTGTAATCCCCTTTGGTTAACTATTGATTGTGCCCTTAAGTATGGCTTGTTGGTTGTTGAATTTGGGCCTTGAAAAAGGTGGAAAAGTACGTAGAAATAAAGGAAGTGCTGCCCAATTTTCCGTAGAATAAGAGACCCTTAGTTGGTATTAATCTACCTTAGAAAGCTTGGAATTGATAATCGTGTTATTGTTGTTATAGGTTGAAGTACTTTGAGAAGTATTCTAGATTGTAGAGTTGGTTAGTCGCCAAAAAAGGTATGTGAACTATCATTTCTTCTTCTAGCATGATTCCTTGTTTTAAAGTGAGTGTATCCTACTCCTTAGTGATGTAATTCTTGATAGTACTTTGGATTTCCTAAAATAGAAGTTGTTCTGTATACTTCATTGATAGTACTTGGGGTTTCTAAAATGAAAGATTGTTATATCTATTCTCTTGATAGTACTTTGGGTTGTCTAAATGAAAGTATTTCATTTTAGTTCATTGTAGTATATGAAAGAAGTTACATGATTGAAAGGTATAAATTACTTGGTGTTAAAAGTATACTTGACTTGATTTGAAAAGTATAACTTACTTGAGTTTAAAAGTGTAGTAACTTGATTTTAAAAGTGGAAGTGTCTTGATACTATGAGTGTTAGTGTTTTGAGGTTTATAAATGAGAAGATGTACGGCGGACGTACATAGTACTTCGGGTCCAATTTCCCTATTATTATTAGATGTGATTTTGCCTTGAGTTGTCTTAAAATGATAGTTCATTCTATTTGTGCTTAAGAGAGTCGGAGATGATTTAAATTGTATAGTTGGATCATGTGAGAACATCCATGATTACGACATAAATCTTATTGTGAAAATTGTATAGTTGGATCATGTGAGAACGTCCATGATTACGACATAAATCTTCTTGTGAAAATTGTATAGTTGGATCATGTTAGTACGTCCATGATTACGACATAAATCTTATTATGAAAATGGTATAGTTGAATCATGTGAGTCCGTCCATGATTAGGACTTGAATATTATATAAACCCCTGGACAATATCCATGATGCGAGTACAGATACTCTTTGCGGTTGATCTAACTCTTAAAAGGCATAACTTAAAAGGTAAAGTTGACTTTCATTACTCTCATTTTTATAAGGCACAGTGTACTGTATTTGATTATTATACTTGTCTCTTGTTATCTTTTGGCATGTATGATCTCCTTTACAGTACTTATTGTTTCACATACTTGGTAATTTTCATGACCGACTTTCTCAGAAGCTGCGTCATGCCGCATGAGTTAGGTACGATTTGGTGATCTGCAAGTGTAGGATCCTTGCTCAGAGTTTTTTGGATAGCTTCATTGTTCCGAGGCTTATCATTTTGGTATAGATCTTTCATTACAGGCTTTTGTATAGTTATGGTGCAGCGGGCCTCATTCCGCCATAGTTCTAAGAAACTCTTAGAGGTCTGTATTCATATGCTGGATTGGACTCGTGTACAGCGTAGTTTCTTTTGGATTATATATATATATATATATATATATATATATATATATATATATATGCCTTGTCGACTTTTTCTTTGCATGTTTGTTTAAAAAAATGATGTGTTATTTAGTTCTGCGGGTTACTTGTGTCGTTTGGGTAGAAGGGTGCCCATGTAGGGCACCAGTCGCGGGCCCGGGGTTCGGGTCATGACATTGTGGTATCAGAGCAGTCAGTCCTCGGAATGTCTACAGACCGTGTCTAGTAGAGTCTTGATTATCGGTGTGTTGGGCGCCACACCCATAAACAGGAGGCTACAGGACATTTAGGATTTGGTTTCTATTCTTCTCACTCTGAGATCGTGCAATAGAGTTGTGTTATTAGGATAATCTCTCTCTGACGTAGTATTGTGTTACAACTATGCCTCCAAGGAAGGTAACAGTTGTCAGAAGGGCAAATCAGTAGCTGGAGCTACTAGTCAGACTCAGAGAGTTGATAGGGCTCATGCCCAGTCTATACCGGATATTGTACCGCAGTCGGCGAATTCTTCTGCACCGGTTTTTGAGGCCCCAGCACTTGAGCCTCTAGCTCCTTAGTTAGAAAAAGAGTATAGGGTCATGAGAGACGCAGTTCTATTATTGTCCAGGCTAGCGGTGATGCAGTTTCATCAACAGAAGGTTATTCACAAGACAGTACGTGTATGCAGAGGTAGAGGGCCAACGCGGAAATCGGCGTAAGAGGCTAGACCGGTTGGTTATCCGGTGAGTTTTGGCGGCGGCCTCGTGGTGAGGTATTCGTCCCAGCCTACACAGAACATACCCCCACAGTTCGCAGGTGTGAGATTGGACCACACGAGGTATTTAGGAGCCGGTCGGAGCTCCAGGGTTCCAGGTTTTCAGAGGTACAGGGGATCTACTCAGTCGAGGCCACATTTGCCTCAGTGTTTCCAGTGTGGTAAACATCATTTTGGGAAGTGTCGTTCTTCTCCGGGAGCCTGTTATCATTGCCGCCGTCAGGGCCATTTGAGGAGGGAGTGTCTGTATAGAGGTAGTACGAGTAGTATGGCTCAGCCTACAAGGTCAATGGCTGGGTCCTCTTCTTCTATGGTTGTGCGCCCCACAGGGCGGGGTATACAGATGTCAGCCAGTCGTGGTAGAGGTCGTGGTGGAGTTTATAGTTCTGGCGGTCCTTCGAACCACATAGATGTTGTGACTACCAGGCAGGATCAAGAGGCATCATCGATTGGGGTTATATGTATATTTTGATCCTTTTTTAGTCATACATACATTGATAGATTCAAATTCCGCTCCAGCGTATATTTTCCCCTTGTTGCTAGTAGAATGTGAGTTGATAGGACCCTCAGAGGTAGAACTATTTTTGTTTAGTAATGTGCATAGTAAAGGATGTTGACAAGAATGATAAAGTGAATGAAAATATAGTTGTGTAGGGTTCACAAGGAGTAATTACCCCATGACAGTGTAAAGACCGATAGTAGAGGATGTACAGTAGGAATACTTCGGCCAAGGTGGCGAACTTCTAGTGAGCGGAAAGATAGCGTGAGAAATACATTGAGATAGGAGAGAGATTCATTTTAGACCATGACTGAGAGTTAGTTGTGATGATACACACACCTTAGATTCAGTAACATTGTCCATAAGTGTTCGTGATTTAGATACTACTAGTATAAGAGTTTACACCGGTTAGTAAACAAAGCTAGGTAGACAATATGATCATTCACCAACCAGTAGTTTGACTAATGTGAGGACAGAAAAGAGAATTTAACACGAGGGGACACATCAGTTAGTTGAGTGGGAGTCCGACTGAAGGATTTAGGTAGTGATAGCCCTATGACTTAAAATACGACAGGGTCATCCCTAGTACGGGAAGAGAAAAAGAACGGCAAAAGATCCCATTTTTTAACGGACTGCAACCTTCGAGTATTGTGAGAAGGGACCACAGATGGAAGGTCCATTGATGTATATACATGTGATATATTGTGGTCGTGTGTGGCATCGTTGGTTTTGTGGAGTATTGGTTGATAGACATAGTAAGGAGACTATGCCAAAGTTTGTATAGCTTGAGACCGACTATGGACATTCGGGATGAATGTTTCTAAGGGGAAGGATGTTACACCCCATATTTCCAAGAGAATGAGATGAGAACGTACATGAGAAAATAAGATTTGAATTTTGGAACGAAAGGAAAATCACTTTTTCCTAAGGAGAAATTTCGGAACCTTGTGAAGGAAAAAGATTTATTATTTGGAATTTGATTCTCAAATATTGTGTATGGAATTATTATAGTATATTGAAGTTTTGGATTTGGTCATGTGGGGCCCACCGGAAAATTTTACGATTTTGTGGGGCCCACAAGATTTTGAGATATTTTGGCCAAATATAGATATTTTGGTGAAGAAATAATTTTGGACCAATAGGAGGGTGACACGTGTCACCCCTCCACTTGTCTTGCTACACTATATATATAGATAGCCTTGGAAGACTTCATCACTTTAGATATTTTGAAGACAAGTGGACAGGTGGGTCCCACTCCACTTGTCAAGATCTCTTACATATAGATATATTATATACATGAGGGCTTGCAAGACTTAGCCAACACTTAGAATTATTTCATTACACAAATATATATCTCTCTTTCTTTGCTCTCGACCAAGGGCCATTTTGAAGACAAAAAAATTCTCAATCTTCCAAGCTTTGTTCATTAATACAAGATTAAGCCCCTAAACCAAGTGTTAAACCAAGTTAACTCTCCAAACCCTCTAAATATTGTGTTGGCCGAGAATAAGGGTGAAACCCTAGGGGTTTCCGTCGAATTTTTGGTGATGGAACGTGAGGAGAAGATGGGTGTAAGGTTGTATAGGTTACATACATGTGATTGAAACGTGAAGAATAGGAGCTAAGAATAATCTAAGGACCGACTTTAGCTTGGACTGTTTTGGGCTATATTTGAGGTAAGGATCATTTTCCTCTTGAAGTAATTGAAGATTACATGTGGTAGTAATGTATAAGTGAGCTTGTACTAAAAAGAATGAAGATTAAAAAAAAAAGTGTTTGGACCCTTTTTACAAGTTGAGGCCGAGAGTGCCCATATTCGGGTGTTGGATTCGTTGGCTATTATTGTCGTTATTTACACTTGTCGCATGTTGTATAATGAAGGAAATATTGTTGTTGATAGTTTATATAAATTATATAACACGTTGGAATGTGAATTGGATTAAAATGAATTAAGGAAAAGGGCTTTGGACTTATAGTTGTTGTTGGCCGAGAATGGCCTTAAATGGTTGGATATTTTGGGACAGTTTTGGGAATGCTTTGTGGTATATAACTGCTGGAAAATCAGCCACCAACTTGCATGTTTAATGTGGTAAAATGGCTAATGAAAGTCCTAAGGAATAAGGGTGTTAAAGGCTTCACATTGTACCCTTAATGTTGATTTATTATGGACTGTTTTGTGGACTATTTTAATGTGATTGTGGGGCAGAATTTTACACGTCAAATTGGCGTGTAGTCCCCTTTGGTTAACTGTTCATTGTGCCCTTCAGTGTGGCTTGTTGGTTGTTGAATTTGGGCCTTGGAAAAGGTGGAAAAGTACGTAGAAATAAAGGAAGTGCTGCCCAATTTTCCGTAGAATAAGAGACCCTTAGTTGGTATTAATCTATCTTAGAAAGCTTGGAATTGATAATCGTGTTATTGTTGTTATAGGTTGAATGACTTTGAGACGTATTCTAGATTGTAGAGTTGGTTAGTCGCCAAAAAAGGTATGTGAACTGTCATTTCTTCTTCTAGCATGATTCCTTGTTTTAAAGTGAGTGTATCCTACTCCTTAGTGATGTAATTCTTGATAGTACTTTGGATTTCCTAAAATAGAAGTTGTTCTATATACTTCATTAATAGTACTTGGAGTTTCTAAAATGAAAGATTGTTATATCTATTCTCTTGATAGTACTTTGGGTTGTCTAAATGAAAGTATTTCATTTTAGTTCATTGTAGTATATGAAAGAAGTTACATGATTGAAAGGTATAAATTACTTGGTGTTAAAAGTATACTTGACTTGATTTGAAAAGTATAACTTACTTGAGTTTAAAAGTGTAGTAACTTGATTTTTAAAAGTGGAAGTGTCACGACCCGAACCCGGGCCCGTGACTGGTGCCTTACCCCGGGCACCCTAGTGATACAACATCAGAGAAAATCAGCGGAAATAAAAACATGAACATGAATTAAGAGACAAGATAAATAAACAGGCCAACCAAAACAGTTGCCTTCATCATATATACATAAATACCGAACAATTATCTTTTACAAACCACGCCCACAACAAGCTACTTGCACCTCTAAGATTTTTACACATTTATGACTATGTGGCCCCGCCATACCACGAATGTATAAGAATCTACTGCACTGGTAACATACCAAAAGATAAGCCTCAAGAAATGGGGCTTCCGACACGCTGAATCGTGATCCATGGCGAGGATCCACAACCGATGTATTTCCACTGCGGCGTGAACGCACTTCAAGGAGGTCAGACAACAGTACCAAGTATGTGAAATCAGAAAAGGCGTAAATGAAATCATAATAGTCTATATAAAGCGGGAGACATGTATGATAACCGGATGAAATCGTGTCCCGCCATCCCGGGACTCGATGAATAATCGGATGGAATACGTGTCACGCCATCTCGTGGGACTCGGTGTATAATCGGATGAAATCGTGTCCTCGCCATCTCGTGGGACTCGGTGTATAATCGGATGGAATACGTGTCCCCGCCATCTCGGGACTCGGTGTATAATCAAATGAAATACGTGTCCTCGCCCGTCTCGTGGGACTCGGTGTATAATCAAATGAAATCGTGTCCTCGCCATCTCGTGGGACTCGGTGTATAATCAAATGAAATACGTGTCACCGCCATCTCGTGGGACTCGGTGTATAATCGGATGGAATACGTGTCCGCCCATCTCGTGGGACTCGGTGTAGAATCGTTCATAACAAATCAACCGCCTCCATCGAGAGGCGAGAGTGAAATACAACAAAGGCTGTCACAACAAGCATAGGCAAGTTTCACAACAACAAGCATAGGCAAGCTTCACAACAACAAGCATAGGCAAGTTATACACAACTCAAAGTACTTTCATTTTATGCCAAAGTCCAGGTTTTAACCCTAAAGTACTACGTACGTTAAATTCCTTTTAAAGATCCATTTCTTTTACAAAGGTCACCCGATACCCGTAGTATAAAAATAGAGTGACTAACATTGTTAAGTAAACCAAAATGATTTCCTTTGTAAAATCAAGTAACAACCTTATTTTCCAAACGTTCAAGTTTGCCTAATTTCAAATGCTCAAGTTTCTCATTTTAGAAAAGGTTTCGTAGTTCATAGTTTTAATCCTTTAAAACATAATTCTCCTTTAAACGTTTTGAGAAACATATGTCTTATATGTGAGTAGGTTATTCTTGTTTATAATCAATCTTATTAAGCGACCATGATCTAGGAAATGTAATATCATTTTGTCTCATCTTAGCTTCATGCGGATGGAGGTTTCTGGTTTTAATACCATACTTCATTAGTCAATACATTTTCCTTTATTAACGCCGCAGTGGTTTCAGATACTCATTCGATTTAGAAATCAAGAAACATTATTCCTTTTAGAACCAAGTACTCATTACTCACGAATGAGGTTTCACACTTTTAACAAAATTCATATCAATACCATTAAGTCAAGTCTCTTATCTTCAAAAAAATCAGTAAACCATTCTTTTTATCACTCTTAAGACGTTATACCTAACTTCCCATAAAGCTAGTACAACTCTTATGTTTTCAAAGCCAAGTATTACTCTTCTTTCAAAAAGATCTTTTTGAAACACTTCAAGTTCTTTATTACTACACATCAAATCCGTTATAAGTCAAATCAGTTACCCTTTGAAACCACAAAGCATTTTATTACCTACATAAAGCTGTTATAACCAACTTCCCATAAAGCCGTTATAACACTTTATGTTTCAAACCAATCAAATACATTAAACACGTATGCGTCACCGTACTACATAGTTATACACATATCATGCTAGAACAGATAGGAAGAGGTTCACATACCTCACGACGATTATCGACTAATAGCAAAATGCTCCAAGTACCTCAAACCGCTTCACACCTTAAGCCAAGTAGACACGTCACACGTAGTATTTCAACCTATAGAGGCCACAAGGCGCCTATTAACATCTTAGATCTCAATGTAGAATATCCTACGAAAATTCGAAGATTCCCGCAACAACAGCGTAAATCTCATCCTCTATCGAGGCCGGCTACCAAGCCAACCAGGGGGGGTTTGCACGTCTAATCGGACGTGTACGATTCTACTACACGGTAATGCTACACAAGTCTCGTAATACACCCTATGTAATTATGATTCCACTTCTTAAAATTCAGGCTTAAGTCGCAAGACATTGCCGTAAGTATTATTCAGGCTTAAGTCAAAAGACATTGCCGCACAGCTATGTTCAATTCTATATATAGTATACTTTAACTATATACTCCTACAACATGTAATTTCCAATTACAACAGAAGGTCAAGAATGTTTACCTCGATAAGCCCAAAATTATCCGAGTTTATATGTCGATCCTGAGCAAGGTTTAGCTCCTACTCCGTGCGCTCCAACCCGCTCCAAACAACCCTTAGAAGTTCTAACCAACTTCTACTTATAACTTCAACTACGGGTGAAGATTTACTTAGGTTTTCGTTTTGTGATCGAGGAAGTATAATAGTATTTTCTGGCTTTTGTATAAGTGTAACCTTGGGAATACTACAAGGTATTTGGGCGAGTATTTGGGCATTATAACAATACTTGGAGTATTTCTATACCACAAAAGGGGTATTTATACGAGACAACAAGGCTAGGGGTGTACCCTACCACAGGCACTACTGAGGGAGGGGTGGCTTCGCCAAGGGCTCTCAAAGGGTGTGGTGGACGAAAACTCACGAGGAGAGGGAGGATTTGAGACTTAGAAAGATTGCTCAAGTTTTTGGATGAAGAAAGTCTTCAACTAGAGGGGTATTTATAGGCTAACCAAAGGCCAACCAATGGCCAAGATCAAGCCAAGTGTTAGGCAAGTGTAGGGCTAGGATCAAGCCATGTGCACCTTATCCATCTACCACACCAACTACACAAAATATCCTACCTAACCACAAGCTCCAAATCGTCCTCTTTGCGAGTCCACAATGTTTCGAGGGTGACACATGTCACCCTCTCGTTGGTCCAAAATGTTTCGTCTCGGAAAAATCCGCAAAAATTATCAATGACATAGCCGGAATTTTCCTACGTAAGTCGTGGAAACGCGTTCGTCGGAAAACGACTCTTTTCGGCACTTGTGCCCAAATTTTCGAACCTTGCCAACTTAAGGCTTAAATTTTCTACGTACGTCCTCACGTACATACTCTGGAAATACGAGGTATAACAGGAAGTGTCTTGATACTATGAGTGTTAGTGTTTTGAGGTTTATAAATGAGAAGATGTACGGCGGACGTACATAGTACTTCGGGTCCAATTTCCCTATTATTACTAGATGTGATATTGCCTTGAGTTCTCTTAAAATGATAGTTCATTCTATTTGTGCTTAAGAGAGTCAGAGATGATTTAAATTGTATAGTTGGATCATGTGAGAACGTCTATGATTACGACATAAATCTTATTGTGAAAATTGTATAGTTGAATCATGTGAGAACGTCCATGATTACGACATAAATCTTCTTGTGAAAATTGTATAGTTGGATCATGTGAGTACGTCTATGATTACGACATAAATCTTATTGTGAAAATGGTATAGTTGAAATCATGTGAGTCCGTCCATGATTAGGACTTGAATATTATATAAACCCCTGGACAAGATCCATGATGCGAGTACAAATACTCTTTGCAGTTGATCTAACTCTTAAAAGGCATAACTTAAAAGGTAAAGTTGACTTTCATTACTCTCATTTTTATAAGGCACATTGTACTGGTATTTCATTATTATACTTGTCTCTTGTTATCTTTTGGCATGTATGATCTCATTTACAGTACTTATTGTTTCACATACTTGGTACATTTTCCGTACTGACCCCCTTTCTCTGGGGGGCTGCGTTCATGCCGCAGGTTTAGGTACGTAGTTTGGTGATCTGCAAGTGTAGGATCTTTGCTCGGAGTTTTTGGGATAGCTCCATTGTTCCGGGGCTTATCATTTTGGTATAGATCTTTCATTACAAGATTTTGTAGATGCATGGGGCCTTGTCCCGTCATAGTTCTGTAAAACTCTTAGAGGTATGTATTCATATGTGGGATTGAACTCGTGTACAGCGTAGTTTCTTTTGGATTATATATATATGGCAGCCTTGTCGGCTTTGTCTTTGCATGTTTGTTTTAAAAAAAATGATGTGTTATTTAGTTCTGCGGGTTACTTGTGTCGTTTGGGTAGAAGGGAAGTCGCAGGCCCGGGGTACGGGTCGTGACAAGAGGAATATCAACAGGTCATGCTAATGGAGTTAGACCAGCTAGATAATGATACGCTGATAGCCCTAGAGAAAATCGAAGCCAGTAAACGTAAAATGACTAGAGCATACAACAAACATGTCAAGCCTAAGAGGTTTGCCGAAGGCGACTTAGTTTGGAAAAGCATTTTGCTGACTGGGATGAAAGATCGTAAATTCGGCAAATGGTTACCAAATTGGGAAGGACCTTTCGTAGTAAGCCAACGGATCGCCGGCAACGCATATCGGCTAATAAACATGCACGGCGAAGAAATGGACAGGAATGTAAACAACAAGTATTTAAAAAAGTATTATCCTTCGATTTGGGGCATGCATCAATAAACGACTGCCTTGGAACTGATTCGTGGTAATAAAGACACCTCGGTTGAAGGGGAAACCCAATTCAGAAGAAATCATCATTGCATGATGCACTGGAGACGAGACGATTGAGGTGACATGTGCGACTGTCAGATTGAAATGGCGGCTACTTTTGAATATATTAACTAAACAGTCACACTCGAGTTAATGTAGGGGGCAATTGTTAACACAAAAAAATAATTTAAGTGTTTACCCGAAATTCAGTGACAACCGAATTATTCTAGAGCCGAATTTACTCCTAGCCCTCGACTACAAAAACTTCATCGGCTACTAAGGCATCTTAGCCGAATTGTAAATTAGAGGTACGACTGAGACCCACTCAGATGCAAACACCTCAACGACCAAGTCAAAAGGGTTTCTGAACCCCCTTAAAGTGGTAATGACCAACAACAACTGAAAGAAAGGGTCATTATCTGAGCAAGAGGAGTAGAAGGCGAGAAAATCGACACCACCTCCCCAAAAGTCGACCATTAAACTTATTGGGTTACTTGATGGCTGACATGGGGGTATCACATTGTACAATTGTTTTTCCTTTTTGTACTATAAATAGGAACATTCATTGTAAACACACACTCAATCAATCAAAAACTAATTTTTACATATTCTTATTCTTACTTTTATCGCATTTATTACAATTTAGTCGTGTTATGCTTCTTACCACTTAGTTCATTTAGTCACCATCTCAACGTTTTCTGGAGTAGTTGGGGAACCCATTAATGACAGTCAGAGTTCCTCTTTCAGCCGAAATCGCTTAGTTAAGGAAATCAATTTGTCATCTGATTTCGTCAGCCGATAGACGATGGACAATTCGGAGGGAAACAGATATAAAAACACGTATGAGATACGCCTCGTTTAACTGATTTCCTCACTCCAGATTTTTTTTTGAGATGTTCTCTACCAGTAAGCCTCTTTGGACACGTTCACTTGTCTAGGGGTTAGATTAGCTTCATTAAAGTCTATGCAAGCTTAAGACTCCAGTGTTTTAAAACTAGAAATCCTGAATATCAAATATTAAGAGTGACAGAATCAACGAATGCCATCAATTATAACTTATCATCACCATTACCTTTCTCTTGATAGCAGAAAAAGTTTTGTATACTGATGCATCATAAGATGAATATTGCACACCTAAGTTTCTAGCCAAACAATCGAGTGACTTTTCATGTTGTTGGCAGGCCTCATGTTTAGCAATATCATCTGATTCACACACTAAAGGCAAACCTGAAACATGGATACTAGTATTATGAAAGAATTAAAGAATTTTTATTAATTTATGCTAATAGTTCATCATTGAAAAGGCCCAACTAAGTGCATGTGTTGGATAGAAACCTGCTCTAACTTCAAATAAGAAAAGTCAATTGCTATATGTATAACAAAAGCATAAGAATTAGAATTAGCAAGTAAACCAACATAATCAGATAGAATCCAAGATTGAGTCCACATCTGGTGTTATAATGACACGCTTAGTGAGCTCCCCAATGTTAGAACAATACTTCTCTTCTGTATTAACCGCAACAACATCCTGGGCAAACGAGCAATCCATACCTGGAGAAACCTGCAGTCCATTTCTAGATGTCACATTCCGACAATCCAATGCCCACATAGACTTCTACCTATAAGGTGCTTAAATAAATTAGCCTTTTATTTGTCTTTTCTTAATGAACAGTCACCAGATCAGTATTTCAATGTGTTAAGCTATTTACCATCAGCATAGATGTTTTTCTTATTTTAACAAACTCCACCTCATCATGACTACACCTCCAGTTAAAACGATTTTTAAGGCATGTGTTAGTTTTAGCCAAGTGTCAGAGTAGCTCCTTTACAAGATAGAAAATGAAATTGATTCTTATGAAACAAGTTCTGGTTATATTGTAATGAAGCAAACTTACATTATAAAGGGTTTCACCAAGCTTCAGCTTAACAGCACCACTCTTGTACACCAACATTTTACCCATGAAGCCCGCAGGTAACTCATTTAAACTACAGGCCTTAGCCCTTGAAGGCTTTGAGCTGGTCGCTGTCTCACTGCCTTCTGTTTTAACCGATTGCTTCAACATTGGCATGGTCGGTGGTAATTGAATGAAGAACATCTTTTCCTCCAGATTCTCCTCCTAGCAATCATTCACGTAAGCATTCATGAAAATTACTTAGTAATTAGTCCAAGTCAAACCATAAACCAGTTTACTAACCATTAGACCAAGCTCCACCGCTGGTTTTGTGGAATTCTCATCGTAAGTGAAGCTTCGGGAAGCTTCCGCAAATTCTTCCTCGTCAAGAAGTTCTGCAAGATAAGATCAATACTTTGATTAATAATAAGGGTGAAAGGTACATATCAATGGTAATCTTCAAATTAAAGAATTAGAAATAAGAAAATCACAACCCGAATTGCAAGAGATCGGCTGCTTAATTAGGTTTTTATAGCATTTGCTGAATTTTTACCTGGATTTCCTGAATAGGGCCTCCTCACGGGAAGAGTTACAGGATAGTTGGTATAATAATCCTGAGATACAAAATGGGTGACAATACTTCAGGGAGAAAGAGAGAGGAAATTCAGGGAAGGAAGCTACAGACTGAATACAAAGTGCCATAATCTTTAAAACCAACCCATGGCTCGGTGTATTCTTTCTGCAGTTGATTCCCACCAATACCACCTGCAGAACCAGCATAGTGTCAAACAAGCTACAATACACCCATACAGCAGAAAGTAAAATGGTTAGAGAAAATACTTGCCATCAGACGTTGAGCCAGCGGCTTTATGACCCTTGAGAGGGCCATACGATTTCAATGAAGATGATGAACCTCCATAACCAAACGCAACCTGAGTAGGTCCTACGAAAATTCAAGGAAGAACTTCTAAGACATATCATTCTGTTAATAGTAGTATTGATAGCAAGAATATTAACAAACAACACTTCCCATAAATCATAACATACATAAAGGTACATAATATATTTTTAATGGTCATTCTTTGCACTACAAATCTTGAAGTAAACTTGGGAGAGAGATTCCTAAAATCACTAAGAACTAGAAATGTAAAATAATTGATTACATACCCTGAGGGTGGAAAAGGTATTGAATACAAGTATTGTCAATTTCCAATGTTAGATGCTGGTGTGACTTAAGATGTTGATCATTGGCTAAAAACAAAACTAGATTGTAGATTTGAAGCTTCAAAAGGGTATTGTTTATTAAGGACTTTTGTGGTCCAATCATTTAGATACAAGCCAGAGTCCAAAATCATTTAATTTTTTTCCGTAATAAAATTAATAAAGAAAGATAGAATGAATAAACTCAACTTATTAGAAATACCTATAGAGAATTTTTTACCATCTTAAATTGAGGTGATTGGATTTATGCAGACTGAAACCATAACCTTCACACACAATACAGGATACAAGAGAGTTTTCTATACAATGAACGGAGTTCCTTCTTCCATCAAATCTCATTCACCCGTACTGATCATTGACATGTAAAAGCCCTTTCCCAGAAAAAGATCATCAGGTAAAAAGATTTACCTTTCTTTTCAACTTTAGATTTAACTTTTGCAGAAGCTTCCTACAATTAAAACAAATACATTCATATTAGACCCCAAACCAAATCATTAACCTATACTCTTTAAAAAATCAAACTGGCACCCAAAGCATAAATAAATACATTGAACTGCTGCATCAATTCCTCTGCTTTAGCAGCATCAATATCAGCTTCAACATTTTCCCTGGAAGCAATGATAAAATTTTACCAAATTACAATCCTAAGTAAAGAATAATAAAAACTACTAGTAAATATTTCAAAGGTTTCAGATTATTACGGTTTAGGCAGAACAGTTTTCGAAGCTCTACGAGGAGGACCTTTGGGTGCAAATCTCACCTACAAACATAACATCAAACAACACACACGCATCAATCAGACATAAAAATTAATTTCCCTCTTCCTTTTTCTTGTCTGTTTCTCTGTTTTTTCGATTCGGGTGAATGTGAAAACACTTGTTAAAGAAGAAAGAGATTGAAAAGCTTTTACCTTTCTAGGTGCTTTGGTTGTATTAGGAGCAGCCAAAGAATCAGAATCCATGAGAGATAAATGCAGTAAAGCTCTGCCACAAAAGAATAAAGAAAAGTATTTCAATAAATCATGATATTTGTACTGATCAATGATAAATATAATGGCAGTGACAAATTAACGACCTGGGTGTTTTTCCCCTTTTTTAATACTTTTGGATCATTGTTTGAGTTTGGCAATATCTCAGCAGTGCAATACAAAGGGAAAAGGTTGACATGTTAATGGGGGAGAGGTTTTATATAACGGCTAAGAATAGGGTTTAAGGGGAGATTTCTTTCTCATAATTCTTGACGGTAGCGGGCTTTCGCATACGTGTTCTAGTGGCACAATTACTACTCCCTTCAATCCGGATTCAGGCGTGTTTTTATTGATATCTACCACTCAATACACATGTACATGATTAAGATTTTAATTTTAGATTTGAACACGGAATAATTAAAATTATTTATTTTTTAAAATTTAAATATGCATAATGTATTTATTTAAACATAATAAATAGACTATTCAAATAAAAAATCACTACATATTAGAAATAAATATAAATTTAATAAAATAAAATTATTATTTGATAACGAAATTAAATATTTATGTTCGTTAGTGATGGTAGATATGCTTTATGGTGGTGGAGGTGGTTAGTATTGTAGTGTATGGCGCGATGGTGGCGGTTGGTAGTGATAGTAGAATTGGTTGATGTTAGTAATTGATGGTGTTGATGGTGGTGGCTAAAGAATGTGTGGTGGTTGACGATGATGTTGGTGGTAGTTGTGGCAGTGCTAGTTATGATGATAGATGTGGTTAGTAATAAGGATTGATCGCAGTGGTGGTAGTGGTTGATAGTGGTGGTGGCGGCGATTACGGTGGTTACTAATATAATTATAATGATGAAGGTAGTAGGTGTGGTAGCGACTGACAGTAGTGATTGTCAACAGTGTGATTGTCGGTGGTGGTTGTGATGACAAATGTGGTTGATGTGGTGGCTAGTGATTGGCGATGGTGGTGGTGGTTCTGATGACAAAGGTGGTTAGTGGTGGTGGAATGAGGGTGGGTGAGGTGAGGGTAGTAGAGTGGGGGTAGGAGTGGTGGTATAGGTTGGGAGGTTGAGGGTAGTGGGGGTCGATAATGATGGTGGTTGTGATGGTAGAGGTGGTTAGTGGTGGTGGGGTGGGAGGTGACTAGTGAGGTTGTGGAGGATGGGGGTGGTGGTGGATGTTGTGATGGCAGATGTGGCTAGTGGTTGTGAGGTGAGTGGGTGGGAGTAGTGGTGGGGGGTGGAGGGGTTGGGTTGGGAGGGTGGGGTGAAAGTGGTGGTTGTGAACAGAGTGGTGGTAAAAGTTATCTATATAAAAACATATCTTAATGATATTAGAACTTTGTTCAAAATCTTAATGCTCAAGACCTATTCATATCAAATAAGTGTTTAGATCTTGATGTAGACGAATTCACTTAATAGCATAAGGTTTGAATCATTCTGATTTAGACCTCCATTAACTACAAACTAATGAGAAGTAAGTCCTTATTAAGTGGTGTTCTTATATTTTGTTATTTTATTTTAAATAAGCAGTGTTAGGTCTCGGGGTATACTATGGAACAGTAAAAAACAAACTGAAAGTAAAATAAATTGAATGCTAATATAGTTTGCAAATGTCAGCGATAATGTCGTCTGTCACAAGTGGCAACACTTCGATAAAACAGAAAACTTTTAAGAGTAAATGTAGCAGAAAAATAAAGAACATAAAAGTTTAATATTTATATAGGTTATATTGATTATATAACTTATGACAGTCAGTGACCAAAAGTATTGTATATATTTATATACAATTGAATAAATTCCTTCTTTTACAATTTTACAAAATAATACAAAAGGAATTAAAAAGTTGAAGTCGCAGATGACTTCTGCCTGAAAAATCTACCTAAATAGATAGACAAGATCTCATTACAATTGCTTACTAAAGAACAAATCTAGAATCTGAGCAACAATTATAATGTTTGACAGAATGTTGTCGACACGCTCAGACAACTCTTGTGATCCAATTTTCTGACGAATATATCGGAGAGCTCTCTTGACATTTTTTCTAATTTTTTCTGGATATCGATTAACTGAAGCAGCCTCTCTATTTATAGTATAAGGTCTTCCTTGAAAGGCTCATTGAATCGTAGTAGAGATTGAGGGAAAGGTGGGCAGCCGATAAGGTTTGTTGGAGAAGATTATGAAGCAAGATCCTCTAACTTCTTGGACTTGTTCCCTAAGCTTAGCAACGACTTTGATTTGTTCTTTCCATATTTTTCATCAGATCCTAATCACCTTGCCAAGTCACTTTACCATAGTGGTGAAAGTCTCACGAGATCTACTTCAGTTCCGTGAAGTAAGGCAAAATTGTTTTACAGAATGTTGGTCCGAATGTCATGACATTCGTTCCAACATTTCTGGATTTTAACTTAGTACTAAAATGATATGTTGGGCAAAATGTCGTAACACCAAACCCAACATTAACATTCTCCCTCTTTTTGTCCTTCTTAACAAAACCTATTCTACTATGTGCAAGTGACTTACAACAATGTCATAGATGTTGTCCTAACATCTATGATTACAATAATGCTCCCCCTTAACATGTGATGACATATAAACACAACATATACAAACAATATATATATATATATATAGGATTAGAGAAATACAAAAAATTGTCATTTAACCACATCCAAAACAAAAAAAATGTCAGATCATTGTTAGTTACATCCCAAATTTTCAAACCAATCAATAAGCAATAATCCACATTCAACAACCAGTTACTATTCATCAGTAGCAGCCATTTACCATTAGCAAATGCCCCTTGCATGTCATGGATTAGTAGCTTCCAGTCGCTTTCTATTTTTGCATGATCTCTGCTTGTTCCTTCCTCTGTCTTGCAGTTTCAGCTTTCCGCTTGCCACTTTGCCTTGCGCGCCAAATGCCTTGCTCATAGCCGCTTTAATCTTTAGTTGTCACGACTGCCCGTTCGTGATCGTGCCTTACCCGCACTCAAGTAGTCATACATCGAGAAAATCGGAATATAAAAACAAGACATGAAACAATTGTAAAATGAGACACGCTTTATTCGAGAAAATGTCGCCTTCGACATATATATATAAACCAAAATCCAGCGATTACATCCCAACTGCATAATAGACTCTGCACTCTAAGAAGATAAACAACTATGGCGGGACAGGGCCCCGTCATACCCTGAATGTACAACTATCTACAACAACAGGGAGATCATACCCAAAAGTCGAGCCTCCGGAGAAGATGGAGCTCCTGACACCAAAGCAAAAGATCCTAAGGATGTGGATCTAGCACCGCTTTCCTTACTGCGTCATGAACGCAACCCCGGCGAGGTCAAGACAACAGTACCAAGTATGTGAAATCGTAAAGTACTTAAATGAAATCATATCATTTTAAAACCAATTTTACAAATATGTACAAAACCTTTGAGTAACCGCACATAGTGCCACATCACAAACAAGAGCAAATAGTAATCAGAATGAGTCTTTTCTAGGCCGCAAATGATCGAAGCAAGGCCAATCGCCCATAGTATCATTACGCATGCCTAATCTCGACTTCGCATCCGCATAGGCCACTCACATAAGCCCGCATGAGGTATTCCCGCATCGAGGGTAGCTACTCTCGATCGCCCCGACTCGTAGTCCGCATGGCCACACGCATCGCATGACCATAAAGGCCGCACACTAACTCGAACTCGTAGTTCGCATAGGTCCCCGGACCGCATGCAGGTATTCTCGAATCATGGTCCCAGACCGCCTGAGTCTACCCCGCATCGGAGGGCAGCTTAACCCCCGGTATCATGTCAAGAGGTGAGTGATATAATACTAACATAACAGCTTATTGTTAAACAACATAAGCACAACAAGAATACCCTCTTATACAAACGTTACAAGACACTAACACACATAGCATCATAATATGTCTACTCATCAAACCATCTTATCATACTTTCCAGAAATCAACACAAGTCTTTCATAAACACATAAGTAAACTGTTCCTTTTCTCTTTCTTAAGTCGTTATACCTAACTTCCCATAAAGCTAGTATAACTCTTAAGCTTTTTGTTTTAAAAACAAATATTCTCCTTCTTTCAAAAATGATTCATAATTCTTTTGAAATACTTCAAGATTCTTGTTATTTAGACTCAAGTCAAAAGACGTCAAGTAAAACCATGTTCAGTTAACACACGTACGTCTACCGTACTATATATATACGTTAAAATATCATACTCTAGAGGTTAGGAAGAATCACATACCTTCTCGGCGAAATCCACCTGCCAAGTCGAATATGTCGCGCGCAGAGTATCAACCTATAATAGTCAAATATGTCTATCAACGTCTAGACTACTCTGTAGGATAATCTAAGCAGAGGGTTCTCTATTCTACGGAAAATGGCAAAGACTTCCTTACCCTAATCTATACAAGTTCATCAGAATACAAATTCCATGTAAGTACAGTTCAATCTTCTTTAATACTTCTGATGTGATTTCAGTTCAATTCTCTTCTTTAATATCCTTCTATGTATTTTAAACTTATGTCTATACTTCTACAGTATGCATTCTTCAATTACAATAGAAGGATAAGATTATTTACCTCGATAAACCCAATATTATCCAAGATATAAGTCGATCCTGAGCGAGGTTTAGCTCCTAATCTGTACGCTCCAATCCGCTCCAAGAAACCCTTAGAAGTTTCTACACAACTTCTACTTTCTACTTCAACCTACTATGAAGTTTCCCCTAGGGTTTCGTTTAGTGACTAAGGGATATAAGATAGTATTTCCTGACTCACGATATAGAGATAACTTTGGAAATACTATAAGGATTGGCTAAGGTATTTTGGGATAGTAATAATACTGGAGAGTATTTCTACCAAGAGGGGGTACTTTGCCGAGGCCAAGGAAGGGGAGAGAGGGTGTTTGGCTTTAGCACTTCAAGAGTGGTGAGGCTTGACGAGAACTCTCAAAGGGGAAGTTTTGAGACTTGGAAGAATGATTTGTGGATGAAGAGTTCATCAACTCAAGGGGTATTTATAGGCTTTCAAGGGCTAAAATGAGGGCAAGTGGAGGGCAAGTGGATGGTGGGGATTTGCAAAAGTGCCCCTAACCCTACTCCACAATTCACTCACAAAACATTGACCCATGGTTTAAGCCTCAAATTCATGCCAACCGTGGCCTCCTTTGCCGCCCAACGAGGGTGACAAGTGTCACCTCTCGTTGGTCCAAAATGTTTCATCTCTCGGAAAAATCCGCAAAAATTATAAATGACATAGCGTAATTTTCCCTACGCAAGTTTTGTAAAACGCTTCGCCTGAAAAACAATTCGTTTAGTGGTCAGGCCCAAATTTCGTCCCAAAGCCATAACTTTAAGGTTGAACTTTCAGACGCACGCCTACGCATATACTCAGGAACTACGGGGTATAACATTCTCCCCTCCTTAGAAACATTCGTCCCGAATGTTCCTTCCCAAGATAGATAACGATAAGGTTCCTCAAAACTTAAACAATTTGCAAATGCCACACATGGCCACAATACAACACTTAAACAGATATGACAATGAAATTTACAAGTAGGAAAGTGTGTTACCTGGAGGTGTGGGGAATAGGTGAGGATACTTCTGCCTCATGTCCTCCTCAGCTTCCCACGTCATCTCCTCCCTAAGCTCGTTCCGCCACAAGACTTTGACGGAAGCCACGCCCGTCCGCAGACGCCTAACTCGACGATCGATTATCGCGCATGGGAATCTCCTCATACGATAACCCCTCGGTCACCTGGACATCGTCAATCAGGTGCACCCTAGATGGATCCCCGATACATCTCCTCAGCATAGAAACATGAAACACCGGATGCACTGCCTCCAGATCGGACGGCAGATCCAACTCGTAGGCAACCTTGCCTACCATGCGGACAATCTGATACGACCCAATGTACATTGGGCTGAGTTTCCCTTTCTTCCCGAATCTCATCACACCCTTCATGGGTGACACCTTCAGGAAAACCCAATCATCAACCTCAAACTCTAGATGCCGACGACGATGATCTGCATATGACTTCTGTCGACTCTAAGTTGTCAGTAACCGCTCCTGGATAAGCTTCACCTTATCCACTGCCTGCTGCACCAAATCTGGTCCCACTAACTCCACCTCGCCTACATCAAACCAGCCTATCGGCGATCTGCACTTCCTCTCATACAAGGCCTCATAAGGCGCCATCTGAATACTGGAGTGGTAGCTATTATTATATGCAAACTCAACTAGAGGCAAATGATCCTCCCAGCTACCCCTGAAGTTAATAACACAGGCTCGCAGCATATCCTCAAGAGTCTCGATAGTGCGCTCCGCCTGTCCGTCTGTCTGAGGATGGAATGCGATTGTGCTCACCGCCCCTAGACCTTTCGAAAGACCTCGAGTTAGCCAAACCGGGCTCTCCATCGATATGATAGAAATAGGGACTCCATGCACCGACGATCTCTCTGAGGTAAAGTCCGCATAATCCTCACCAAAAGTCGCCCCGACGGAAGAAAGTGGCTGATTTCACCGCCGACGATAACCCATATAGAATCATGTATCCTCTGAGTGCGAGGTAACCCTGTGATAAAGTCCATGTTGATCACCTCCCACTTCCAGGTCGGGATCTCTATCGTCTGCAACAAACCACCTGGCCTCTGGTGCTCTACCTTCACCGCCGACAACACGCACCGAGCTACAAACTCGCAACGCCCTCTTCAAGCCATCCCACCAATACACGTATCTGGCGTCGTGGTACATCTTGGTCGACCCGGATGGATAGAGTAACGCGCTGCGTGGTTCCTAGAACCCGCCAAGTCCCGCAATATCCGGAACACACAACCCGCCTCAAACCTTAGCACCCCATCAGTGCTACCTCAAAAGGACCTTCCTCACGAAGAGTCGTATCACGATACCGAATCAAAACCGATCCTCAACCGTGCCTCTTCACCTCCTCGACGATGGAAGACTCGGCAACCTCTCGAACTCGCACCCCACTGCTATCAGAATCAATCAATCGGACTCCAAGGCTCGCTAGCTGATGCAACTCGCGGACCATGCTCCTCCTCTCTGGCTGTACATCGATAGACTCCCATCGACCTACGACTAAGCGGCATCCGCCACAACATCGCCTTCCCCGGTGGTACAGGATGTCGACATCGTAATCTCGAGCGACTCTAACCACCGTGTTCGCCGTGAAGTTCAGCTCCTCCGCTGAAGATATACCGAGGCTCTTGTGGTCCGTATAAATATCCACATAACCCCATACAAATAGTGCCTCCGCATCTTAAGGCGTGAATCACCGCCTAACTCCAAATCATGGGGGTAGTTCCTCCTACGCTTTAAGTCGCCGGACGCGACGCTATAACCTTACCCACCGCATCAACACACATCCGAGCCCGACGCCGACGCATCACAATACACTACATAACCGTCGACCTCCGGAAGAGTAAGAACGGGCGCGCCGCCTCCTTTAGTAATCGGAAACCCCGCCACAAGCATCACCATCAAACTTAGCCGCTTCCGAGTCAGCCTAGTCAATGGTGCGAGATAGAAGCAAACTTCTACGAACCGCCAGAGTAACCTCGCAAGGCCCGCAAAGTCGCGCACTCTCGGAGTAGTAGGTTCAGGCCAACTCTCGATCGCCGATCTTGGTCGATCCACCAATACCATCGCCCGCATAATATGCCCAAGAAAAGCCACCGAAGCCAACCAAAACTCACATTTGGAAATCTTGGCGATAATCGCCGGTCCCGAGAACTCTCAGGGTCCTCAAATGCTCCGCACGCTTCTCGCTCTGAGCGGAATAAACCAAGATGTCATCAATGAACACTATCACAAACGTGTCCAAAATGGCTTCGACACTCGGTTCATCAAATCCATGAATACACGAGCATCGTCAACCCGAAAGACATAACTCGAACTCATAGTGCCCGCACGGTCGGAATGCGATCAGGGACATCCGCCTCTCTAACACGCACTGATGATAGCCCGATCGCAGATCAATCTTGAGAAACATCTCGCACTCGCAATCGTCGAACAAATCATCAATCCCGGGAAGGGGTATTCGTTTAATGGTCACCTTGTTCACCGTCAGAATCAACACACATGCGCAGCTGCCCCGCCCTTCTTCTTCACGAACAATACGGCCTCCTGCGGAGAAACACTGGGCCTGGATGAAGCTCTTTCTCCAAAGAAATCTCTCACCGGTCCTTCAACTCTCTCAACTCGGCGGTGCCATTCTCAGACGGTGGAATGGAAATAGGCCGAGTGTCCGCAAAGACATCGATACAAAACTCTATCTCCTCTCGTGAGGGATACGGGAGGTCGTCTGAAACACATCGGGAACTCTGCGACTCACGAATCGACTAAAAATCTGCACCTCGTGATCAAACACCGAATGAGATGGTAGATATACCCTTCTCGCACCATCTTCCTAGCCTTGAGGTAGGAAATAAACCTACCTCGGCGATACAGTTGTTCCTCCCACTCAACAACCGCCTCAGAAATGGAACTGCATTACTCTCTCTCCTACTACATTGGCGTAGCAGAAGCTAGCCAATCCATACCTACGATCACGCCGAAATCGGTCATATCCAACTCTATCAAGTCGGCTGGTCCGAGATCGCATATGGTCACCGGACAAGCCCTATATACCCGCCGAGCTACCACCGAATCACCGCTGGCGTAGCTACCTCGAAAAGGGTCTATGGATTCGTGCTCTATCCCTATCCTACTAGCAATAAGGGGAGATATAGGACAGTAGAACCGGATCTATCAAGGCATACACATCACAACCGCCCGATAAAGTACTGTGATTTACATCAAAGTGAGGCCTTCCCGTCTCGCCCAGAAGGCATAAATGCGCTTCGAGGACCGCTAGAGGACCGCGCCCGCGACCTGCGCGACCTGGCGGAGTACCACTCGGGGCGAGTATGTTATACCCCGTAGTTTTAGGGTTTATATGTGAGAATGTACGTACGAGAATACGACAGAAATTTTGGAAAGAAAGGAAGATGTGATTTTTTCGACGGAAAAGTTTCCGGTTTTTGTGAAGAAAAAGGTTCGTTGATGGGAATTGGATTCCCAGATTTGGTATTTGGGCTTCTTGGATTATTTTAGAATTATGAGATTTTATTTTCGGAAATGGTCACGTGGGACCCACGGGAGAAATTTACGGTTTTGTGGGGCCCACTTTGTTTTTGAGGTTTCCGGTATTTTTTGATATTTTTCGGAAGACGAAATATTTTGGACGAGTCGGGGGGCGACACGTGTCACCCCCATGTGGCACCTTGGCCGAAATGTCCCTTGGCCGCAATGGGCTAACAAGTGGCAAGCCACTTATCTAGCAATTTCGTTGGCCATGTGGTGTGGTAGGACCCACACACACATGGCCCAATCTTGACCATACACTTGATAAGATCTTGGCCCTTTCCTCTATAAATACCCCTTAAGGTTGAAGAGTATTTCATCCACACGAAGATTTTCCATAGCAAATACTCCCTCCCTTAGCCTATTTCGTCCCCTCCCCACTTGTGTAGAAAATACTTGGAGTATTATTGTATAATCCCAAATACATTGGCCTAGTATCCCTAGTAGCATTCCAAAGTTATTTCAATACTAGAGCCGGAAATACTACTTTATTCCATAATCATGAAACGAAACCACAGAAAAATCTTCCTAGCTTGGTGGAAGTATTTAGAGGTTGTTTAGAAACTTCTAAGGGTCGCTTGGAGCGGGTTGGAGCGTAGGAGTCGAGCTAAACGTTGCCCATGATCGACTTATAAACTTGGATAATTTTGGGCTTATCGAGGTAATGATCTATGTCCCCCTATTGTAATTGGATATTACATGTTGTAGTAGTTATACTTGAGTATATTATATGAGGAAAGAAGATTGATAGAATTGAATCAGTATTTACATTGGGTGCATTTACAATAGACTTGTGCGATATTATTGTTAGATTTGAACACGCCCGGTTAGGCGTGTAGCCGCAGGAGTTGTTGGCACAGTAGCGGGCCTTGATAGTGAGGAGATTTATGTGATAAGCGGGGAGGTCTGCGAATTTTACGTAGAATAAGGAATCTTGTATTTAGAATATTCTACGAAAGAACTAGAGATTGATAGATATATTGTGGCCTTTATAGGTGGATCTTCACGCGGCATACTTGACTTGGCTTGTGGCTTAAGCTAAAAGGTATGTGATTCTTCCTATACTCTTGAGCATGATTGTTGTGAACTATATAGTACGGTAGACGTACGTGTGTGAAATGAGTTTTGTTTGTTTTAAACATAAGGTGTTATAATGGCTTTATGGGAAGTTAGTTATAACGACCTTATGAAAATAAAAGAAAGATTTGATTTTGAAAGTTAAGAGACTTGATCTTGAAAGATAAGAGACTTGACTTATAAACGACTTGTTTTCTAACAGAGAAGTAACTTGATTTAAGTATAGAGTACTTGATTTTAAAAATCTTATAAAGATTTTGGAAGGTGGAGTAATTTGGTTTGAAAGGAAAACATGTTTTTTTAATACTACAGTATTAGTATCACGTGGCTTTTACGTAAAAGAGGTCTTTTGAAAGAATGAAAGTATGTAGTATTTTGGGTTTGAAACGGATTGTTGATTAAAATGAATGTATGTTGAACTTGCCTATGCTTGTTGTGATAGTCTTTGATGTGCAAGTGTTTTGTTGATATCTTGCCGTGACTCTGCGGGAGGGCCGCTCGATTGATTGATTGACATCGACCACGATGGACGGTCCACGAGCGCGTCCAAGAGGATGGTTTCATGGCCATGACTTCCGGTGAGATCTTGGGGCACGCGGTCATTGTGAGGTTCGTTGTTAGTCCACGGACCGCTAATCCATGAAGCTTGCGCGGTGACGGCGATCACGCGCTTGATTTATGCGTGTGGTTCGTGCACACTTTAGATACTTGTTCGGTCATTTTCTCGTGTACCGGTAGCCTCTGGTAGATAGCTTAAAATACTTGCCTCGGTCATATCTTGTGAGACGGTAGGCTATTGTACGTTAGCTTAAGATACTTGCCTCGGCCAGTTGCGTGGCTAGCTTTTGGACTGGTAGTTGGCTTCCGTACCTTGCCCGTGAAGGGATATGACTAGCTTTTGGACTGGTAGTTGGCTATTCTACTTGGCCCGATCGGTTTGATGACGCAGGCAGGATCTAGTGTTCAGGTTCACATACGGGTATTGTTTTACATCATGTCGGCCGGTGAGGAATGAAGTTCCACTGCACGAGTGATATTATGGGCGTGAGACCCATAGTTATGTGTGAGTGATTATTCTGGGGATATGTGTCCCCTTACTTGACATAACTGTTTACTTATTGCGAAATGGTTTTATAAAATGATGAAATGTGATTTCATTACAGTATTTTCAGTTTCACATACTTGGTACTGTTATCGACCTCGCCGGCCGCGTTCACGCCGCAGTAGAGGTACATCGGTTGTGGATCTCGCTCATAGGATCGTGATTCAGCGTTAGGAAGCTCGTTCCTCGGAGGCTTATCTTTTAGCATAGTCCTGTCATTGTAGGTACTTGTACATTCGTGGGTATGGCGGGGCCCCGTCCCGTCATAGATGTTGTTACATTCTTAAGTCCTGTAATCTTGTTGTGGCGAGTTTGTAAAAGGATAACTGCTCGGGTTTTTATGTATGTGTCTGAAGGCAAATTTTTAGTTGCTTTGCTTATTTATCATATCTCTTGTTTCATGTTTATGTTTTATTTCCGCTGATTTTCTCTGATGTTGTATCACTAGGGTGCCCGGGGTAAGGCACCAGTCACGGGCCCGGGTTCGGGTCGTGACAGAGTAACTGTAGGAGATGAAGAAGACCCGGCGAAAGACCACGTAGGGTGACCCTACCCTCGCCGCCTTGGCCTGGACAGCTCGCAAAGTGACCCCTGGCGTGAATCGTAACAAACTCCCGGAGCAGTACCACAATTCCCGTAATGGGACCTACCGCATCGGCCACACTGAGGGGGCGGTGGTCCCGTCGCCAAAGACCTCGCTACTCGGGCGCCTCAAGTCCGGGGCCTGGTGCGCCTCGAATATCCGGTATCCCCGAGGGCGGTGTAGAGTGCTCTGAGCTGGCTGTGGTGCAAATCTAGACTGCTGCTGAGGCCGTCCACCCCGATAGCTACCAAAAGACCTGCCGTCTGGCCTGCCTGCTGTCTGTCACAACCCGTCGCCTTACGCTCGCCGCATCCAAGTGCATGAGCTGCATGCGGGTAATGTCCCATGGTCAAGAGCCACACCCGCACAAGACTCGGCCATATAATCATCTAGCCCGGTGACGTAGCGATGCACCCTGTCCTCCATATCTGCTACCAACGCAGGGACATATCGAGCCAACGAATCGAACTCAACGTTGTACTCCCTAATTGTGCGTCCTCTCTGTCTCAAAGAACAAAAATCATCGGCGTGCCTCTCATCTGCGGAGGCGAAGTGAGTAAGAAAAGCCTCGAGAACTCGTCCCAGTACTGGGGCGTGTTCTCCCCGGGATAACTCCCACGAATCAAACTAATCGACTGCAGTATCACGCAGCCTATGTGAACCGAAGATCACGGACTCGGTCTCTGAAGCCTTGATCACTCGCGTGATCCTCTGTAACCGACGGATGAACTCCTGCGGATCATCCTCGTGCCTCGACAGTAGAACTCGCGCTACTGACTCATAAAATCCGTAGCCTCAAACTGCGATCTCGGGTGAACCATGGCACCTGGCTGAACTGCGTCGGCCACTTATCCTCGTATCGCCACGATCTCGGCGCACTGGGCCATCTCTATAACCCGTCTCATCTCGCTCCAGTGTGGGCCGGAGGTGCAGTATTGTGGTCTCATCGCCCCGCCGCGCCCTAAACCTGCTGGGGCGGCGGCGTCGTGGAACTCGCCGTCTGCATGGGTATAGATGGGCTCGAGCCCTCGTGACTCTCGGTGTCCTACTAGCAGCTCCTCACGCCTTGCCCTTCTCGGGCGGGTTGCCTTACGTGAGGCATAAGCGTTACGAAAAGGAATACGTTAGAGGGTCCAACTTATAACACAACTCTAAGGCACGATCTCGAGTGAGAAGAATGGAAACCAATCCTAAATATCCTATAGCCTCTCGATTATCGGTGTGGTGCACAACACACCGATAATCAAGACTTACATGGATACTGATGCGAGACACTTTCCGAGGATTAATTGCTCGATACCACTTTGTCACGACCGTTCGGGCTGCGTCGCTGATGCCTACCCGCACCCAAGTAGTCATACATCGAGAAAATCGCTAATATAAAACAAGACATGAAACAATTGTAAACGAGACACGCTTTATCTCGAGAAAATGTCGCCTTTCGGCATATATATATAAACCAAAATCCGTGATTACATCCCAACCGCATAATAGGACTCTGCACCTCTAAGAAGATAAACAACTATGGCGAGACAGGGCCGCCATACCCCGAATGTACAACTATCTACAACAAGCGGAGATCATACCCAAAAGTCGAGCCTCCGGAAAAGATGGAGCTCCTGACACCAAAGCAAAAGATCCTAAGGATGCGGATCTAGAACACTTTCCCTTACTGCGGCATGACGCACGGCCCGGAAGGTCGATAACAGTACCAAGTATGAAATGAAGTACTTAAATGAAATCATATCATTTTAAAACCAATTTTACAAATATGTACAAAACCACCAAGGTAACCACACATAGTGCCACATCACAAACAAGAGCAGTAATAGGTAACTGTAACAGGTCTTTTCTAGGCTGCGAATGATCGAAGCAAGGCCAATCGCCCATAGTATCATTATGCATGCCTAATCCTGGACTTCCGCAGTCCGCATAGACCACTCACATAGGCCCGCATGAGGTATTCCGCGCATCGAGGGCAGCTACTCCTCGGCATCGCCCTGGACTCGTAGTCCGCATGGCCACACAGACCGCATGACCATAAAGGCCGCACACTAACCTGGAACTCTCGTAGCTCCGCATAGGTCCCCTGGACCCGCATGAGGTATTCTCGAATCATGGTCCTGCATCACCGAGTCTACCCGCATCGGAGGCGCTTTAACCCCAGATCATGTCAAGAGGTGAGTGATATAATACTAACATAACAACTTATCGTTAAACAACATAAGCACAACAAGAATACCCTCTTATACAAACGTTACAATACACTAACACACATAGCATCATAATATGTCTACTCATCAAACCATCTTATCATACTTTCCAGAAATCAACACAAGTCTTTCATAAACACATAAGTAAACTGTTCCTTTTCTCTTTCTTAAGTCGTTATACCTAACTTCCCATAAAGCTAGTATAACTCTTAAACTTTTTGTTTTAAAAACAAATATTCTTCTTCTTTCAAAAATGATTCATAATTCTTTTGAAATACTTCAAGATTCTTGTTATTTAGACTCAAGTCAAAAGACGTTAAGTAAAACCATGTTCAGTTAACACACGTACGTCTACCGTACTATATATATACTTTAAAATATCATGCTCTAGAGGTTAGGAAGAATCACATACCTTCGCCTTCGTACGACTAGTCAGATTTTCTTCCACCTGCCAAGTCGAATATGTCGCGCGCAGAGTATCAACCTATAATAGTCAAATACGTCTATCAACGTCTAGACTACTCTGTAGGATAATCTAAGCAGAGGGTTCTCTATTCTACGGAAAAACGGGCAGCACTTCCCTACCCGGTAATCTATACAAGTCTCAGAATACAAATTCATGTAAGTCTGCTTCAATCTTCTTTAATACTTCTAATGTGATTTCAGTTCAATTCTCTTCTTTAATATCCTTCTATGTATTTTAAACTTATGTCTATACTTCTACAGTATGCATTCTTCAATTACAATAGAAGGATAATATTATTTACCTCGATAAGCCCAATATTATCCAAGATATAAGTCGATCCTGAGCGAGGTTTAGCTCCTAATCTGTACGATCCAATCCGCTCCAAGAAACCCTTAGAAGTTTCTACACAACTTCTACTTTCTACTTCAACCTACTATGAAGTTTCCCCTAGGGTTTCGTTTAGTGACTAAGGGATATAAGATAGTATTTCCGGACTCTACGTATAGAGATAACTTTGGAAATACTATAAGGGATTGGCTAAGGTATTTTGGGGATAGTAACAATACTTGGAGAGTATTTCTACCAAGAGGGGGGTACTTTGCCGAGGCTACAAGGAAGGGGGGAGGGAGAGGGTGTTTCGGTTTTAGCACTTCAAGAGGGGGGGGGGGGGGGAAAGTGAGGCTTGGACGAAAACTCTCTCAAAGGGGGAGGGGGGAAGTTTTGAGACTTGGAAGAATGATTTGTGGATGAAGAGTTCATCAACTCAAGGGGGGTATTTATAGGGCTTTCAAGGGCTAAGATGAGGGCAAGTGGAGGGCAAGTGGATGGTGGGGATTTGCACAAGTGCTCCTAACCCTACTCCACAATTCACTCACAAAACATTGACCCATGGTTTAAGCCTCAAATTCATGCCAACCGTGGCCTCCTTTGTTGTCAATGAGGTGACAAGTGTCACCCTCTCGTTGGTCCAAAATGTTTCATCTCTCGGAAAAATCCGCAAAAATTATAAATGACATAGCCGTAATTTTCTCTACGCAAGTTTTGTAAAACGTTTCGTCGGAAAACAATTCGTTTAGTGGGTTGTGCCCAAATTTCGTCCAAAGCCTTAACTTTAAGGTTGAACTTTTGTACGTACGCCCTTACGTACATACTCAGGAAATACGGGGTATAACATTAGCCTTGTCAGCAAGACTTTTCGACCAACAACCTCTTCTCTTTGTACAACAACATCCACTGCTTCTTCAATAATATTTGCAGCAGCAGTAACACTGACAGCAGAACTCTCAGCTCTTTCCTCCCCCTGCACAGTAGAATTATCTCCCCCTTTTTAGAAAGAAAGAAACAATAAGAACTGGTCTTTGGCCTTTACTAAGGCATCCCTAGCAGTATCAATCTCAACAATTTGTGAGTTAATTTTGCAATTTGCTCCATAAGCCAGTTAGTAGACAGTACAGATTGTCTTGAACCAGTTTTGCCCTGAATGTTGGAAACATTTATGGCAACATTCTCAAAGTTAACTTTTTTTTCCAAGGAAGATCAGTAACTCTCTCTTTGATTCCCTAAAATATCATCACCTTGAGACTCAAAGCCTTGAGTAACTAGAATTTGATAGATCAGTGAGGGATAGGGTAGGATCAAGGTTGACTATTTTTCAGCCATATTGGCTACTTGATAGAATATCATTTTCCCTAACTCAACTCTTAATATTTTTCCAATCTTGTATAGCAGTGAGACTTGATCAGTAGTTACTATCGGCTTAATCTTTTTCCAATCCGAGTCCCTATATCCTATTAAATTAGGATTAGTGTCTTTGGAATACCAAATTTCCAACTCACATGTGCCAGCAACATATATAATGTCACATTTTACGATATTTAAGTGGGAGATTTTGGGACAGGCTTGGAATCGAGCACATATACAAACACTAAACATTATATCATGATGACTAACAGTGAGATATATAAGACTACCTATCATAGATCGATACAATGTTGGGTCGACATTTTCACCAACATTATCTTTGCATATCTTCTGTGATGATCCCATTGGAGTTCTCATTTGTTTAGCATTTTCTAATCCAACCCTCTTAACTAGATTCTTGGCAAACTTACTTTGGGAGATGAAGATTCCATCTGCTTTATCTGCAAGCCTAAGAAAAAAGTCAGTTCCCCAATCATACTAATCTCAAATGTTGATGACATTGCTTCAACAAATGTCTTAAGGTAGGACTGTGAGGTGAAACTAAAAACTATATCATTTACATAGATTTGAGCAATAACAATATCTACACCGTGATGTTTGACAAATAAAGTACAATCTACTTCACCACGTTTAAAACTAAATTCAAGAAGGAAGTTAGTTAGATGATCATACCATGCACGCGGAGCTTGTTTCAATCCATACAAAGCCTTTTTTTAGCTTGTATACATATTGTGGATGGTAAGGATCTTCAAATCCTTTAGGTTGTTTAACATAGACTTTCTTATCAAGATAACCATTCAAGAAAGCACCCTTAACATCCATTTGATGAAGAGTAATTTTTAGACAACAAGCAATGACAAGTAGTAATCTAATTGACTCAATTCTATCTACAGGAGCAAAGATTTCGTCATAGTCAATCCCTTCGACCTGAGTATATCCTTGAGCAACTAGACGAGTTTTGTTTCTCACAACAGTTCCCGATTCATCTGAATTGTTTTTAAATATTCATTTAGTTCCAATTATATTGGTATTATTTGGGCGTGGAACTAAATCTCATACTTCATTTCAAAAGAATTATTCAAGTTTTTCTTACATTGCTTGAATCCAACAATTGTCATTGAGTGCTTCTGAAACATTCTTAGGTTCTAAAGTAGATACAGAGTAAGAAAGACTAATTTTTTTGGTATATGGTGGACATACATACATACCTTACCATATCTCTGTAATTGAGTGGTTCTTTCACTCTTGTTCTTACTCCATCAAACACTCCCTATCACCTGACATGTTGGATGATTCTTCTTAATCCTTGATGAGGGGTCCCTTCGTACTTGATCTAGTAATTCCATTTGACTCCTCATCTGCACCTTATGTGATCTCTGGTTCAGGTTCAGATATTGCTTCGGATGTGATAGCATTTGGGGCAACATCTGGTTCTTCAGCAGTCTACACATTTGCCACTGAAACTATAGTGTTATTTTCAAATGTATTCCCTGTAAAATCAGAAAAATCATCCAAAATAACATTTACAGACTCTTGTACAGTTTTGGTCCTAAGGTTGTACACTCGATAAGCATGACTATTTTGAGAATAGCCAACAAAAATTCATTTGTCACTCTTAGAGTCAAACTTTGCCAAATGGTCTCTATCATTTAAAATGTAACAAATACACCCAAAAATATGAAAGTAACGCAAGTTAGGTTTCTTTCCTTTTATTAGCTCATAAGGTGTCATCTTTATTCCAGGCCTTAGATAGACTCTATTTGTGATATGACTTGCAGTGTTCAAGGCTTCAGCCCAAAAACGCTTTGTCATTTTATTAGAACTAAGCATAACTCTAGCCATTTCTTGTAGTATTCTATTCTTCCTCTCTGCTACACCATTATACTGAGTAGTTTTGGGAGCAGGAAATGCATGGAAAATACCCTTTTTCTCACAAAATTTTGAGAACAAATTATTTTCAAATTATTTTCCATGATCGGACCTAATCCGAAAAATAGGAGAATGAAACAAATTCCTATCCTAGAGTGCCAGACTTTAAACATGTCAAAAGTTTGTGATTTTTCTTTCAAAGAATATTCCATGAATATCTAGAAAAATCATCTACAATCACATAGGAATACCTCATGCCTCCTAAACTGTCTACCTCCATTGGACGCATACGATCCTTGTGCAGTAATTGAAAACAGTGAGACGTACCTGAATGTTGTCCGTCATTCTGGACAATATTATGGGAAACACGAGTTTGCTTACCTTTTAGACAATATTATGGAAAACACGAGTTTGCTTACCTTTTAGACAATATTCACAGATCATTGTTTTACATTTAGGACTCAGTTTAGGAATGCCCATTACCGCCTCATAAGAGATCAATCTTTCTAAGTTATGGTAGTTTACATATCCTAACTTTTGATGCCACACTGTTGTGTCATCTGTCCTAACATTATTGTATATTTCCTGTCTTCCATCAAGTTAGCAATTGTCATTTGTTCTTATACCTATCATAACACACATGTTAGCTTCATTTGTAACTTCACAGGAATTCTTATTAAACTTTACCTCAAGATTGTTGTCACATAGTTTACTTGTACTAATCAAATTAGTCATTAACCCCTCAACATGTAAGACATTCTTTAAGACAGGAAAACCAGGAATATTTAAGATCACTTTTTCGATTATCTTTCTTTTACTGCCACCTCTATAAGTTACGTTACCCCCACTGAATGACTCATACTTTTTTAGAAACTTCTCTGTACCTGTCATGTGGCGTGAACTCCACTATCAAAGTACCAAGAACCTGCAATGTTATTCCTTAAAGTAGTTATCACAACATTACAAGTTACATCCATTTTGGGAACCCAAACTCTTTTAAAACATTTTTTAATTTTAAGCTGAGAAATATTGCTTCAAATATTGTCTGAGATGTTGGATAGCCTTTTAGGCAACATTTTTCTCACATAATTTTTGATGTTTGAAACAATATAGTTTTAAGTGTCCAGGGGAGTTATAATGATGATACACAAACTTCATATTTCTTGACATATATGAGAACCTATTATTTAATCCTTTTTCTTTTACAAAACATATTTTCTCATTTTTATCAAACAAACTAGAGCATATTATTTTAAGAGATTTTTTATACTCAATACCTGCATGTGTAGGTTTACTAAAGATGAGTATCACATTCAATTTAGAAGTCTCTGAGTTGAGCTTACGGAAGACTGCTTTAGCTAGATCCAATTTTGCACTTTTCTTACCAAATTCAACATCTTTTTTGGTAAGTACAACCTCTAAACGGGTTATCGTGTCTTTTAAATCTGCATTCTCAAGAGTTAAAGATTTTAACTTTGTGTCAAGTTGCTTGGATTCTATGATTAGGTCTTTATAAAGTTTTTATAATTCCTTAATCATGTCATCTTTGGAGTCAACTTGATTTTCAAAGTAAGTCTCACTAATAGAAACAAAACCACTAAAACAATTAACATCATGATAGTTAAAGTATTCATACCTCTCGGAGGTTGCTGGAAATATAGATGTTGTCGCTGATGCTGACACAAATGTTGTGACATTCGGGACAACACTATCGATGACATTTTCTTCGTCTGATAAACTGTTCAAAAACAGTAGCCAGCATTGCTGACTCTATCTCTTGTTCTCCTACCTCTTCTCCTTCGTCGTCACTAAGGGAGACCCACAGATTTTTACCAAATTTTCTCAAGGTATTTGCACATTCATTAGCATAATGACCCCACCCCGAGCATGCATGACATTGCACGATTTGAAGTTTTTTGGGATCAAATTTGGTACGATCTGAGTTGGTTCTCTGTAATTAATTTTCTCTTTGTACTATTGGAAGGGGTTTAGTGGACTTTTGATTGAAGCCTTGGTTTTGGTATTCTTTGGATTTGAATTTATTTCTATCATCGTTGAACTTCCTTACCATCGAATTGAATTTTCGAGCAAGGATGGAAACATTTGCACCATCACCAGTTTCTTCAAAAATTTCATCCTCTTATTCGATTTGACTCTCCAAGGATTTGACTTGAAGTGCTACATCTTGATTCTTATACAATGTCCTTTGATTCTCAATATTCATCTCATAGGTTTTGAGAATACTCATTAAGGCATGAAGGTTCATTGTATCAAGATTATGAGCTTCTTCAATCGCACAAATCTTTATGTTGAACTTTTCAGGAAGAGAACGGAGTGCTTTTTCCACAAGTTGAGTATTGGTCAAAGGAGCACCAAGCACTTGACATTCATTAGAGATGTCAATAAACTTTTGAAAATAAGTTCTAATGTCCTCTATTTTTTCCATTCTTAAACATTCATATTTACTCATGAGCATACAAAGCTTCGTTCGACGAAGAGTTACCTTCACAATGAGTTTGTAAAGTATCTCATGCGTCTTTGGTCGTGGAGCAGTTTTGTATGACTTTGAACATGTAAAGGTCAACCCATCCAAAAATGGCATTTAAGGCCTTTTAATTGAAGCTTGCATTGTTGGTTTCTTTCGCAGTCCATTCAGATTCAGGTTTAACAAGTATGTCACCTTCCTCATCTGACGATAGCATCGAAACAACATATCCATTGGTGATAGATCTCCATGCCCTAACATCAATTGATTTGATATGAGAGCGTATGTGAATCTTCTAGTAGGCTTTGAACCATCTAAAATAGGAAGTCTACCAATTGTTGGATTAGCCAGATCCATAATTGTAAATAACAGGATCAAACACTTATTGTGTTAAGTGTCGGCTCTGATACCACTTGTTAGGTCTTGGGGGTATACTATGGAACAATAAAAAACAAACTGAAAGTAAAATAAATTGAATGCTAATACAGTTTGCAAATGTCAGCGATAATGTCATCTGTCGCAAGTGACAACACTTCGATAAAATAAAAAACTTTTAAGAGTAAATGCAGTGGAAAAATAAAAAAAACAAAGGTTTAATATTTACATAGGTTATATTGATTATATAACCTATGACGATCAGTGACCGAAAGTATTGTATGTATTTATATACAATTGAATAAATTCCTTCTTTACAATATTACAAAATAATACAAAATGAATTAAAAAGTTGAAGTCGCAGATGACTTCTGCCTGAAAATTCTACCTAAATAGACATAGACAGCATCTCATTACAATTGCTTCAATAAAGAAAAAATCTAGTATTTGGGCAGTGGTGGACAAAATGTTGTCGACACGCTTAGACAACACTTGTGATCCAATTTTCTGACGAATATATCAGAGAGCTCTCTTGATATTTTTTTTAAAATTTTTCTGGATATCGATTAACTGAAGCATCCTCTCTATTTATAGTAGAGGGTCTTCCTTGAAAATCACATTGAATTTTTGTAGAGGTTGAGGGAAAGGTGGGCAGCCGATAAGGTTTGTTGGAGAAGATTATGGGGCAAAATTCTCTAACTTCTTGGACTTGTTCCCCAAGCTTAGCAACGACTTTGACTTGTTCTTCCCACGTTTTTCATCAGCTCCTAATCACCTTGCCAAATCACTTTACCATCGTGGTGAATGTCCCACGAGATTTGCTTCAGTTTCGCGAAGTAATACAAAACTATTTTACAGAATGTTGGTCCGAATGTCATGACATTTATTCCAACATTTCTGAATTTTAACTTAGTACTAAAATGATATGTTGGGCAAAATGTCATAAGACCAAATCCAACATTAACAAGCAGTGTTTCACGTAAATCAAAGAAGACAATGATATTTTTTTTTTAAATATTCAGATAAATAGTTTTTATGTAATCAAGAAATTATATTAAATAGATACTATTTAATTAAAGAGTAATCAGTAAAAATAGTTTTTACTTTCCACGAGTGAGTAAATATTTGAAGGATGCGTGCAAAATAAAACACTACTAAATATGGACCGAAGGAAGTACTTAACTATTATATCAAGAGTTGATTTCAAATATTTTTATTTTTTTAAAAGTCCACATGGCATTGGTGATTGAAAATATTTCTACAACACAATAAAAAAACAGAGTTATTATTACTTAAAACTAAAATACATATAACAAGACTTAAAATTGACAACATATTCACCTTTCCCTATTTAATGATGCACATTTCTTATAGTCTATTTAAAAAAAATGATATTTTTATACATTAAAAAATAATTTAACTTTAAGTTTCTAATTTTATCCTTGATGAGATAATTCATAACCACACAAACATTCATAATTCTTTTAAACCACAAGTTTTCAAAAGTTCTTTCTTTAACTCGTATCCATTCAAAGTGCATCACATAAATTCGTACAAACAAAGTATTAGTGTTACAACAAATTATGGGATAATATCTCGGATAGTCATTCAATTTTTTAAGTTAGCAACCCAACCATTTATTTTGAGCACTTATGTTTTATAGTTGTTTTGGGCATTTCTGTTATGTTTTAGGCTTTTGTTAGTGGGGTTGTGGTTGGGACACGAAAGACTCTATGAAGGGAAGTAAATTTTCTTGTATGCATTTATGAGAAGCATTTAAGATTCTTGGTTGTGCTCATTTATTGCAATCTTCCTTCTTAACTACCACCGAGAAGGGAATCATATATATTTCTCACAAGATATATTTTGAACTTCTCAAATCTGAGCTTAGCTTTCACTCCCTCCCCTTTGTGGGTCGAGTAAGGCTCAACCTTCTCGCTTATTTCTTGAACTCTTGTTCATGGTTGTGTAAGGTTTGTATCCTTCACCGGTGACACTTCTGCTCATCTCAAGAACGGGAACAAAAGCTTCGTGGTTTGGCAAAAACAAGCTTCGTACTCTCCAGATGTTTTCCTTCTATTATTACAACTCTTTCGACTTGTCTTAATCATGGTCACACCGCTTTTGGGTTAGCTTGTGTAAGCCTTCCCGTATTGCTTGTTGTTTGCTCCCTTAACGTCTTCTTAAGCTTATTGTTCTTGGTTATTTGCTTATATCTTCTTTAATCATTTAGCCTCTTCCGTGTTAGTGCTTACCGTAGTTGTGACTTAGTTCTTTGTTTAGGTGTTGTTGTTAGTCGTAGTCTAAATGTACTAGATTCGTTCTTGTCCTTCATAACTGGAATTACGTGTTCTTCGTGTTCATAGTGTTCTTGTTATTGATTGCTACGATTTTAGTACTCTTTGATCTTTAGGTAACTTCATATCTCTCTTGCTTTGTGTTTTTCTTCGCGAAATTTTTAATTTCCCTGCGCATTGTACCATTGATTGTGACCCTTTACCGCTTTTGTGCTAGCAATTCTAAGCGTGTCAGGCTGCGCATTGCCACTTCGGGCTAACACGCTGCCCCGAGACCTGCCCTTTGTACCTCTGGTTGCGACCTTAGATGCATTTGTGCTAGCACTTCCTGTGTGCATTGTTGCACCCCTGCGCATTGCCATTTCGGGATTGCACATAAGGTGTTGTACTTGTTGCCTTTTTGGTGAAAGTTTCAAGTTGCGGACCCTTTTGTGTGCTCATAAGCTCTTATATGTCTTAAGTGTAGTTCGACCGCTATATATTATATTTTATAATAGTATATTATATTTTAGTATTTCGTACTTATATACATCATATATTATACCTCACATATATCATACCTACTATATTTATTTTACGAAGCCTATTTGCACGCTTAGTTGGACCGTAGTTTAATCTTTGCCATTTTGTGCTAATTTTTGCTATTGCTTGTATTCTCTTTGCTTGATTGAAGTGCCCCGATTTACATATACTTTATATTATATACACTTAACATATATTATATCTTATATATTTGTATTTCGGTACTTATATATATCATATATTATAAGTGTTATTTATATATACATTCTCGTATATGTTTCTTCGTATACCCATGATCTTGCCTTGGCTTGGCTAGGCTTTTTTTTGCAGCGTATAGATGATACAAGTCGAATTTTTAATTTAAGGCACGAAGTATTACGGCTTGACCTTGACTCTTTTGAGGGTCATTCTCATATTATCAGTTATTGGAAAAAGGATAGTTACACGCACGCAGTAGCTCAGCGTCCTTATCTGTTCACGGATAAAACCGTTCGAACCAACGAGGCACGCAACAACGAGGTATACCTAAATCCACGTTTGTTTAACATTGATATCGCTTTCCTTTACAATATTTTACTATCTATTTTCGCTAGGAAAACCTAAGAGTATCGATAGGCAAATATAAGGATTGTGCGTTGGAATTGTGAATGTTTATAATTGTGATCGCTTTATCTTATACTAGGCTATCATTATATAATTAGGAAATTTATAATTCAATACCGGGCCTGTCAGGATTACATTCTTCTACGGCCTTTCATTATTATATTTCGAAATAGGCAAGTGTTTGTATAATTAGTAGAAGCGTTGTAATTTATAATCTGGGCCTGTCCGGCTTTAATTTCACGCATTTATTACTTGTATTCAATTCTTGCTTGTAAACGTTTTTTTGTAACGTTGTGAATGGATAAGAAGAAAAAGAAGCGGAACCAAGTTAATTCACGCCACTGCCCATTCGGATGGGCCAAGCTTCTATTGAGATTACCTCCGATGTGGAGTTCCCCCCGATTGCTTGCGGTTTCACTTCAGCAGGGCACCCTTCCACGCCCTGACCCGTAAGCAATGGTCTTCAGGTGGAGGACACTTCCGCGGGTGCTGGCACTTCCATGGATACTTTGTCTATTAATGAGGGTACTTCAAGCTCCCTCCCTTTGTCATGCACTCTTGGTTCGCAGGATACTGCTTCGGTTTCGGATGGTAATGACTGTGATCCTATTGATGTGAACAAGGCAGGTAACCAGATTAAAGACCCCCAGGGCCAAAACACCAAGAAGGCCTATGCGTTTATAGTTAAGGGTAACCGTGATGTTTCAAATAGAAAACGGTTGCACTATGTCACCGATTGTCGTAATGTGGGTCCTTTAGAAATGCCTAGGGGCGAGTTGGATGATCTTACAGAAACTTTGGGACATTTATTGGTTGGTTATTTTGCGGGGACTTATCCGGGAAGCTTAGCATTGAGGAAGCTATGTCGCTCACAGGGAGTTGCATACAAATTCAATGTTCACGCTTCGGGTTGGATTGTTTTCAAGTTCAATACTGAGGAGGATAAAGAGAAAGTTTTGGCTAATGGGCCGCACTTTGTGTATAGCACGCCATTAATTCTTAAGGATATGTCGTATTGTTTTACCTTTGACAAGAATGAGATATGTACTATTCCGGTTTGGGTAAGTCTCTCATCGCTCCCTTTGGAACTCTGGAATGAGAACGCATTGAGCCGTATACTATCGCGGGTTGGCAGGCCAATTGGGACTGACAAACTCACGCGCGATAAGGATCAACTATCATATGCCCGGGCATTGGTTGAGATCGATCTTTCTAAGGATATTCTGGATTCAATTGAACTCAAGCTTTGGGATGACACTTTTATTGACCAGCAGATTATTTATGAAAAGCTGCCTGATTTTTGTGGAAACTGCCAAATGGTTGGGCATCCTACTACGGGTTGTGAGAAGCACTATGTCGATACCAATAGACGGGTTCAAGAGAAGGGGGTTGCGTCAAACGCCCAGGCAAAAGGGGTGCACACCTATCTGGACTCCCCCGAGAAGGCTGCGGGAATTGGTGTGGGTTCTGGCCATGACATTCAGCCCACACATGCCCAGTTTTTAGACCCTCAGATTCATGGTGGCCAGCCTTCAAGGTCCCAAACCGAGGCTGGCAAAGGTCACACTAAACGAAGGGGGGAATGCCGGAGGGATTTCGTTCAGATATGGGGGCCAGTCTACGGGGTCACAAACCATGGCTGGTACAAGTCTGCAAACAAGAGCCCAGAACCGGGATGGTAAAGGTCAGGACACGGGTGGCCAGCACGCGGGGACACAGACCAGTGATGGCAAAGGTCGGACTATTACTAGTTTGGGGGGGTGTTCAGGAGAGATTTTGATCAGACTTGGGGCGACCAGAGTGTGCACAGATCGCCTATGGTTATTGATGATGTAGGACAACCCGCGGGCAGTGCGGGTAGTCTATCTGGTGCGGAGATGGGTGGCCAGCATGCGGGCCAGATCCGGTCTGCAAAGTCGGTGATACTAGTTTGGGGATTCGGGAGGATTCGACCAGACTTGGGGGCAACAAGCGGGGACCTGGCCGGGGCTAACAGGGATCGCTATTGGTATTGATGATGCAGGACAACCCGCGGGAAGAACGGGTAGCCCAAATGTTCCGTATATGGATGGCCAACAGTCGGGGTCACATATCGAGGCTGGCGATGCTCCTAAGGTGGAGGACAATGAGAGGGATCTTATGGTTGGTCCCGGTATGGAGAAAGTCGCGGGTATGAGCCAGAATTCTGATGGCCAGCCCTCGGGGGCACAAACCGGGGCTGGTAAGGGTGTGAAGGTACAATTTGCAAAGGTTAATGACTCGGGCACCATGAGCTCCCTCGTTAAACAATCCGTGATCTTCCTGAAGCTTGTGGACATGCACGATAATATTTTGGTACAAAATGAGGTTGATGGCAAAGCTAAATCAGCCATTGAGGCAGTCCTTGGGCAAGGTTATACTCTATCTACTAGCTTAAATAATCATAAGGGAGGCCAGCCTTTGGAGACACAGTCAGAGGCGGGAACATGTAAGGGTGCTATGACAGATGATGGGTTCATGGAAGTAAAGAAGAGAGGGAAAGGGAAAACTAGCAAGGGGTCACAAATCGTGCCTAGTACTACTCAGATTCTTGATCCTCATACCCATGGTGGCCAGTCTTCGGGGTCCCAAAACGAGGCTGGCAAAGGTTGTACTAAGACTAGAATAGAGGGGGGAATGACGGAGGGATTTCGATCAGAGATGAGGGCCTACTACCGGGGACACAAACCGTGGCTGACACAGGACTGCCTATTGATACCAAAGGTGTAGGACAACCCGCGGACAGAGCGGGGCAGTCCAATTGATGCGGATATTGGTGGACAAATTGCGGGGGCACAGACCGAATTTGGCAAGGGTCGGACGGATATGGAAGCTCAACCTTTCGGCCCATCGGCTAAGGTTGGGAAAGGTGGAAACTTCGAAGGTACCAAAAAGGAGGAGGGGCATGTGGGCGTGAGGACGAGGGCAAAAGTTAAGGCTAACAATGGCGGGCAAAGCTTGCTCATTCCCTTGAGCAGAATGACGACCCTCCCCCCCCACCCCCTCCCAAAAGAAGGGGCCTTATGGTGGCTACAACTCTATCAACACAAATGAAGATAGCACGAAGGGGACTATTCCGCATCCATTATCGAAATGATCGTTGCTTCTTGGAATATAGGGGGCCTGCACCGCTCCTCCAAGGAAAAAAGATATTTTCTCTGTGGTGCGTGAGAATAACATTGACATTTTCGGTATCCTGGAATCGAAGCTCAACAACACGACGTTTGAGCGTTTCTGGTCTTCTAAGTTTAGCAACTGGGAGGTGGTGGATAATTTTGCCCATCATTCGGCGGGGAGGATATTTATTTTATTCAACCCTGCCAAAGTCATTCTACAAGTGTTTGACATCAACCCGCAAGCCATTCATTGCGGTGTCACTTGTGTTATCTCCTCCAAAAGACTTCATGTCACCTTCGTGTACGGGCTACACACGATTGTCGATAGACGGGGATTATGGGAGAAATTGAAGGATTACGGGACCCCCATAACTGAGTCGTGGCTTGTACTTGGGGATTTCAACATGGTTATGAAGGAGGATGAGCGTTTCAACATGGAGTCCATCTCCAACTATGACACTAAGGATATTTTTTATTGTTGCTGGGATTTGAGCCTCACAGACTTAACCTCGACGGGTTGTGAGTTCACGTTCAACCATAGTAATATGATGAGCAAGCTTGATATGGCCCTCATCAATGCCCATTGGTCACAATCTGGTTGGTATGACAATGCACATTTTCGTCGATCTGGGCCCCTCTTGGACCATACGCCGTGCATTGTCACTATTTTGGATCGTCCGAGAATGCATAATAGACCCTTCAAGTTCTTTAAGATGTGGGCTACTCATGAGAACTTTGGTGTGATTGTGACGGATGCTTGGGAGCAGATTATTGATGGCAATTCCCAATTCGGCTTATGCCGGAAGTTACTTAACCTCAAAGGACCCTTGAAGCGGTTCAATGAGAAAGACTTCTCCCACATCTCTTTCCGGGTCAAAAGGGCAAAGGAGGATCTTGCTATTGCCCAACAGGAGGCTTTGAGCAACCCGCACCATGATCACTTACATACGCGGGTAACCGAGCTTAGGCACAAGTCCATGGTTCTTATTGATGCGGAAATGAGTTTTCTTAGACAACTTGCCAAATGTGAGTAGGTGCACAAAGTTCTTTCATGGAATGGTCAAGCGCAACTCCAAGAGGAATTTCATTGCGGCCACTACCAAGAGTGATGGTTCTCTCACAACCTCCGGTGACCAAGTCGCGGCAAAATTTATCAATTACTATAAGAGGTTTCTTGGAACTAGGGACGTTTGTGAACCTATTGATATTGGTGTCATCTCCGGGGGCAACTGTCTTTCGGCAGAACAAGGGAATGAGCTCATTAGAAATTTCACGGACGCTGAGATTAAAGGGGCACTATTCGGTATTGGTGATGACAAAGCTCCTGGACCGGATGGCTACTCATCGGGTTTCTTCAAGAAAGCTTGGAATATTATCGGCGGGGAGTTCTGTGCCGCGGTAAAGGAGTTCTTCAACTCGGGAAAGCTCCTCAAATAGATCAACCACACTACCATCGCCCTTATTCCTAAATCTACCCATTGCTCAACGGTGGGCGACTACAGGCCTATTTCGTGCTGTAACGTCTTGTATAAGGTCATCACCAAGATAATTTCTTCTCGGTTGGTGCCGATTTTAGACTTTCTCATTGATCCAGCCCAGGTGGCTTTTGTCCGGGGAAGAAGTATGTCTGACAATATACACCTAGCACAAGAGTTTTTGAGGGGTTACAACCACAAGAGGGTATCTAGTAGATATATGCTCAAAGTCGATCTCCGTAAGGCCTTTGACTTGGTTAATTAGGAATTCCTCACGGCTATTTTGATTGGTTTGAATTTCCCAGAAAGGTTGGTGGCTTGGATTATGGAGTGTGTCTCCACGACTTCATATTCGATCTCTATCAACGGGAGCTTACACGACCATTTTAGGGAACACAAGGGACTCAGATAGGGGGACCCTCTCTCCCCTACTTTGTTTATTATCTGCCTGGAATATCTGTCGAGGATGATCAACAAGAACACTCGGACACCGGTCTTCCACTACCACCCCAGTGCAAAAGCTTAAGGATCACCTTGCTTTACGATGATTTGATTCTTATGTCAAGAGGGGACACTACTTCCGTCTGGATCCTCATGGAGTGCCTTCGAGATTTTTAGAAATGTTCGGGTCTCGGTTCTAATGCCCTCAAGTCCATCTTGTACACGGCGGGTATTACAGAACATGACCTTGATAATATTAAGCAGATTACTAGCTTCGACACTGGCACTATGCCTTTCCGCTACCTCGACATTCCCCTTAATGCGGAGAGGATGAGGCTGGTACACTATGACCCTATTGCAAATCTCTAGACTACCCAACCTGTGGGATCAGCTGGAGTCTCCCGACCACTCGGAATATGGGATTAGCGGGAGTCCTTTCTGCTTTGTACCTCATGACTTCCCGACATGTGGGCAAGCATGAGATAGTAGGTTGTCTGGATGGTAGGTACTATGGCAATTACCCTCAGCGGCATAACGTTACGAGGATGGGTCTTTACCCATGTCCGAATAGGTACTCTTCCCTTGACCGTGGGTTTGTCCCATTTGGGTTTACCATGGCAAGGGTTTAAGGAGACCCATGGCCGCAACCTTATGCTCTACATAAGGGAATTGCCATAGTTTAGGATTTTTTGTGGGAAGCATTTCTCTATTTGCTTAAGCACTCATGACTACCCGGCTTGGGGGCTAGCTTGAGCTTTTTGTTATTGATGTGATTAAATCTCGTGTTGATCTGCCTAGCAGAGACGCACTAGATTTACAACATCATTATGCCCGTGGGTACACCCACAAAACCTGTACATTTTGATGATTATTAATACACATTTACCTTTTCTATGAGCATGTGCAAGTCACAGGGTGTCCAAACATGTGCGGAGCACATGACGAGGTATTAATATTCACATTAATGCATCTTACAAGTCTAGCTAAGAGATACAATGGATAGTTGACAAAGTCTGATGGAATGAACTATAAGCCGAGAAAAGAGGCATGAGTTAATGCTTGCAAGTATGGCTACAGACTAAGGCGTGGGTGCGGGATACGAGGAATGTGTTCTGAGACATTCTATAACTCATGTGGATCAGCTATATCACAAGGGTTGGTGATGCTAAGGGTTCGATCGAGTCATATACACGTGGCAAGCTGAGATGCAAGATTGACTAAGTTCGAGGGCAATACAATTCAAGTCCGGGTCACGATGGAACACCGAGTAACTTGGGGCGGGTTCGAGGAACCTTTGCCATGTGTTCGGGACACGTGGGAAGTGGTTTGAGCTGATTTGGTTAAGTATTTAAGTGGGTGAGCTTCAACGACTCAAATCGGGCATAATGGTTCCAACTAACTTCCAGATTTGGGCAAACTTAACGTATGGTGGTCTAGATGAGTTGTGGATGGTGCAAGTCAAATTTTGAGTCTTGTGAGACTTAGATAATACCTTGCGGGACCAGTGTGAGCCATTTGTGAAGATTGAATTGGTCAACAAAGACATTTGCTTGAAGAAGTGAAGAAACGTGGGAATTGACCAAGTCTTGAAGTAATGTTGGTCGTGTGAAGTGTATGTGTGTGTAATGGATGATGAATTGCGGATGTGTGTTACTACATCCACTCCCTTAACACGTACCCCTCTGTAAGGCATGATAAGCCACTCCCCGTATAAGTATAATAAGTTAGGATAACTTATTCATTCATTCAACATTCGGTAAAGCCTAAACCCGAACGAGAGAGCTATTGTTGAACTTAAGTGTTCAAAGCTAAAAGTAAACTTTGTTCTTGTGAGTGTATTCCCTAGAGTCTAAACTAATTAGTGAGTGAGGCTAAGTTTGTTTGTGTGTTCAAGTGTTAGACGTTTAGTTCTATCACTAACTTGTAAAGCCTAGAGACATTTCCTTTGTTTATTTGAGTTGAAATAAAAGAAAGGTTGGACTGTGTTTTCCCGTAACTCTTGGTGTGTTGTGTTGTGATTAAACTTGTCATTCTAAACCTCCTTCAAGTGTGTTTGATTGCTTCCGCATTCTTAAGTTCTTTTGATCTTGAAAGGACTTAGTGTTTGGCTGAAGTTGGTAAAGGGTGTTGCCGACTCCCTTCACGCCTTTGTGTGCGAAAACATTATAGTAGCATATCGGGGGGTGTGACTAGGGCTGTTAGTGGTTCGGATATACTCGAGAACCGGACCGAAACCGGACCGGTAAACCCGGACCGAAACCGGACAGAAACCTTAACGGTCCGGATACGAGTATCTAAAAAATACCCGGACCGTTAAAGGCAGGGCCGGTAACTTGATAAAATACGTCGGTCCCCACCCCCGATCCCCTCCATCCAGCCCGGCCAAAGAAGCCCCCATTTCTCCTCACTCTAATTAGTTGTAAATTGATCAAACTTTATATGGTCATAACTTTGCGCTCGGACGTCCGTTTTACCTAATGTTTTTTTTGATTTCGCGTATTTTTTCGAGACGAATAATCCCAAACGGACTAAGCTTCACCGGATTTCTCCAAAACCGTCCATATTGCCCCTCCATTTCTCTTTTCCCAAATCGTTACGTTTTCCCATTTTCAAATCTAAATATCTCGCGATGTACAATTGATTTCAACGTAAAAATTGCGTGGCACCGCGTCCGAGAATGTCAATTTCAGTATTGGAAATTAAATTTAAAAAAATAAATAAAATGGCCCGACCCGGAAATTCTTAAGTCGGATGAATCCGGACCGATAAGGTTTGGTCGGGACCGGATCTCGCCCCAGACCGAAACCTTACGGTCGGTCGGTCGGGCCATTAAGCTTATCGGTCCGGTCGATGATACCGGACGGACCGACCGGACGGCTGACTAGGTGTGTATGACCAGCATGAGAAAATAAGTAAGAAATTCATTTATTTTCCACTATCCAAATGAACATGAGAAAATAAATAGAAATTCACTTATTTTCCAGAAACACATTTTCCAGAAAAATATTTTTCATGAAAAACATTTTCCTCGATACGGAACACACCCTTAGAGTACAAACATGAAGAAAAGTATGAATAGACCAGTTCTGTAACTTTATTTCATTCTTCATATTTATGGACCTTGGGAGCTCGACTTTGAGAGGTTTTGAGCATGAATTTCATGTAAAAGCTTGGGGTAAGTGATTTAAACATATATGTGGGTTTCTATCATAATTTCCCTTAAGATTCAACATTTGAATATGGATTTTGATAGGTGAAATTGAGAATTTTTTATGTAAACCCTAGAATTATTAAATTGATGATCTGAATACCTAAATAGACTCCAAATGAAAACATAAATATAGATTTAAAATTGTGGGGTTATGGGGTTACTCGAATTTGAAATTGGTTTCGGGGTTTGACCAAGTTAACATAAGAATTTACTTTTTAGGGTTGATGTTGATCTTAATCAAGTCTTAAATTATGGAATCGAGATCAATATCTTTTTTGACACTGTTAAGTATTCTTTTGAATAAATTGAAGTCATTTAATGGATTCTGGATGTGATAAAGCTATTTTGAAGATTAAAACTTAGCTTGGACCGAGGTATGTTAAGACTTTGACTTCAATAACAACCAAACCCCTCGTTTTGAATTTTAACACATAGTTCCTTGATTTGAGACTTCTCATAGGTTCATACAATATTTTGAGACTTGTTGGTATGGTTCGGATTGGGACCCGAGGGGCTCGGGTGAGTTTCAAATAGAAAATTACATTTTAGGTGTTGCAAATATTTTTTCTTCTGGTGCGTCGCAATTATGGACTCTTCACCACAATTGCAAAGTCGACTGAGAAGGTTCTGTCACAATTGCGGGGCCACTAGTGTTACACCTCATAGTTTTACATCAAATCATGTCGCCGGTCAACTTAAGTATAGCGAGAAGGTATGAGACCTTACGAAAGGGTAATAATGGTTTAACTCCGTTTATAAAAGTGTCGGGAAGTATAGGAATTAAACAAACCTAAGAGAATATGTTTCGTCAATGTTTGACAAAATTCCATTCTGTTTCATGGCTTGCACGGACCGTACAAATATGACATGGTGATCGTATGAAGTTCGAGAATTTTTGCAGATTTCTGTTTGAGAGATACAATATAAATGTAAGGACCGTGCATTTTTGTATGGACCGTATCTTGGTCGTACATTGAGGTACGAACCCTACCTTGGTCGTACATTGATAGTGAAAAAAATTCAGCTTTTATATTACATTTTTTGTTCAACCCAAGACTTCATTTCTCATATTTCTAAACTCTAAATAGCTCCTAATTCATATCCTAAGGCTATCACATGATCCTAAACTAAAAATCAAAGGCAAACTACGCAAATCCGACGTAAGGAATCCCATGATTATCATTAGATTGTTTTTCTTCTCGTTGTGTTGATTTTGGAGAATTCTTGGAAGTGAAGCAAGCTTGGGTTTGAAGTAGTTCTTGTGGTTTGAGGTGAGGTTTACCTTCATATTCTTATTCCTAAGATTACACAAGTGTTAGAAAAGTGAAATTGTGGAAAATCATGTAGAACAAGTTCTTGGTAATCTTGAAACTAAGTTATGATGTTGTTGGGCTGTTTTGTGTAGATTAAGAGTATAATATGAAGTTTTTGGGTTGTTAATTTAGATATGGATATGGAGTAAAATTAGTGAGAAGTTTGTGGTGATTGATACATGTATCAGATTAAGTATAACAAGTAACATGAACTATATGCACGCAAGGTGTTCGACAAAATGTCTAAATGAGTCTTTTTATACGTTATGAATTTGTTGTTGATGCCAATCGTTCGTATAATATAGATAATCACCTGTAGAGTGGACGGAACCCTCAAAAGTTGTTGTTAGTCAATCGATGAATATAGTTATTTTGGGTATGGCGGAACCCTTAGTGATAATTCTTAATTTCAGGTTGACTTCTGTACCATTCTCTTTTTTACATTTCTATATACATGATTTACATGCATTACACATTTAGTACATTCTTTCATACTGACGTCTTTTTTGTTAGGGCATTGTGTTTCATGCCCGCAGGTGCAGTTAGACAGATAGACGCACCTCCATTGTAGGCTATATGATTCATCCATTACTCGTCGCACTCCATTTTCTCCAGAGTTGTTGCATGCAGTGAGTAGGTAGGCTATGTTACTTATGTTTATAGTTATTTTGGGTATGGCGGGACCCTGTCTCGACCCGATGGCATATTGTAGTACTCTTAGAGTTTTACAGACTAGTGGTCATTATATATTTGTTTTGTATGGCCTTGTCGGCTTCCTTGTTAGTTGTTGGTACTTTTGTTGTGGCTTTACCGACCCTATTATACATATATGTTGGTTAGCTGTCCATCATTACATATTATCCTATTCAGATCTTATTTATGATTGTCTTTCTAAGGCCTTGTCAGCCCAGACAGTTATATCTTCAATCATGATATACAAGTGGTACACTCGAGCAGTTCAGACATCAATTGCCGGCTACACCTTCCACAAGGTTGGGGTGTGACAACTAGCATCTTTTGTGCGAAGATACCTAAAGTATGAATGCCAATTTTCAGTATTTTTGACATTCTAACACTATGCTTGGACGACATAAGCTATGAGTTTAAGGGGATTAATTCCACATATAACTTCAAGGTAATGACTCAACACTTAACTCTAGCGATTACACATGTTTTTTAGTTAGATTTGGACATCTAAATCATGGAATTTGATGTAAAAAATAGGGATTTTGGATCTAAGCTCTAGAAAATACAAAATCGATGATGTGAACATCGAAATAGACTCAAACTAGAAATCTAATCTTAGATTAGAACTCATAGGTTTATGGATAATCGAGGACATAACTTATTTTAAGGCTTTACCACGGGGTTCAGATTGACTTTTTTGTCCATTAAAGTGACTTGCATTTTATTCATCTTTCCAACAACTTACACTTTGATCTGAGGGAGTTTGCAACAGTTCACCAAAAACTCCCTAATTTAATATGTAAGAAGTCCTCTATCTTAAGAGAGATGAGGTAAATGAAATATTGAGCTTGGATACTTGGTCACTGAAATGAACAACAAGATAACCAAGCCTACAAAAATTCGTAACTATATCTAATATTGGCACTAGATTGGTCATGTATGGAGGCTCCCAAAAGATATAATGTTTATTCTATAGGGTTTTGTTGGGTTCAAAACATATTATCAAAGGCACATCCGAAGTTTAAAATTTTGTTTACTTACCCCAACAATTCCTTCTGGTATGATTATATGACAATCGAAACCTGTAAAGTAAAACTTAAACAAGAACACTTACATGTTGTTTAATCTGGAATCTCTACTAAGGACGAACACGCAATTGTTCCTGTCACGACCCGAACCCGGGCCCGTGACTGGTGCCTTTCCCCGGACACCCAAGTAGACATACATCAGAGTAATCAGCGGAACATAAAACAAGACATGGAATAACAAGAAGTGTAAAGCGATGTCTGAGAAAACTTGCCCTTCGGCGTATATATAAATCAACTTAAAACCGAGCGATTACATCCCATTACAACTCGCCACAACGATTTTCAGACCTCTAAGAATGATATGACAACAATGGCGGGGCGGGGCCGCCATACCCCGAATGTAAATACCTACAACGACGGGGACTATACCATCGATAAGCCTCGGAGAAACGGAGCTTCCCAAAAGCTCACCGCGATCCTAAGGCGAGGATCAACATGGTGTACCTACTGCGGCATGACGCGGCCGAAAGGAGGTCAAGAACAGTACCAAGTATGTGAAACTAAAAATCGTAAATGAAATCATAGTAGTCTATATAAAACAGGAGACATGTATGATAACCAAACTACAGTTCACAATAAATAAGCAGTCATGTCAAGTCAGGGACTCACGCCCTCAAAGTCATCACTCAAATATCACTATGAGTCTCACGCCCATAACATCAATCATGCCCGTGGAATACCTTGCTCATCGCGATCTATGATATCAAAGCACCAAGGAATACACATGAACACGAGTCCCACGTGTCATAATAAAACCGTGCGGGGTAAATGCGAAGGCATGGCCGACTACTAATACCTACGTACTAACAAGGTCATAAATCAGATCATAAGATCCGTCTGAATCGCCACATGATCGCCGCCACACGCCGCGTATCAAATGTGCGCGTCTAGCCTCGAACTTCCCGCTGACTCCGCATAGGCCAACCTCATAGGCCCGCGTGAGGTATTCCTCGCATCGGTAGCTACTCCCGACATCCGCTCGACTCGCGATCCGCGTAGCCACATAGACCGCGTGACCATAAAGGCCGCACACTAACACGGAACTCTCGTAGCTCGCATAGGTCCCTGGACCCGCATGAGGTATTCTCGAATCACGGTCCCGCATCGCCGAGACTACCCGCGTCGGAGGCGCCTTTAACCTCCGGGATCAAGTCAAGGTGAGTGGTACAATACCAACATAACGGCTGATCGTTAAACAACTTAAGCGCAATCGAGGGAAACCCCTTTTCACAAACATCACAAGACACTAACACACGTAGCATCCTAGCATGTTTACTTATCAAATCAACAAGAAAGTACTACAAGGCTATCACAAACCAACACAATCAAGTTATGCACACAAGGTACTTTCTACTATATGATTAACAAGATCGGGTTTTTATCCCCAAAGTACTTCATATATTAACTCTTTAAAAGGTCTGCTTCTTTCTCAAAAGTCACACAATACCCGTAGTATAAAAATAGAGTGACTATCTTTTGAAGTAAATCAAAACACTACTCTTTGTAAAATCAAGTAGCAACATTCTTTTCCAAACGTTCAAGTTTGCCTAATTTCAATTACTCAAGTTTCTCATTTTCGAAAGGTTTCTTAGTTCATAGTATTAATCACTTAATGATGTAATTCTCCTTTAAAACAATTGAGAAACATATACCTTATATGTGAGTAGGTTATCTTTGTTTATAACAATCTTATAACAGCAGCCATGATCTAGGAAATGTAATATCATTTTGTCTCATCTTAGCTTCTATGCAGATGGAGGTTTCTACTGGTTTTAATAATACTTGATTAGTCAATACATTTTCCTTTATTAGCGCCAATGGTCCTGCTCGATACTTATTCGATTTCGAAATCAAGAAACATTATTCCTTTTAAAACCAAGTACTCATTACTCACGAATGAGGTTTCACACTTTTAACAAAATTCAATTAAGTCAAGTCTCTTATCTTTTAAGATCAAGTCTCTTAACTTCTTAAATCAATAAATCATTCTTTTATCTCTCTGCCGTTATACCTAACTTCCCATAAAGCTAGTATAACTCTTGCTTTTAAAACCAAGTATTACTCTTCAGTAAAAAATGATTGATGATTCTTTTGAAATACTTCAAGATTATTCAGCTTAAGTCAAAAGACATTGCATAGTAATTATTATTCGAGCTTAAGTCAAAAGACATTGCCGTAATTATTATTCGATTAACACACGTCGTCACCGTACTATATATATTTTAAAATATCATGCTCAAGAGTATAGGAAGAATCACATACCTCGCGACGATTATCGACTAATAGCAAAACGCTCCACGGCTATAACCCGGCTAGCCTTGTCCACCTTTCAAGTAGAACATGCTACTTGCAGAACTTTCAACCTATAAAGGTTATACAAGTCTATCAACGTCTAGACTACTCGGTAGAATAAATCTAGATACAAGTTCTACGAAAAATTGGGCAGCACTTCCCTACCCGTCAAACTTCACAAGTCTACTGTAAATACAGTCCTATGTAAGTACAGTTCAATTCTCTTCTTATATACTTTCCTTGTATATACCTTATACTTAATTCTTATACTTCAATAGTATCTACTCAATTACAAAAGGGAGACAAGATATTTACCTCGATAAGCCCATAATTATCCAAGTTTAAATGTCGGTCCTGAGCAACGTTTAGCTCCTACTGCAGGCGCTCAACCCGCTCCAACAACCTTAGAAGTTCTACGCAACTTCTACTTAACACTTCAACCGACTATGAAGGTTTTCCTTAGGGTTTCGTTTTGAGACTAAAAAGGACATAAGGTAGTATTTTCGGGCTCTACGTATATAGGTAACTTTTGGAATACTACAAGGTATAAGGCTAAGGTATTTTGGGTATGGTAACAATACTTGGAGAGTATTTCTACCAAGAGGGGGGGGGGGGGTACCTCTCAGCCACACCACTAGAAGGGGGGTGTCTCTGCTAGAACACCACAAAGGGGGAGAGGGGTAGTTTCGGCCAAGGCCTTTTCAAGGGGGAGGGGGATGGCTTGGACGAACACAACACAAAGGGAGGGAGGGATTTTGGGCTTGGAAGGTTTGATTTGTGGATGAAGAACTCTTCATCAAGAGGGGGGGGGGGGTATTTATAGGACTTTTAATGGCTAGGATGAAGCCAAGTGCAAGGCAAGTGTATGGTGGGGATTTGCCCAAGTGCACTAACTCCACAAAACATTGACCATGTTTTAAGCCCCAAAACCATATTGATCGTCGAGCGCCCCACTTGGCGTCACTTGAGGGTGACAAGTGTCACCCTCCGTTGGTCTAAAATGTTTCGTCTCTCGGAAAAATCCGCAAAATAATAAATGACATAGCCGAATTTTCCGCCGCAAGTTTTGTAAAGCGTTTCGTCAACGACTCTAATCGGGGTTTGTGAACAAAATTCGAACCTTGCCTAACTTTAAGGCTAAACTTTCGTACGTACGTCCTTACGTACATACTCTGGAAATACGGGGTATAACATTCTCCCCTCCTTAGAAACATTCGTCCCGAATGTTCCTTCTAAGTCTCAAGACATACATGCGCCAGTATAGTCTCCACTGCTGTACTTACGAAAACAATCATGCCACACCTGGCCACAATACAACACGCGAAAACACTTACATCCCAATCCACGAGGAACCATCTCTAGCATAACCAAAACTCCCTTTGAGGTCTAAAATATACTCCCTGCGCACCTTCACTTTACAAAAGAAATGATCACTTCTATTATCTTGCTCGTCGTACCCTTCTCGTACACTCGAACTCTTTCTCATAACTTACCACATTTTCTTTACTGCTTCAATTTCCAAAATCTCGGGGTCACTATCTCCAACTTGGTCATCATTCACTGGGAACACTCTGGATGGATCTCCGATACTTTCCCGAACATAACAACACGAAAGACTGGACATACTGCCTCCTACGTCGGACGGCAATGCTAACCTATAGGCGACCTGGCCTACTCTTCACACAATCTGTAAATGCCCAAAAGTAACTCGGGCTAAGTTTCCTATGTTTTCCAAAACTCGTCACACCCTAGCCACATTCTGCTGAAACAGGTATGAACCAACAATATGCACCTTGCCAACCTCGAACCAATCGACCGGCAACTTACACTTCCGCCCCTACAAGGCTTCATAAGGCGACATCCGAACACTTGAAATGGTAGCTAAAGCACTCCCTCAACAGGAGGCAACAACCCTCGGCTACCCTCGAAATCCAAACACCGCCCGAGGCGACGCGATCTTGAGACTCACCGGAGTTCCTACCCTGCCTGGTAAAACTTCCAGAAAATGAAAATAGTTGTAACCTGGGCTCCATTTCCTGACATAAGGTGAAAGCAGGCACCTCGTGCAGCCTTACAACCTTCCTGATATAATCATCTCGCATAACCCACTGCCGAGTACACGGCCCTGACTGAAAGACAAGATAGGCTGACCTTATCGGCCCGACTACTAGTCGAACGCATCCACGAACTCGTACGATGGTTAACTAAACTTGGTCCTAACACCCTCGTGACCCTACCACCTGGCGGGACCACCCCGAACTGACCCAACAAAGTGCGGGTTGACCCGCGGCATGGCCTCAACCCGACCCACTTTCGCGCAAAACACTTGCTCCCCGATCCGGAACAATCTCACTAATCAAGTTACGAAAACCTAGCGGTCTTCTTAGCTCAACTACCCTCTTTCATTCACACTACTCAGGGGATTATCCCACAACCATAACTCACGTGTACTATGCACTCCGATAAGGGTCAAACATAACTAAATCTTTTACTAGAGATGGCCTTGCCTCTAAGGTCTCTACATATAAAACTATAAGGCTCACACTTTCCCTTATCCCCAAATCTTACCCTTTTAACTAACCATGATTTCTAATCACAATTATCACACATACAGTCTCTAGAGGGTTAAGGATATACCTGTATCTACTGCTTCACTCCCCTCTGTCGTTCTAATCAATCATGCCTGGTTGGGCGCATATCTAGGGAAGGTGACGAACTAGCCACTGATCCTGAAGGCTGAGTCCTCCTACTAGCATCCTTCCTACTAGGACATCCTTTCGACACATGCTTCGACGCGGGAAAAACAAGTACCAACAAAGACGACATTCCGGGATGACGTGCGCTGTGTGAATCTCGAGGAAAAAGCGAACCGGTGGCTAGAACTTACGTATAGATGTGGATCAGAAGCCCTGGAGCTCTGAACAACTCCGGCATACCTCGAACGTCCTGAACCCTGTGGAGGACCACTCTGCACTGGCGGAGGTGCATATCTAATCTACTGCTGAGGCGGTTCGCCTCGAAAGTCACCGAAGGACTCATTACGGCCCTCTTCGCTGTCGCCCGTTAACCGTCGATCTCCACGCTTTCTCGGCTGCGTGCATAAGCCCGCATCTGAGCCATGCTCAAGCCTAACTGAAGAATTACTCCTGCACGACCCTCTCTTAGATATTCCTCAAGACTCGCGGTACATCGGTATACTCTCTGGTAGCCAAATCCATAGCTAGTAACAGGGTCACCTCTTTGCAATCTATATTCTCCGTTCCCGGTCGTGGAACTGAAGGTTCATATATCATGGTCGCAGATGAAACGCTGCTGCGTGCTAAACTCTCTGGTTTGGTGGCGTGAGAACTCCCGAATGAAACACCACCCGGTGATGATTGGGCTGTGCCCAAGAACCTCTCGTGCTCTGCTCGCGGCTCAGCCGTGCCTTGCCCTCCTGGGCCCCGGTTGCCTTACGCGAGGCATAGCGGTAAGGAAAAATACGTTAGAGGGTCCAACTTATAACACGACTCTAAGGCACGATCTCGAGTGAGAAGAATGAAACCAATCCTAAATATCCTATAGCCTCACGATTATTGGTGTGGTGCACAACGCGATAATCAAGACTCTACTAGATCACGATGCTGTAGACACTTTCCAGGATTAAGCGCTCGATACCACTTTTGTCACGACCGAACCGGGCCGTGGTAGTGCCTTTCCCGGGCACCCAGTAGACATACATCAGTAATCACGGAACATAAAACAAGACATGGAATAACGAAGTGTAAAGCGATGTCTGAGAAAACTTGCCGCCCGGCGTATATATAAATCAACTTAAAACCGAACGATTTACATCCCATTACAACTCGCTCACAACGTACTACGGACCTCTAAGAATGATATGACAACAATGGAGGGCGGGGCCCCGCCATACCACGAATGTAAATACCTACAACGACGGGGACTATACGGCGATAAGCCTCCGAGAAACGGAGCTTCCCAAAATCTTGACTGCGATCCTAAGGCGAGGATCAACATCGTGTACCTCTACTGCGGCATGAATGCGGCCCGAAGGAGGTCAAGCACAACAGTACCAAGTATGTGAAACTAAAAATCAGTAAATGAAATCATAGTAGTCTATATAAAGCAGGAGACATGTATGATAACCAAACTACGATTCACGATAAATAAGCGATCATGTCAAGTCGTGGACTCGCGCCTCAAAGTCATCACTCAAATATCACTATGGGTCTCACGCCCATAACATCAATCATGCGTGGAATACCTTCCTCATCACGGCGATCTATGATATCAAAGCACCAAGGAATACACATGAACACGGGTCCCACCTGTGTCATAATAAAACCGTATGGGTAAATGCGAAGGCATAGCCGACTACTAACACCAGCAGTACTAACAAGGTCATAAATCGTATCATAAGATCTGCTAGACCGCCACATGATCGAAAGCGACCACACGCGCGAAGATCAAATGTGCGCGTCTAGTCTGGAACTTCCGCGACTCGCGATAGGCCAACCTCGTAGGCCCGCATGAGGTATTCTCGCATCGAGGTAGCTACTCCCGACATCCGCTGGACTCGCGATCCGCATGGCCACATAGACCGCGTGACCATAAAGGCCGCACTAACACGGAACTCTCGTAGCTCGCGTAGGTCCCTGGACCCGCATGAGGTATTCTCGAATCATGGTCCTGCATCGCACGAGACTACCCGCGACGGAGGCGACTTAACCTCCGGGATCAAGTCAAGGTGAGTGGTACAATACCAACATAACGGCTGATCGTTAAACAACTTAAGCGCAACCGAGGGAAACCCCTTTTCACAAACATCACAAGACACTAACACACGTAGCATCCTAGCATGTTTACTTATCAAATCAACAAGAAAGTATTACAAGGCTATCACAAACCAACACAATCAAGTTATGCACACAAGGTACTTTCTACTATATGATTAACAAGATCGGGTTTTTATCCCCAAAGTACTTCATATATTAACTCTTTAAAATGTCTGCTTCTTTCTCAAAAGTCACACAATACCCGTAGTATAAACATAGAGTGACTATCTTTTGAAGTAAATCAAAACACTACTCTTTGTAAAATCAAGTAACAATATTCTTTTCCAAACGTTCAAGTTTGCCTAATTTCAATTACTCAAGTTTCTCATTTTCGAAAGGTTTCGTAGTTCATAGTATTAATCACTTAATGATGTAATTCTCCTTTAAAACAATTGAGAAACATATACCTTATATGTGAGTATGTTATCGTTGTTTATAACAATCTTATAACAACAGCCATGATCTAGGAAATGTAATATCATTTTGTCTCATCTTAGCTTCTATGCAGATGGAGGTTTCTACTGGTTTTAATAATACTTGATTAGTCAATACATTTTCCTTTATTAGCTATGTTGTCTGCATTCGATACTTATTCTGATTTCCGAAATCAGTAAAACATTATTCCTTTTAAAAACCAAGTACTCATTACTCACGAATGAGGTTTCACACTTTTTAACAAAATTCAATTAAGTCAAGTCTCTTATCTTTTAAGATCAAGTCTCTTAACTTCTTAAATCAATAAATCATTCTTTTTATCTCTCTTAAGCCGTTATACCTAACTTCCCATAAAGCTAGTATAACTCTTAAGCTTTTAAAACCAAGTATTACTCTTACATTAAAAAGATTCAGATTCTTTGAAATACTTCAAGATTATTCAGGCTTAAGTCAAAAGACATTGCCGTAATTATTATTCAGGCTTAAGTCAAAAGACATTGCCGTAATTATTATTCAGTTAACACACGTACGTCTACCGTACTATATATATTTTAAAATATCATGCTCAAGAGTATAGGAAGAATCACATACCTCGCGATGATTATCGACTAATAGCAAAACGCTCCACGGCTATAACCCGGCTAGCCTTGTCCACCTTTCAAGTAGAACATGCTACTTGCAGAACTTTCAACCTATAAAGGTTATACAAGTCTATCAACGTCTAGACTACTCGGTAGAATAAATCTAGATACAAGTTCTACGGAAAATTGGGCAGCACTTCCCTACCCGTCAAACTTCACAAGTCTATTGTAAATACAGTCCTATGTAAGTATAGTTCAATTCTCTTCTTATATACTTTCCTTGTATATACCTTATACTTAATTCTTATACTTCTATAGTATCTACTCAATTACAAAAGGGAGACAAGATATTTACCTCGATAAGCCCATAATTATCCAAGTTTAAATGTCGGTCCTGAGCAACGTTTAGCTCCTACTCTGGGCGCTCCAACCCGCTCCAAACAACCCTTAGAAGCTCTACGCAACTTCTACTTAACACTTCAACCGACTATGAAGGTTTTCCTTAGGGTTTCGTTTTGAGACTAAAAAGGACATAAGGTAGTATTTTCGGGCTCTACGTATAGAGGTAACTTTTGGAATACTACAAGGTATAAGGCTAAGGTATTTTGGGTATGGTAACAATACTTGGAGAGTATTTCTACCAAGAGGGGGGGGTACCTCTCGGCCACACCACTAGGAGGGGGGGTGTCTCGGCTAGAACACCACAAAGGGGGAGAGGGGTGGTTTCGGCCAAGGCCTTTTCAAGGGGGAGGGGGATGGCTTGGACGAACACAACACAAAGGGAGGGAGGGATTTTAGGCTTGGAAGGTTTGATTTGTGGATGAAGAACTCTTCATCAAGAGGGGGGTATTTATAGGACTTTTAAGGGCTAGGATGAAGCCAAGTGCAAGGCAAGTGTATGGTGGGGATTTGCCCAAGTGCACCCTAACCTACTCCACAAAACATTGACCCATGTTTTAAGCCCCAAAACCATGTTGATCGTCCAAGGAGCCGCCCCACTTGGCCGTCCACTTGAGGGTGACAAGTGTCACCCTCCCGTTGGTCTAAAATGTTTCGTCTCTCGGAAAAATCCGCAAAAATAATAAATGACATAGCCGGAATTTTCCCTTCGCAAGTTTTGTAAAATGTTTCGTCGAAAAACGACTCTAATCGGGGGTTGTGAACAAAATTCGAACCTTGCCTAACTTTAAGGCTAAACTTTCGTACGTACGTCCTTACGTACATACTCTAGAAATACGGGGTATAACAGTTCCCTTCGATTGCAAGCACCTTGCTATGGTGTATTCCTTTGTCAATAAAGCAAGAAAATCTTGGCAGAGGTTTCAGAAAGTTTTATTCTAAACTCTAAGTCTAGAATTGTTTAATAAATCATTAGTCTAATATCAATGAGGTTAGTGTTGTATATATAGTTAATTCAGGTCAAACCGAATTAGGGTTGGGCTCCAAGCCTGGCCTAAAAATCGAGGTGCAATGGGCCAGTCCGACTGGGCCCACTATCGGTCAGCACCGTGGCTCAACCTAGTAGGTGCCGCGATGCCTTACGTCCAGTGACATTCCTCGTTTCGATATATATTCAGCAAATTTAATTAAATCCAAAATTCAATTTTGACTTAATTAATTAATTTCCATTAAATAGAAATTATCCCATAGTTATTATGAAACTAAATATCTCAATTCCAAAGCGAATATTTAATACTTTCTCAATACACCTTTAGATCGAATAGATAATCGACATAGTGTGACCCTATAGGCCTTCATATATTGACACTAATCTAATTAAGGTCCATATAAAACTCCTAGACTGTGTCGTACGACGATCACAATATGTGAAATACGTTTACATGAATATAACAAACATAACATTTATGTGAGATGATAAATTCAATTCATTCGCGACACACTCGATCAAGCTGAGGATTTGCCATGTGTCTATCCAAATGACTTGATCACTTTATCTCATCTATATTAGTCGACAATAGACCATATTCTAAATATGTCTCTTGCATTGGTCAATGCCTTGGTCGACTCAATATCACTGAGAAGATGAGTGATCTCTCGAATATCCAATCGAGGAATGAATCCTATTCTTGGATCAACTACCATCTTAGTTTACATCATATCTTATCCTATAAGGAGTTTAAGCTTAAGACAGGATCAAAGTACATTACTCTGTAAATAAGGTGTGTATTGACCTCAAGTCAAAGGTCTTTTATCTTCCACACGATGATAACACTCTAAACATGTATACCAAATAGTTTATCAGCAGGGTATACCAATACTTTCCAAAAGTATTCATGTGTCCATCACTAGTAACCATTACTAGTAGCAGGTGAGACATACTACATTTTCCAAGAATGTGATGCAGACCACATGTCGATTTATAACGTATCATCGATATCCCATTCTCAATGATCATTAGTCGAGGCTACTTTGAGAGTTACACTCTATCATCAATATCTCACTCTATTAATGACAACGTAAGCTCAAGGGATGCACATTAATGAATAATTACAAATAATCAAATAATAATTCAATAATCGCAAATGTTATAAATATATTAATCTTATTAATAATACAAATGTGTTCAAGTATATTTGTCATTAATAATGATTGTCTCTAGGACATACATACTTTCAATCTTCCACTTGGCCTAGATCCAATCTCCAATATATCCAATACCCATATTTTCAAAATGACCATTATACTTAACTAAGCTTAATGGTTTAGTAAATGGGTCAGCTAGATTATCATCTGTGGGAACATAGTCTAATTTTATTTCTTCAGTTTCCACCATCTCCCTGAGTATCTGGTATTTCCTTGGTACATGTTTGTTTCTATTTGTTGATCTTGGTTCCTTAGCTTGCACAATCGCACCAGTGTTGTCACAATAAATCGTTATTGGATAAGTGGCACTTGAAACAACCCTTATTTCCTTCAGGAACTCAAATATTGTGATAGCTTCTTTACCAGCTTCCTATCCAACAATGTACTCAGCTTCAATTGTCGAATCAACAGTTGTTGCTTGCTTGGAGCTTTTTCAACTCACTACTTATATCCAGACTGAGCCTTGAAGTCATCAAGGTCTTTCTGGAAGCTAGCATCAGTGTACCCAGTAGCCACTAGCTTCTCTTGTCCACCATAGACTAAGAAATATTCTTTAATTCGTCTAAGATACTTAAGAATACTTTTGACTACTTTCTAATGTTCTTCTCTAGGATTCTGCTGGAATTTGCAAGTCATACTAAGTGCATAGACCACATCTGACCCCGTACAGTTCATGGCATACATGATTGATCCTATAGTTGAAGCATATGAGATTCTCTTCATGCGTTCAAGTTCTGCAACAGTAGAAGGACTATCTTTCTTTGATAACTTGATGCCTTGACCCATAGGAAGCCCTCCCTTCTTGGAGTTTTCCTTAGAGAATCGTCTTAGCACTTTGTCTATGTATATGGATTGTGACAACCCCAATAATCTATTATGTCTATCTCTATAGATTCTAATTTCAAGAATATAGCAGACTTCACCCAAGTCCTTCATCATGAAGGTACTGGATAACAATTCATTGACCAATTGCATGAGAGCCTTATTGTCTTCCATTATTAATATGTCATCTACATATATAACAACGAAGACAATACTCCTTCCTTGCACTTACTATAAACGCAAGGATCTTCTTTGCTTCCAACAAAGTCAAACGATTTTACTGTTTTGTCAAAGCATATATTCCGACTCCTTGAGGCTTGCTTAAGTCCATAAATGGACTTATGTAGCTTGTTGTTGAGTCTATTTTATATACATTTTTTAGTCCCTTTTAGTTAGTATTTTTCTCTTTTCTTTTGCGTTTAGTATAGTGTTAGGGTTGTTTTTCTTTCTTTTGGGTCACAGCGGTCCTAAAGGTGAAAAATACCAAATTGAGGATGAAATGAGCTGAATTGAGGATGAAAGTGCACAAGCAAAACCCAAGCAATCAAACCAAAGGAGTCCCGGGAAGAATGAATGAAATCTGGAAAATCTGGGCGAGGCGATGTCAAGACGCGGCCTTGCGAGCGGAAGAGCCGCGATGCTTCTTGGCCGTGTTGAAGGAATTAGGGCCGAGGCGCGAAATTTCTAGAGAGTTGAAAATAATTTTACTGTCGAAGCGCGCGCTGTTCGCGATATTCGTATGCTTACGCAAGTGTACGTATCGCTAAAGTAATATAGTCTGTAAGACCGAGTTATCGTCCACATAGACTAGTTTGTCAAGTACCGAATATCTAATCTATGGTATCTATTTGGTTAACGTTCTTTTGTTTGGATGTTTAACTAAGAAGTAAAACTAAAGTAATTGCAGAAAATAAACTAATTATGATAATACTTCGGGTTTAAAACAATTATGAAGGAAATTGGGCTTCCAATCTCCTCAACTATCCACTCTTTCACTTGTTAATGCAAAGCTAACGACTATTCTTCTTATTAAGATAGTAGGTTAACTAATTTGTTCTATATTTTGGTTAGGACATATAGAAACTCAACCTTATGCAGAAACCTTCTATATTTCTATGATAGATTTTACCACGGGAGGATTAAAAATAACCTTAAATACTACACAAGTATCGGGGTACTTCCGTCCGCGATTTTAACATATATCTAGACAACTACAACATATTCAAATATCACCTTTCAGAATTTTGATTCGATATCATATAAGTGATGACAATTAATGGTCAGTTAATTATCAAGCAATCAATACAATATTGAATAGATGTTAATGAAGCTGAAGAAGAAATCAATAACTATGCATTAACTGTATGAAAGAGTTTCAAGCGATTCGACGGAAAACCCTAATAAAGAAATTAGCTCATAGACATTGTCATGCTAAGAACTAATTTAATATCAAACATAAACTGAAATAAAACAAAGGAAAGAAAAAAAAGTTGAATAAAAGTTGTCTCCAATCTTGTGTTGTAGCCTCCTTTCTAGCCTCCAAAGTAAGATATCAAGTATCTCTCACCCCTTTTGAATAATCCCTATGTCTTATAAATGCAAAAATCACGTTAGGACCCTTTTGCCCTTCGAAAAATCGAACTTTTCTACTTGATTTAGCGTCGGTGCCTTGGCGCTTTCGCCAACAAAAATCAGCTGCGGGATATATGGCGCGCGGCACTAACATTTGGAGGCTGGCGCGGCGACGTTATTTTATGATTTTGCGTCATTTTTTCGTCCGGACTTCTTCAGATTTCTTTCGTGCTTTCCGGGACTTCTTAGGCTTCATTTCTTGGTCTTTTATTGTGCAATTTCATCCTCAAAAGCAATATTTTCTCCTTTATGACCGATGTAACACAAAAGTAAGAAAAACACGTCTAACACTACACTAAACACAAACGAAAAGAGGAAAATACTTAACTAAAAAGGATTCAAAAGAGTGTATAAAATACACTCAACAAATATCCCTATACTTACACTTTACTCGTCCTCGAGTAAAGCACTAAACAAAAACAAAAATCAAATAAAAGACTTAATGAAATGGATCAAGTAGCTATAGCAATGCTTTCTCAAAGTCATGGATGAAAGCTGGGATAATATGTTAGAACATACATAGCATGAATATTCAGCAATATAGAATTTCAAGTTAGATATTTCGCAAATTCACTTAGATCATAATCATTGGAAATATAAACACATAACCTATGTATGTAAATTTCATTCCATCTTTCCCAAATTTCTATAGACTTGTTTACTTGCTATTCTCCACTAATCATATACATACACATTAGATATCATCAGGACTTTCAAGGGTTGTAACGTAGGCTTAGGCAGGGGTAGGTAAAAGTAAGAATTTAGGCGCAATTACATACCATAATCATTTTTCATTCAACTCTTTTTTCCCTCTTTTGACTTTCTTTTTAGTCTCATACCTATTTTCTCGCCTCTTTTCTTTTGAAAGAATGAGACACATTATAATTAACAAGCACCCCAAACTTAGACTTTTGCATATTTTTCATTGGGGTGCATCAAATTTTCACTCTCTTTTTATTTCTTATTCAACACTTTTCATCCCAAGAGCTTTCCATTATTACTTATGGCACAACAAAAGAATCATAGGGTGTCAAACAAATATATTATTTTAGGCTCAAAGGGACTGACTAGTGATACAATTTATGTCAGGTAAGTAATGGACGATAAGAATGGCTATCAAAGAATGCCTGAATCCTTTCCCTAAACATGTATATCCTAACTATTTCGCCTCAAATAACAAGTAAACATATTTTCTAGATATTTTCAACCTTTCTTTCCATAATTGACAACACATAGGCTAAGCACAAATATTCCAAATAATTAGATATCATGAATTTTTTACATATCTAACCTAAGCACACATATTTCTGCTTTCAATTTCATTACATTATCCCAATTAATCCACTCAATATCTTTAACAACTACAACATACATGATCCATAAAAAAAATTATGACTCACAAACATATAAAACAAACAAAAAGACTAAAAAAACAAAACAATAAAACAAAGTAAGACCCCCCAAACTTAATCGACACATTATCCCCAATGTGTGAAGACTAAAAAATAAAGGGACAACTTACTGACACCACATCGGTCATAACAGAGGTCTGGGAAGAGGTTCTTGACATTGCACAAGAGTGGGACTATCTGAACTTTTAGCATCGCGGCGCTGATCACGGGAATAGTCTCTGAAGTTCTGGTGTTGCGGCCCTGCATTTTGGCGCAGCGGCGCTGCTGCCAATTTTTCCATTTTCCAGCGTTTTGATCCTTTTTCAACTCAAGGTCAGTCCTTAGTCCACCTGTCATCCAAAATATAAGATAAAAACCAAGACCGTGAGATTGTTCAAGACAAAATAAAACCACTAAAACAACAGTTGAAATAACATAATTAAAAACATTGAGTTGCCTCCCAAGTAGCGTTGTCTTTAACGTCTTTTAGCCGGACACAATGTTCTTACTCAATCAAAGGGGTAGAGTATCCCCTCCGCATATCCATTTCAGCACTATTCTCTTCCTCATCCTCTTCTTCTTCTTCTTCACAGGGCTGAGTTCATAGAGGTTCACCCGCAGTCGGTGTTCGAGATCATTCACGAGTTCATAATTATTACTCTCTGCTCGCACCTTGCTTTAATGTTACCCCACGAGCATCAGTACTTGTGAGACTTTTCTCAGAGACACCCTTGTCAACTATCCCAATGGCAAAACATATATCATTGACTTGAGGTTCAGTGGGTGGCTTGAAAACTTTGATTATCATCTCCTCATCTTAGACTCGGAGCTTTAACTCTCAATTCTCAACATCAATCAATGCCCTCCCTGTGGCTAGAAATGGTCTCCTAAGTATGAGGGGCTTATTTTCATCTTCTTCCATGTCTAGGATGAGGAAATCGACAGGAAATATAAACTTACCCACTTTCACTAACACATCTTCGATTATACCATGTGGATGTTTTATTGAGTGATCTGCTAGTTGCAAGATCATTGTCGTAGGCTTAGCTTCGCCTACTCCAAGCCTTCTAAACACAGAGAGGGGCATACGGTTGACACTTTCCCCCAAATCACACAGGGTCTGCTTGTATGTCACTTTCCCTATAGTGTAAGGTAAGGTGAAACTTCCTAGATCTTTCAACTTCGGAGGAAGTTTCTTCTGCAGGATAGCACTGCACTCCTCTGTCAGCACCACTGTCTCATAGTCTACCAACTTCCTGTTTTTAAAGAGGATATCCTTCATGAATTTGACATATGCAGGCATTTGCTCTAAAGCTTCAATGAATGAGATGTTGATGTGCATCTTTTTAAAGACCTCCAAAAACTTGGAAAATTGTTTGTCTAGGGTCTTCTTCTGTAGTCTTTAAGGGTAAGGAATTCTGTTGTATATTCCCTCATGACTGCTGGTGGAGCTTTCTCTAAACTAGGGCGGTCATCAGTAACCCCCTCTTTCTCTGCATCAGCGATCTTCTCCAACTCCTTCTCCTTTTCCACCACTGGTTGGGGTGCAACCTGCTCTAACTGCTTCTCACTCCTCAAGGTGATTGCCTGACATTGCTCTCTTGGGTTCATCACTGTGTTACTAGGGAGAGTCCCCTGAGGTCTGTCATTCAGCGTGTTCTCCAGCTATCCCACTTGTGTCTCCAAGTTCCTAATAGAAACACAGTCTCTGCATGAAGCGTATGCAGGAATTGGTCAATTGTGTCTGGGAGTTGGCCAGAGTCACCAGTGCTACTTTTATTTATCTTATTTAATTTGGCCTCTCTTGTGCATTTGGTGGCACAGGATCTTCTTTGGATCTGTCCCCGAGGCTATTGATATTGCTCAAAGGCGAGGCCATTGTCCTTGGTCATTCCTCCATGAAAAGTTTGGGTTATTCTCCACCCCTGATTATATATGTTGGAGAATGCATTGTTGTAGGGCCTCTGAAAATTCCTAACTGCCTGAACCTGCTCCAAAGGTACATTGTTTGGATCCACTGTTGTGCACCTATCAAAAGTGTGGGAACCCCCACAAATCTCACAACTCGGTGGTATGCGGACAGCGTGCGGGCATTGTACTATCTTGAATGTTTTGTCAAAGTGGTAACCTGCGCAGTCAATGCAGTGATAGCATCTAACTCATGAACCCCAATCATTTTCCTGATGTTCATAGCTCTATCATCTGACCACTGATGGTTGTTGGTGGCCATATATTCTAATAAATCATGTGCCTCATTGTCACTCTTGCTCATGAACGTTCCTCCTGCTGCAGCATCAATAATGGTACGAGTAGTACCACACAACCCATTATAAAATATGTGGACTAGCATCCACTTTTCAATCCCATGATGCGGACACTTTCTCTGCAAGTATTTGAACCGCTCCCGTGCATCATATAATGATTCTCCCTCCGTCTGATAAAAAATATTAAGCTCACCTCTAAGCCTTGCTGCTTTGGATGGAGGGAACAATTTGGCAAGAAACTTTTGCGCCAAGTCTTGCCATGTGGTAATGGAGCTCGCCTGTAGGGAGTTCAGCCAGCTCTTTGCTCTATCCCTGAGTGTGAATGGAAAGAGTTTCAACCGATTGACATCATCAGTAACACCACTGTACTTAAAAGTTGCACACAACTCCAGAAAATTGCTAGATGCATATGGGGATCTTCAGATGGTAATCCCCCAAACTGAACCGAGCCTTGAACCATGTGCAAGATGGCTGGTTTGATTTTAAAATTATTAGCTTCAACCGCTGGAAGCCTGATGCAAGTCTGCACCCCTGTAATTGTAGGCAATACATAATCCCTTAAGTTCATCTCTGCAGGATGCGGAACTTATCCCATCACAGCCGGTAACTCATCATTCACCATATTCTGATTCTGCTGATCTTCCATTGCTAAAGAATCGACAATTCTCCTCTATTTCCTGTTCTATCTGCACAATCTTTCAATTTCAGGGTTCAAAGGGATATGAGTGGCTGCTCCTCTCCTACTTCGCATAAACGAATTTCCTGAAATTGATCAAAAGCAACAAACAGATCACGGTAGAATGTTCTAAAATAAAAATAAAAAACAACAAAAAGGCAGAAAATAAAAACCAAATTAGAAATAAAACTAGATAATTCGATATTGATAGTATGTCAGTCCCCGACAACGGCGCCAAAAACTTGTTGCGATATTTCTGTATGCTTACGCAAGTGTACATATCTCTAAAGTAATATAGTCTGTAAGATCGAGTTGTCGTCCACAAATACTGGTTTGTCAAGTACCGAATATCTAATCTATGGTATCTATTTGGCTAACGTTCTTTTGTTTGGATGTTTAACTAAGAAGTAAAACTAAACTAATTGCAGAAAATAAACTAATTATAATAATACTTCGGGTTTAAAACAGTTATGAAGGAAATAAGGCTTACAATCTCCTCAACTATCTACTCTTTCACTTGTTAATGCAAAGCTAACGACTATTCTTCTTATTAAGATAGCAGGTTAACTAATCTGTTCTATATTCTGGTTAGGACATATAGAAACTCAACCTTATGCAGAAACCTTCTATATTTCTATGATAGATTTTACCACACAGGAGGATTAAAAAAATAACCTTAAATACTACACTAGTATCGGGGTACTTTCGTCCGCAATTTTAACATGTCTAGAAAACTACAACATATTCAAATCTCACCTTTCAGAATTTTGATTCGACATCATATAAGTGATGACAATTAATGGCCAGTTAATTATCAAGCAACCAATACAATATTGAATAGATGTTAATGAAGCTGAAGAAGAAATCAATAACTATGCATTAACTGTATGAAAGAGTTTCAAGCGATTCGACGGAAAATCCTAATAAAGAAATTAGCTCATAGACATTTTCATGCTAAGAACTAATTTAATATCCAACATAAATTGAAATAAAAGAAAGGAAAGAAAAAGAACTTGAACAAAAGTTGTCTCAAATCTTGTGTTGTATCTTCCTTTCTAGCCTCCAAAGTATTATATCAAGTATCTCTCACCCCTTTAGAATAATCCCTAGGCCTTATAAATGTCAAAATCACGTTTCAGACCTTTTGCCCTTCGAATAATCGAACTTTTCTCGCCCAATTCCGCGTTGGCGCCGCGGCGCCGACTTTACACAACAAAAATCAGAAGCTACAGGATATATGGCGCCGCGGCGCCGACGATGTTGTTTTATGATTTTGAGTCAATTTTTCGTCTGGACTTCGTCAGATTTCTTTCGTGCTTCCCAGGATTTCTTAGGCTTCATTTCTTGGTCTTTTATTGTGAAATTTCATCCTCAAAAGCAATAATTTCTCCTTTATGACCGTTGTAACACAAAAGAAAGAAAAACATACCTAACACTATACTAAACACAAACAAAAAGAGGAAAATACTTAACTAAAAAGGACTCAAAAGTGTGTATAAAATACACTCAATGGTAGCAGCGTCACAGCGCAAGATTTCCAGTAACTGCCAGTTATTTTGGGCTGAATTAGGGCTGCGGCGCTTGGCAGCAGCGCCTTGGCGCCAACGCGCGATTCTGAGGAAAAAGGGCCGAATTTAATTAGGGTAAAAAGGTCTGAAACGAGGTTTTGCTCAGATATAAAAACCCCGGAACCCTCTCATATTTCGTATCATACTTTTGGGAGGCTAAAAAGGAGGCAAAGCTACACAATTGGAGACTTTTGTTCAAGTTCTTTTTCTTCTCTTTATTTTATTGCAGTTTATGTTGGATATTTGTAAATTAGTTCTTAGCATGACAATGTCTAGGAGCTAATTTCTTTATTACTGTTTTCTATCGAATCAACTTGAAACTCTTTTCATACAGTTAATGTATTGTTATTGATTACTTCTTTATCTAATTAAGATCTATTCAATTTATATTGATTGCTTGATAATTAACTGGTCATTAATTTTCATAACTTATATGATTTTGAATCGAGATCTGAAAAGGAATATTTGAATATGTTATAGTTGTCTAGCATATGTTAAAATCGTGGACGAAAGTACCTCAATACTTGTGTAGTATTTAAGGTTATTATTCTTAATCTTCATGTGCGGTAAAATCTATCATAGAAATATATAAGGTTTCTGCATAAGGTTGAGTTTTTATATGTCCTAACCGGAATATAGAACATGTTCGTTAACCTGTTATCATAATAAGAAGAAAAATCACTAGTCTTGCGTTAACAAGTGAAAGAGTGGATAGTTGAGGATATTGGAAACCCTAATTCCCTTCATAACTGCTTTAAACCAAAGTATTATCATCCTTAGTTTAAATTTCTGCACTTTGCTTAGTCTTAATTCTTAGTTAAAATTCTCAAACAAAAGAACGTTAACCAAATAGATACCATAGATTAGATATTCAGTACTTGACAAATCAGTCTATGTGGATGATAACTCGGTCTTACAAACGTTATTACTTAAGCGATACGTACACTTGCGTTAGCGCACATAAATATCGCAACAAGTTTTTGGCGCCGTTGCCGGGACTGGCGTACTATCAATATCGAATTGTCTATTCTTATTTCTAATTTGGTTTTTCTTTTTTTTCTTTTTATTTTAGAACACAGTTCTGCCTTGATCTGTTGTATTGTTTTTGATCGATTTCAGGAAACTTGTTTATGCGAAGTTGGAGAGAAGCACACACTGTTGTCCCTCTGAACCCTAAAATTGAAAATTGTGCAAATAGAATAGGAAAGATAAAAGAATTGTTGATTCATTAGTAATGAAAAATCAGTAAAACAATAATAAGGTGAATGATGAGGTACCAGCTGTCATGGGACAAGTCCCACATTCTGTAGAGATGAGCTTAAGAGACTATGTATTTACGACAATTAAAGGGGTGCATACATGCATCAGGCTACCCGCTATGGAAGCCAATAACTTCGAAATCAAACCAGTAATCTTGCACATGGTTCAAGGTTCAGTTCAGTTTGGGGGGTTACCGTCTGAAGATCCCCATATGCATTTGGCCAATTTCCTAGAACTGTGTGCAACATTTAAATACAATGGTGTTACTGATGATGATATTCGATTGAGGATTTTTCCCTTCTCACTCTGGGATCGAGCCAAGAGCTGGTTGAACTTCTTGCATTCGAAATCCATTAGCACATGGCAAGACTTGGCTTAGAAGTTTCTTGCCAAATTCTTGATTCCATCGAAGACAGCAAAGCTTAGAGGAGAGCTTAATAATTTCTATCAGTTGGAGGGAGAATCATTGTATAATGCATGGGAGCGGTTCAAATACTTTTAGAGGAACTGTTCGCATCATGGGATTGAAAGGTGGACATTGGTCCACATATTCTACAATGGGTTGTTTGGTACTACTCGTACCATTATTGATGTGACATTATGAACTTTTATGAGCAAATGGGCCAATAAGGCACATGATTTATTAGAAGACATGGCCACTAACAACCATCAATGGTCAGATGAGAGAGCAACAAATAGCAGGAAAGTGGTTGGAGTTCATGAGTTAGATGATACCACTGCGTTGACTGCTCAGGTTGCCACTTTGGCAAAGCAGTTGCAGCAGAGTACTATGTCCGTGAATGTTGTTCAGACACCAGTGGGTTGTGAGATTTGTGGGGGTCCCCATACTTTTGATAGGTGCACAATAGTGGATCCAAACAATATACTTATGGATAAGGTTCATGCAGTTGGGATTTTTAAAGGCCCCACAACAATCCTTACTCCAACACATATAATCTGGAGTGGAGAAATCACCCCAACTTTTCACGGAAGAATGACCAAGGGTAGCAATCACAGTTTCAGGGCCAATATCATAACCAACAACCACATAATCAGGCCTCTTCTTCTCAGCAGTTCAGACCGCCAGCTCCACAAGAGAACCCTGATAAATTCAGAGCTGCATTGTTAACTCTCACCAATTCCCAAACACAATTCATGGAGGAAACAAGATCCTCTATTAGGAACTTGGAGACTCAAATAGGGCAGTTAGCAGAGAAATTGAATGACAGACCGCAGGGGAATCTCCCTAGCAACACAGTGATAAAACCAATGGAGCAGTGTCAGGCAATCAGCTTGAGGAGTGGTAAACAGTTAGAGAAGGTTGCACCGCAACCACTGGTTGAAAATGATAATGAGTTGGAGAAGACAATTGATGCAGAGAAAGAGGTGGTTATTGATGACCGCCCTATTTTTTAGAAGGCTCCACCAGCAGTCATGAGGGAATATACAAAAAAAATTCCCTACCCTCAAAGTCTTCAGAAGAAGTTTCTGGATAAGCAGTTTTCTAAATTCTTAGAGGTATTCAAAAAGATGCACATCAATCTCCCTTTCATTGAAGCTTTGGAGCAGATGTCGACGTATGTCAAGCTCATGAAGGATATCCTCTTTATAAAGAGGAAACTAGCAGAGTATGAGACAATGCCATTGACAGAGGAGTGCAGTGCAATATTGCAGAAGAAACTTCCCCAGAAGTTGAGAGATTCAGGGAGTTTCACCATACCTTACACTATAGGGAATGTTACATGCAATAGGGCACTGTGTGATTTGGGGGCAAATATCAACATGATGCCCCTTTCTGTATTTCAAAGACTTGGGTTGGGGGAAGCAAAGCCGACAACAGTTAATTTACAGCTAGCAGATCACTCAATCGTACATCCCCGAGGCATAATTGAATATGTATTGGTGAAGGTGGGCAAATTCATCTTTCATGCTGACTTCCTCATTCTTGAGATGGAGGAAGATGAGAATATGTCCATTATCCTTGGGAGACCATTCCTAGCCATAATGAGAGCCCTCATTGATATTGAAAAAGGAGAGTTAAAGCTCTGAGTCCAGGACGAAGAAATGATCTTCACTATTTTCAGGCCACCAATCGAGCCACAGGCCAGTGAAAAATGTTTTGCTGTTGGGATAATTGAACAAGTTGTTTCTAAGGAAAGCTCCAGGGGTACTGATGCCCTTGGGATAACATTAAAGCAGTGTGCAGAGCAGGATGGTAAAGATTCTGAACCAGCGAATGATGAAAAAGGGGTGAACCTCTCTGAACATGGCCTTGTGAAGAAGAAGAAGAAAAAGAGAAATAAGAAGAAACATTCCTGAAGTGGATTTGTTGTGGGGGTAATCTACCCCCTTGAGTGAACAAGGCATCTGCGTTCGGCTAAATGACGTTAAAGACACCGCTACTGGGAGGCAACCCAATGTTTTAATTATGTTTTTTCATTTTGTTTTATTTTGTTTTAGTTTTGTTCTTGAATAGTCTCATGTTCTTGGATTCTTGGTTTATATTTTTTATGGCAGATGGACTGGGAGCTGACCTCGAGTGGAAAAAGGTACAAAATGCTGAAAAGGGAAAAATTAGCACAGCGCCGCGGCGCCTCAAGGGCTGTGTGCACAGTGATTTTTCATAAATTCAGAGCCGCTCCGCTTATGCGATTTCAAGAAACTACTCTCAGACCTCTGTTATGACCGTTGTTTTGTTTATGTAAATGTCCCTTTATTTTTAGTCTTTACACATTGGGGACAATGTCTCGATTAAGTTTGGGGGGGATCTTACTTTGTCTTGTGTTTGTTTTGAGTCATTTTGTTGTATTTTGTTTGTCTTATGTTTGTTTTGAGTCGTTTTGTTGTGTTTTGTTTTTTTGATGAAAAGGTAAATGTGTATTAATAATCATCCGAATGTACATGTTTTGTGGGCGTACCCACGGCATAAAGACGATGTAAATTTAGTGCGTCCCTGCTAGGCAAGTCAACACAAGATTTAGGCTCGTCAGTAACAAAAGCTCAAGCTAGCCCACAAGTCGGGTAGTCGTGAGTGCCCAAGCTAATCAAAATAAAGAGATGCATTGTCATATACTATGGAAATTCCCTTATGTAGAGCATAAGGTTGCAGCCGTGGGCCTCCTTAAACCCTTGTCATGGTAAACCCAAATGGGACAAACCCATGGTCAAAGGAAGAGTACCTATTCGGACATGGGTAAAGACCCACCCTCGTCACGTTATGCCACTGGTAGTAATCGCCATAGTACCTACTATCCAGACCACGTACTATTACATGCTTGCCCACAGGTCGGGAAGTCATGAGGTACAAAGCATAAAGGACTCCCGCCAATCCCACATTCCGGGTGGTCGGGAGACTTAGCTGATCCCACAAGTTGGGTAGTCTGGAGATTTGCAAAAGGAGCTTCGACGAGGCCACAGGTCAAACCAGTCATCCATTTCCTAGTTTGTGGCTAGAGATATAAATCTGTCCAGGAAATGGGGGTATAATGTGAACAAAATTTTGTAGACGCTGGTCTTGATCCTGAAGAGAGTAGATTCTCTATTGAGTCTCGATCCGTCAAAGATAATCTTGTTCCTCTCAGTCCAAATGTGGTAGACGATGGTGTCCAGGCCAACCCACTTATCTTTAGTTTGCCAACCAGTGTCATGCCCCTCTTTCTTGATATATTTCAAAGAGCTATCGATGGTGGTTATAGCCCTCCTGATGCCAAGCCATGTCTTGACTCGTGACCAGAGATAACTACTGATCGTGCAGCTGAAGAATATGTGAGCTATTGACTCGTCAGAACAGACACAAAGGGAGCACCTTCTATCAATGTCCATATAAGTGATTTTATCCTTCGTCTGTAATCTTTTCCTCGCACAAAGCCATAGAATGAAGGACTGCTTTGGAGTGATACAAGAATTCCAAACATCCTTCGCCCAAATCATCTGCTGCACATGTGTCCTGAAGTAATCATAGGCACTGTTATTACCATTATACCATGCCGCCATGTTAATAGTCGCCTGATCGTGTGATCCTTCACGTTCAAGGATGAAGTCACGAATAAACAGAAGCCGCTTGATCAAAGGTGAGTCGTCGTTCTTAGCAACCCAGGTCCAAATATTGTTGTTGTTGTTGAGATACTTGTTATTGATCCATTTAATCCAAAGTGTGTCCTTCTTTCGATGGATATTCTAAAGGCACTTGGCGAGCAAGACAAGGTTCCAGGCCTTGAGATCCCTAATTTCGAGGCCCTTATTGTGTTTTGTTTGTTTTATGTGTTTGAGAGTTAAAATTTTTGTTTTATGGATCAAGTATGTTGTAGTTGCTAAAGTTATTGAGTGGATAAAGTGGGATAATGTAGTAGATTTAAAAGCAAAAATTTGTGTGCTTAAGTTATATATGCCAAAAAATTCATGAACATCTGATTATTTGGATATTTGTGCTTAGCCTATGTGTTTTCAATGATGGAAAGAAATGTTGAAAATGTCTAGAAAACATGTTTGCTTGTTATTTGAGGTGAAATAGTTAAGATATACATGTTTAGGGAAATGATTCAGGCATTCTTTGATAGCCCTTCTGACCGTTCATTACATGCTCTAACATAAATTGTATCATTAGTCATCCCCTTTGAGCCTAAATAATATCTTTGTTTGACACCCTATGATTCCCTGATTGTACCATAAGTGATAATTGAGAATTATTGGGATGAAAAGTGTTGAAAAAAATAAAAAAAAGAGTGAAAATATGATGCACCCCAATGAAAAATATGCAAAAACCTAAGTTTGGGGGTGCTTGTTCTTGAGTAATATGTCTCATTCTCTCAAAAGAAAAGAGGGGAGAAAATAGGTATGAGACTAAAAAGAAAGTCAAAAAGAAGGAAAAAATGAGTTAACTGAAAAATGCTTATGGTACGAAATTGAGCCTAAATGCCAACTTTTATCTAACTCTGCCTAAGCCTACATTACAACCCTTAAAAGTCCTAAAGATCTCTAATGTGTATGTCTATGATTAGTGGAGAATAACAAGTAGACATGTCTATAGAATTTTGGAAAAAGATGGAATGAAATTGACATGCATAAGTTATGTGCTTGTATTTCCAGTGATTATGATCTACATGTTTTACTCATGTTCATCATTGAATTTGCGAAATATCTAATTTAAAATTCTAGATTGCTAAAAATGCATGCTATGTTCTAACATATTATCCTAGTTTTCATTCGTGATTTTTGAGGCAACATTGACATAGCTACTTGATCCATTTCATAGTCTTTTCTTTGGTTTTGTTGTTATCTTTGTTTAGTGATTTACTTGAGGCCGAGTAAATTTTAAGTTTGGGGGTGTTTGTTGAGTCTATTTTATACACACTTTTGAGTTATTTTTAGTTAGTATTTTCCTATTTTAATTTGCGTTTAGTATAGTGTTAGGGTTGTTTTTCTTTCTTTTGAGTCACAGCGGTCCAAAAGGAGAAAAAAATATCGAATTGAGGATGAAATGAGCTGAATTGAGGATGAAAGTGCAGAAGCAAAGCCCAAGAAATCAAATCAAATGAGTCCCGGGAAGAATGGAAGAAATCGCAACTGACGAAGCGTATCAGACGCGGCATGACGCTGAAAAGAAGAGCGCGGCGCTTGTTAGTCATTTTGAAGGAATTAGGGCCGAGGCGCGAAATGTCCAGAGAGTTGAAAATAATTTTACCGTCGAAGGCGCCGCGGCGCAAAATTTCCAATGACTACTAGTGATTTTGGGTTGAATTAGGGTCGCGCCGCCGACGTGCAATTCTGAGGAAAAAAAGCCGAATTTAATAAGGGTAAAAAGGTCCGAAACGAGGTATTGCGCAGATATAAAAACCATGGAACCCTCTCATATTTCATATCATACTTTTGGGAGGCTAGAAAAGAGGCAAAGCTATAGAATTTGAGACTATGTTGAAGTTCGTTTTCTCCCTTTATTTTATTGCAGTTTATGTTGGATATTTGAAAATTAGTTCTTAGCATGACAATGTCTAGGAGCTAATTTCTTTATTAGGGTTTTCCGTTGAATCAACTTGAAACTCTTTTCATACCATTAATGCATTGTTATTGATTACTTCTTCATCTAATTAATATATACTCAATTTATATTGATTGCTTGATAATTAACTGGCCATTAATTGCCATAACTTATATGAATTTGAATCGAGATCTGAAAAGGGATATTTGAATATGATATAGTTTTCTCGACATAGGTTAAAATCGTGGACGAAAGTACCCCGATACTTGTGTAGTATTTAAGGTTATTGTCCTTAATCTTCCTATGTGGTAAAATCTTTCATAGAAATATAGAAGGTTTCTGCATAAGGTTGAGTTTTTATATGTCCTAACCGGAATATAGAACATGTTCGTTAACCTGCTATCTTAATAAGAAGAAGAATCATTAGTCTTGCATTAACAAGTGAAATAGTGGATAGTTGAGGAGATTGAAAACCCTAATTCCCTTTATAACTGCTTTAAACCAAAGTATTATCATCCTTAGTTTAAATTTCTGAACTTTACTTAGTCTTAATTCTTAGTTAAAATTCTCAAACAAAATAACGTTAACCAAATAAATACCATAAATTAGATATTCGATAATTGACAAACCAGTCTCTGTGGACAATAACTCGGTCTTACAGACTTTATTACTTAAGCGATACGTATACTTGCGTTAGCGCACAGAAATATCACAACACTTGCATACTGCTTTGGGCTTAGTCTTGGATTTAAAACCCCCAGGTTGTATCATATACACCTCCTCAATTAGGTTACCATTGAGGAAAGTAGTTTTAACATCTATTTTCCAAATGTCATAATCATAGTATGTGCCTATTGCAAGCAAAATCCGAATGGACTTAATTTTCACAACAGGTGAAAAGGTTTCATCATAATCGACCCCCGGCCGTTGATTATAACCTTTAGCTACCAATCTTGCCTAATAAGTATGTACCTTGTCATATGGATCAATATTCTTCTTAAAGACCCATTGCATCCTATGGGTCTAACACCTGTTGGAAAATCAATCAAGTTCCAAACATGATTGATGTACATCGAGTCCATCTCAGACTTCATGGATTCTTGCCATCTCTGCGAATCAATGTCTGACATAGCTTCACTGTAGGTTGTAGGTTCATCGTCATCAGGAATATCTATCTCATTGTGTGTTTCAACAAGGAGATTAAGTCTTTCAGGTGGACGATGAGTCCTAGTGGTCCTACATAGTTGATTATTCTGCGTTTTAGTGTTTGTTGCATTCTGATTGTGAGAAGGTATTTGTGTGTTAGACAATTCACCTTGAGAGCTTTCAGGAATGTCATTTCATGTATTTCCTGAATCGAATGATGTACAACCATTGAATCATCTTCCATTGGTTGTGTATGAGAGCCTTGCACTATCTTTCACAGCACTCCCACTGACTGAAAGGTGTAATCTAAGTACCCAATCTTTACCAAACACTCTCATTGAATCCTTGTCGAGGTCATTGGACAAAGGGTTCAACTTCTGTGTTATCTTGTGGTTCTTGAATTTCTTCGAATTTTATCTCATTGCAGCTATGTTCCTTATAGACATAGTTTTCTTCAAGGAAATTTGTATTTCTGGAAACAATGACCTTATGTTCTCCAGGAAGATATAAATAGTACCCCTTAGTTTTCTTTGGATACCCTCCAAAATAATATTTCTCACTTTTAGATTCCAACTTGTCAGTAAGTGTATTCTTTACATATGCAGGGCACCCCCAGGGTCGCATGTGTTTAAGTGTTGGCTTCTTGCCATTCCATATCTCATATGGAGTTTTCTCTACTGACTTTGAAGAAACACTGTTCAGAATATAAATTAGCTTTGCAATGCATAGCCTCAAAGGTATATTAGTAGAGTTGAGAAACTCATCATAGATCTAACCATATCTAATAGGGTTCGATTTCTCCTTTCAACAACATCATTCATTTGTGGCGTTCCAGAAGGTTTCCATTGTGATTGGACTCCATGAAGCTTCAAGTAATCCAGAAATTCTTTACTTAAGTATTCTCCTTATCGATCTGATCGAAGGGTCTTGATACTTGTTTCAAGTTGCTTCTCTACTTGTGGCTTGTACTTGAATTTCTCAAAGGCTTCGGAATTCTGTTTCATAAGATACACATGCCTAAACCTTGTTAAATCGTTTGTAAGAGTGATGAAGTAAGGGAGATCTCACTTAGCTTGAGTTGAAAATGGCCCACATACATCAATATGGACCAACTCAAGCACATCTTTGGCTCGCACACCTTTCCTAGAAAGTGGCTTGTTGGTCATCTTTCCTCTCAAGCAAGATTCACAGTTACCATAGAATTCCAAATCAAACGGTTCCAGGTAGTCTAACTTCCTTAATCTTTCTATCATTGATTCATTTATGTGACCAAGTCTACAGTGACATAAATAAGTGGGGTTTCTTGGATTACTTATCTTAGCTCGTTTATTTTGCACATTGAAAATTTCACGACTATAGTTTAAAACATACAAACCATCCACAAATAAAACTATTAAAAGGCAATACATAACTACCATTGGCAATAAATGAAGAAAATCCCTCAATGTCTAACAATGGGATAGAAATAATATTCATCGTCAATGAAGGAACAAAATAAAAATTATTTAGTTCTAAACAAAATCCTGGAGGTAAATTAGTCTATAAGTTCCCAATTATTCAACATCTAATCGTGCTCCATTTACAACGCGTAGGTATACCTCTCATGGTCCAACATTTCTTCTTTCAATCAGACCCTGCACATTGTTACAAATGTGTGAGCCACAAGCGGTATCCAATACCCAGTAGTGAGAGTTACTTATAGATATATTTATTTCAATGAAAAACATACCTTGTCCAGTAGAGCTAGAAGTACCTAGTGTTTTGCCTCCTCCTAAAGTTGTGTAGTCCTTCTTCCAGTGCCCCTTATTATTGCAGTTGAGGCACACATCCATATCTATCTTTGCCTTCTTCTGAACACCTCATCTAGGTTTCAAAACTGTGGGTGCAACAATTGTCTTACCCTTTTTATTCTGCATGTTCTTACCCTTGGGTTTGAACTTGCTAGATGGTTTGAACTGTCTTACACTATGAGCAAAACTTTTCCTTTAGAGGTAGATAATTCAAAGGTCTTCAACATATTGTGAAGCTCTAAAAAACTCGCCTTGGTCTAATTCATATTGAAGTTCACAATGAAATTCTCAAATGAACTAGGAGCGGATTCAGGATTAGGTTGATAGAGACATTTTTAGGCAACTTCATTCCAATTGAAGCCAACCTTTCTATAAACCCAATCATTTTCAGAACATGAATTGAAACTTGACCCCCTTCATTAAACTTACACTTGAAAAGGTCTCTCAACAGTTCATACTCTATTGTTTGAGATTGTGAGTCATAGAGACTCTTCAAGTGTTCTAGTATTTCGTTGGGACCCATGTTTTCATAGTGCCTATGTAACTCCATAATCATGGAGGACAACATTACACACTGTGCCGACATAGTATCGTCCAGATGTTTCTGATAATTCACCTTGTCAAATAGGGCATACTCAGCAGAGTCTTCAGGAGGGACTGTGGGGAACACTTTGTCTACTACATACTCAATTCTTTCTAGTATTAACACTTATCGCAGATTTCTTAACCAGCCAGGGTAATTATCTCCAGTCAACTTGTTTGTCTCTGTTACACCCCGGAAATTCCAGGATATGTTTTTAAGAACGTACGTAAGAACTCAAATGTTAAGGTTTGAGACGAGTAAAATTTATCGGAATTTTGGATTTGTCGGAAAACGAAATATTGTGACGAATGGGAGGGCGACACGTGTCACCCCCCTTATGTTGTCTTGGACGAAATTTATCAAGGACAAAAGGGTCATTTGACCATTGTTAGGAAGACAAGTCTTGCAAATGACTTAGCTTGACATTGTTGACTAAAAGTCCAAGGGCCACTTGGGCAAGATCCATGTGAAACACATCCGAGCCATCCATATGTACTAATCTAGACCTTCCATTTTGTTATATAAGCACTAGTAGCAAGACTTTGTCATTCTCACTTAGAAAAAATTGAAATCTTGTCTTGCTCACTATGGAAGCTCACGGTTTTGACAAGTTTCCAAGAGGAAAATTTCCAATTCTTGTCCAATAATTCCCCCACTTTAAACCAAGGTTCCTAAGAGTATTGTAAGGTTTTCAAAAGAAAGATTTGGAAAAGAGGCGTTTCGTATTAGTCGCATGGCGAAAACCTAAAGGGTTATTCAACTTTGAAGTTGGAACTTGAAGATGAGTTATTCTTAAGCTTCAAGGGTTGCTTGGAGTGGATTGGAACGTCGAAAGGAGGAGCTAAAGTTGCTAAGAAGCGACTTGTGATCTTGGATCATAATTGGGCTAATTGAGGTATAATCTTCGTTTTACTTTTGTAATTGAAGATTCCACGTTATTATAAGTTAGAAGTGATCATGTGATTTGTGTTATGAAGTTTGATAAGTGACATGGATTGTAGAAGCCTAGAACCGAAAATGACATGATTAGCCTTTTGAAATTGAAATGCAATTTTGGTCGTTAATTTAGAATCGTCGCATGTTTACCTACTTGAGAATTGTAGTAGTTGTAATCGATTGCGGCTTGATATCATGTTATACTAAACCATTTGGATTGAAATGGAAATTGAATAAGAATTGGTATTGTTATATTATTGTGAGCCAATTGAAATTTGTTTGGTTATTCATTTGCATTGGATTACATACATATTATTGTGAGCCAATTGGGGCTGTTTGGTTATTCATTTGCATTGGATTACCTTCTATATTATTGTGAGCCAATTGGGGCTGTTTGATTATTCATTTTCATTGGATTACCTTCGATATTATTGTGAGCCAATTGGGGCTGTTTGGTTATTCATTGGCATTGGATTACCTTCTATATTGTTGTGAGCCAATTGGGGCTGTTTGATTATTGTATTTCGACCTTGGAAAAGGTGGCAAAGTTAGTAAAAACAAAGGAGGTGCTGTCCGATTTTCCGTAGAATTTAGAGACTTAACACTTATAATATTCTACGTTTGAAGTAAGGCCTTAATGGACGTATTGTGAATATTATAGGTTGACATACTACGGGCGGGAATTTGTACTTGACAAGTGGTTTGACCGAAGAGGTATGTGGAACTTTTCCTATCTTTTGAGCATGACTAGTTTCACGATATAGTACGATGACGTCAAGATTTTGACAATCTAGTCCATTTGACATCCTTGGCTTATTTTAGGAAGGTCGAGTTGATTGAGTTAGGGAATTAACTCACTTGTTTAAATGTTAAGGATATCTTGGTTTTCAAAGTTAAGAGACTTTAAGTATGTTGAAAGTATTTTGATACTTGTTTTTATGGAAAGTTTAAAGAGTGGTTTACTCTAAGTAATTTAAGTATGTTAAGGGACTTGAAGAGTTTTAAAGTATGCGATACTTGTTTCGTTTTAAGCGTATAAGTCCCTTGGATAGAAATTGTACTTGACTAATGCATAAAGTGAATATAACGACTTTATGGGAGTTGGTTATATTGGCTTTATGGAAAGATAAATGGCTTGATTTATTGAAAGGCAATTTGATTTAAGGCATCAATTGCCTAAGGTTTTAAAGGAAAGAAGTCACTTGATTTAGAAGCCTAAATGTATTTCTAAAAGGTATCGTGACTTGTCTTGAAAAATAGTTATGATTTGATACTACGGTTATTAGTATCTTGGAAGTTATATATGAAAAAGAGTCATTTTTAAAAGAATAGAAATACGTAGTACTTTGGGTTAAATTCCCGGATTTTATAATGACATGTTAGTGCCTTAAGTAAACTAAAATGAGAATGTATATGAATAAGGCTAATAAGAAGTTAGGGGGATTTCTTAACTTGCTTATTTATTGTATGATAAGCGGTAGGGCTTATGTTATGTATGATGGTAGGTTGAGCTAGGGTAAGAGTATAAATGAGGGTAAACCCCAAGACGTTATACCACCGCCGGTAAGAGTATAAATGAGGGTAAACCCCAAGGCGTTATACCACTGTTTAGTGGATTTGCTACCCGTGATGCGAGGAATACCTCATGCGAGTCCTTATGGGCTTATGCGGGTGAAATAGTCCCGTGCGGCGGTACACCTATGCGAGAATACCTACGCGGTCCACGCGATCTACGCGTGAAATAGTCCCGGGAATAGGATTGCTTAATGACATCGCGGGCGGGTGGTCTGCTTTGATCGTGAGCCTCCTACTTTATATTGTAAGTATACTCCTATTTACTCTCATTGTTAGTAAGGCCTGATGTCTTTAATTGAGTAATCATACATCTCTCCGTTTTATTTTAGACTTATGATTTCATTACGACTGATTTCACATATTTGGTACATGTTGTAATCGACCTCCTTGAAGTGCGTTAACGCCGCAGTAAAGTGCTGATTCTTGATCCTCGCTCTTAGGATCCTTTGTCACCGTTGAGAAGCTCCTTCATTTCGGAGGCTTATCCCCGGTATTGTCGGTTATTGTTGTACATTCGAGGTATGGCGGGGCCCCTGTCACTTGAGTTGTTATTCTTAAGGTCCGTAGTCACATTGTGGATTGAGGTAAGGAAAGAAAATGTCTTTCTATTTACGGATTGAGTATATTTTACGGAAGGTGGCCTTATCGGCTAGCTGTTTGTTAGTTCTTGTCTAAGTTTTTTTGTATGTTGTGTATGTTTATTGCTATTCTCTCGATGTATACCGAGCGAGTGCCTGGTAGGGCACGATCCGCGCCCGGTCGGTCGTGACAAAGTGGTATCGAGCGATTAGTCCTCGAAAGTGTCTACACCGTGTCTAGTAGAGTCTTGATTATCGGTGTGTTGTGCACCACATCTATAATCGGGAGGCTGCAGGACATTTAGGATTAGTTTCCATTCTTCTCACTCTAAGATCGTGCGATAGAGCTGTATGGTTAGGGTCGTCTCTCCCTAACAAGTTATGATTGTTCGCAGCTACGAGAAAGGCAGCAGTGACCCAAGAAGGATTACGTGGATTGCGTATCCAGGTTGGTAATGGTTGTAGTTGGTATTTTGACATACAACTATGCGAATTTATGTATGAGGTCGACGCGTGTTGCCTAGAATGATTTAGATTACCAGGATTTGGAAGGGACTAAATAAATACAGGAAGGTATGAAAGCAGTTTAATGAATTCTCATCAAGGTTTTACGTGCTAATTTGAGATAATTAGGAAATGATGAGTTATCGGAAAAGGTAATGGACCCTTAAGAAGTTAATTAAGAGACTAAGTGGAAGACTATGTTAGCAACTTAAGCTACGTGGTATGCTTAAAGGGAATTGTCTGAGGCGAGATCGGACGAAGAAAGTATGATTGTTGTGGTCAAGACAACACGATTATGATATTACGAGAAGTTCTTGTACGATTCACGAGAGTGATAAGATAGGCTTGGAGCATGAAAATTGCGAGCCTAAAAATGTTGATAACCGAGACCTTAGGTATATAAGGCCTTCTCGGGTAGTAAAAGTTAAGACAGACCTAGGAAAGAGTTAAATGCGGCCAGTCGGTTGGGGATCTATTTAGGGGTCGCCCATAACTTGAAAGGAAATGGGATCAGTTAGTAGTAGTCCCGCTATGTGGCGAAGTCACGAGGGTGCAAGGCCCAAGTTTAGTTAGTCATTTTACGGGTTCGTGGGCGTGTTCCACCGAACAGGTTGTGAGCGGAATGGGCCTTGTATTGTTTAATTTAGTAACTCCGGAGATTTGAGGCGAAAGCAGTATGAAGGCTATGCGTGCGCTAGAATAAGTTTGGGAGTACGGAAGAAATCGACCCGATGAAAGAGAGCAACGAGAATAAGGAAATGGAACTGAATCCATGAGGACCTTTCGAGTGACTACACGTGAGTGTTGGGTGGTAGGTGGCGGTTAGATAATAATTGACGGTAACGATAAAGTCGTTGGACCCAGAATTTATTATAATGACATTGAGGTCATTATGAGTTCGGGCTAGTTGGCCTCTTGTTATGCCAACGTGGACTACATAAGAGAGATTGATTCGGTACCAGTTTCCCGGTAAGCCGGTTATCGAGTGGAAAGGAAGAGAAGTGGTGGTAACCAGTGAATTATCCTTCCTTCTTTGACATTGTTTTCTTTTTAAGTCTGTGTGACTTGTTTACTTGGGGTAAATTGACGCAGGAAGTATGTAATAATTGAATTTGGAGGAAGTTATTTTAAGTGCCCTTGGAGGTACTTGGAGTTGGTTTGGTGTGGCGGTCAGGGCCACGACCTTCCGGATAATTTCAGGAAAATGTACAAGGCAAGAATAAAAATAAGTACGAGTGCTGCCGGCGGAAAGCTGAGGGCATCTTTGGTAGGTTGGAAAAATCTACATGAACTTAAAGGCAGGGCGTGATGATTAGCTAATTCTTGGACATGAAGGACCGATGAGTAGTGTTGTGACTCGAGAAAGTTCAGGATAGGAGATAAGTTCTCTTCCACGAAAAGGGCGGTTTGCGTATTATGGGGTTGTATGTACCCATGTTGTTAGGCGAGGATATGACCCGAATAATAAAGGAGAATACGACTATGGTTAAAAATAGGTTGACGAGATATGTTTACGGACTAGTGTAAAGACCATTAGTAAATAATGGAAAGTAAGAACATTTCGAGAAAATGTGGTAACACCTAGTTATAGGCTCTGGCGGGAAAGGAAAACCGGGTTACTACTTGACGAGATCAAGGAAACCTCCCCTAAATTGTGATTGTGATGAAGTCTTAGCCATGAGGCAAGCAAAGGAATTAAGTCTAAGTTTAGTGACCAAGTTTGGTTGCAACAAAAGGAAAGCAGGAACCATAAGTGAGATTAAGGATACGAATATTTCGCGGGAATGAGAAAGACTTTGATTATTGGAAGACAAGTTGACCACGACTACGATTCTAACTCCTCTGAAAGACTAGAGGTTAGGTTTTGATGATAACACGTTGGGTGTTGGGCTAGGTTGTGTCTTGTATGACGATAAGGTTAGAACCTATGTTTTCCATTAGTTAGGGAAGCGGGAAAGGAAGTGCGCCACTCACGATTTAGAGTTGGCGGCGGTTAAATCATGCCTTGAAGATTTGGGGGCATGGCGTATATCTGAACTTCATGTGGATACTTATGCAGACCACAAAAGCCTCGGTATATCTGCGGTGAGGCGGTAGAATTTGCGACCGATGGTGGTTAGAGTTACTCAAGGATTGTGATATTGATATCCTATACCATCGGGAAAGCCAAGACGATTACATATACTCTTTGTGATGGACCTAAGGGTAGTACGCGGATGGGCAGCCAAATGAGCAGGATGTAGTCGTAAGATTCTTCGATTCACGAGCCTGGGGTTCGATTATTGGTTTCAAGGTTAATGAAGTTCGATCACGAGAGGTTGCGAGTCTTCCATCGTTGAGGAAGTAAAGAGGCGGCAGTATGGGGATCGATTATGATACGGTATCGAGATCGACTCTCAGGAGAGAAGAGCACGTTGAGTAGCACGGATGGTCTTTGTGAGATGAGGATAGATTGCGTGTACCGGTCTGCGAGGACTAGTCGGCGAGTTTTAGGGAGGCACGCAGCTTGTGCCCTAATTGTTTGGGGCCGACTAAGTCGTGTCGTGACCTCAGTATATATGGGTAAGATGACCAGGAAAAGGGACATGCGGATTCTTGCTTAGTGTCAGAGATAGTAGCAGTCATGGTTGAGCACGAAGCCAGTGGGCTATGCGAGCGATTGAAATCCCAACCTAGATATGAGGTAATTAATATAGATCTTGTTACGGTGGCATCGCACTCGGAGGAAGTGCGACTCACAGAAGTCATGGTAATTAGTGAAACCAACCGTGTTCTTTGGATTGGGACCCCTTACTGGTGAGGATTATGCTTGCTTGTATAGCGAGAGAGATTGTGAGGCGCACGGGGTTCCTACGTTTATGATGGCCAAGCAGATGAGCTCGATTCTGGATAACTTCGGAGGTTTTTCGGGAGGATTAGGGACACAGGTGAGTCTTAGTGTTGCATTACACCCTCGGGCCAAGCGGACGGACAAAGGCGTACTATCCGTGCACACGAGGATAAGATGCGGGCTGTGTTCTTGATTTGAAATAGCGGGGAGGTTAATTGTCTCTTGTTGTGTTGAGTACAATATGAATACCCTTCCGATTCGGATGACCACTGTATGAGGCCTTATATGTAATAAAGTGTAGATCGCGGTTGGTGGGTTGGCGTGGCGAGTTCGATTATTTAGTCGGACTTGATTCAAGTGCATGGATAAAGCGAAGCTTATCAGGAAAGATTATTTGTAAGCTTAGAGTCGTGAAGCTTTATCACGGATAGCAAGCGTTGACACATGGGGTTGAGTTGGCATTTTAGTATGTGGCCACCTGTGGCATTATTGGTATGTAGGGGTTGTAAGGAGACTATGTCGCTATCTTTAAGTTGGACTCCCGAAAGAACATTCGGGGACGAATGTTTCTAAGGGGGGAAGAATGTTACACCGGAAATTCGGGATATGTTTTTAGAGCGTGCGTAAGAACTCAAATGTTAAGGTTTGAGACGAGTAAAATTTATCGGAATTTTGGATTTGTCGGAAAACGAAATATTGTGACGAATGGGAGGGCGACACGTGTCACCACCCCTTATGTTGTCTTGGACGAAATTTATCAAGGACAAAAGGGTCATTTGACCATTGTTAGGAAGACAAGTCTTGCAAATGACTTAGCTTGACATTGTTGACTAAAAGTCCAAGGGCGGCTTGGGCAAGATCCATGTGAAACACATCCGAGCCATCCATATGTACTAATCTAGACCTTCCATTTTGTTATATAAGCTTACTAGTAGCAAGACTTTGTCATTCTCTACACTTAGAAAAAATTGAAATCTTGTCTTGCTCACTATGGAAGCTCACGGTTTTGACAAGTTTCAAGAGGAAAATTTCCAATTCTTGTCCAATAATTCCCAGCTTTAAACCAAGGTTCCTAAGAGTATTGTAAGGTTTTCTCAAAGAAAGATTTGGAAAAGAGGCGTTTCGTATTAGTCAAGGCGAAAACCTAAAGGGTTATTCAACTTTGAAGTTGGAACTTGAAGATGAGTTATTCTTAAGCTTCAAGGGTTGATTGGAGTGGATTGGAACATCGAAAGGAGGAGCTAAAGTTGCTAAGGAGCGACTTATGATCTTGGATCATAATTGGGCTAATTGAGGTATAATCTTCGTTTTACTTTTGTAATTGAAGATTCCACGTTATTATAAGTTAGAAGTGATCATGTGATTTGTGTTATGAAGTTTGATAAGTGACATGGATTGTAGAAGCCTAGAACGAAAATGACATGATTAGCCTTTTGAAATTGAAATGCAATTTTGGTCGTTAATTTAGAATCGTCGCATGTTTACCTACTTGAGAATTGTAGTAGTTGTGTCGATTGCGGCTTGATATCATGTTATACTAAACCATTTGGATTGAAATGGAAATTGAATAAGAATTGGTATTGTTATATTATTGTGAGCGATTCAAATTTTGTTTGGTTATTCATTTGCATTGGATTACCTACATATTATTGTGAGCCAATTGGGAAATTTGTTTGGTTATTCATTTGCATTGAATTACCTTCTATATTATTGTGAGCCAATTGGGGCTGTTTGATTATTCATTTGCATTTGATTACCTTCTATATTATTGTGAGCCAATTGGGGCTGTTTGGTTATTTATTGGCATTGGATTACATACATATTGTTGTGAGCCAATTGGCTGTTTGATTATTGTATTTCGACCTTGGAAAAGGTGGCAAAGTTAGTAAAAACAAAGGAGGTCTTTGTCCGATTTTCCGTAGAATTTAGAGACTTAACACTTATAATATTCTACGTTTGAAGTAAGGCCTTAATGGACGTATTGTGAATATTATAGGTTGACATACTACGGGCGGGAATTTGTACTTGACAAGTGGTTTGACCCGAAGAGGTATGTGGAACTTTTCCTATCTTTTGAGCATGACTAGTTTCACGTATATAGTACGGTAGACGTACAAGATTTTGACAATCTAGTCCATTTGACATCCTTGGCTTATTTTAGGAAGGTCCAAGTTGATTGAGTTAAGGAATTAACTCACTTGTTTAAATGTTAAGGATATCTTGGTTTTCAAAGTTAAGAGACTTTAAGTATGTTGAAAGTATTTTGATACTTGTTTTTATGGAAAGTTTAAAGAGTGGTTTACTCTAAGTAATTTAAGTATGTTAAGGGACTTGAAGAGTTTTAAAGTATGCGATACTTGTTTAGTTTTAAGCGTATAAGTCCCTTGGATAGAAATTGTACTTGACTAATGCATAAAGTGAATATAACGACTTTATGGGAGTTGGTTATATTGGCTTTATGGAAAGATAAATGGCTTGATTTATTGAAAGGCAATTTGATTTAAGGCATCAATTGCCTAAGGTTTTAAAGGAAAGAAGTCACTTGATTTAGAAGCCTAAATGTATTTCTAAAAGGTATCGTGACTTGTCTTGAAAAGTAGTTATGATTTGATACTACGGTTATTAGTATCTTGGAAGTTATATATGAAAAAGAGTCATTTTTAAAAGAATAGAAATACGTAGTACTTTGGGTTAAATTCCCGGATTTTATAATGACATGTTAGTGCCTTAAGTAAACTAAAATGAGAATGTATATGAATAAGGCTAATAAGAAGTTAGGGGGATTTCTTAACTTGATTATTTATTGTATGATAAGCCGGTAGGGCTTATGTTATGTATGATGGCCGGTTGAGCTAGGGTAAGAGTATAAATGAGGGGTAAACCCCCAAGACGTTATACCACCGCCAGGGTAAGAGTATAAATGAGGGTAAACCCCAAGGCGTTATACCACTGTTTAGTGGATTTGCTACCCGTGATCACGAGGAATACCTCACGCGAGTCCTTATGGGCTTATGCGGGTGAAATAGTCCCGTGCGGTAGTCTGACCTATGCGAGGAATACCTCATGTGGGTCCACGCGATCTATGCGGGTGAAATAGTCCCAGGAATAGGATTGCTTAATGATACTGCGGGCGGGTGGTCCTGCTTTGATCGTGAGCCTCCTACTTTATATTGTAAGTATACTCTATTTACTCTCATTGTTAGTAAGGCACGATTATCTTTGTTAATTGAGTAATCATACATGTCTCGATTTTATTTTAGACTTATGATTTCATTCTGATACTTTCAGTTTCACATATTTGGTACATGTTATCGACCTCCTTGAAGTGCGTTCATCCGCGAGTAAAGTCTGATTCTTGATCCTCGCTCTTAGGATCACTGTTCGGTGTTGAGAAGCTCCTTCATTTGGAGGCTTATCCACAGGTATTGTCGGTTGTTGTACATTCAGGGTATGGCGGGGCCACTGTCCCTTGAGTTGTTATTCTTAAGTGCAGTCACATTGTGGATTGGGGTGTAAAGGAAAGAAAAATGTCTTGTTCTATTTACGGATTGAGTATATTTTACGGAAGGTGGCCTTATCGGCTTCTTTGTTGTTGATTCTTGTCTAAGTTTTTGTATGTTGTGTATGTTCATTTGCTATTCTCACGATGTATACAGCGGGTGCCTGGTAGGGCACGATCGCGAGCAGAGTCGGGTCGTGTGATCTCGACCAACATTTTCAGCGATATATTTAACATTTTATATAATCTAAAGAAATAGATAGACTTAAAATTAAACTCTAATATAATTTCTATTGAACACATTCATTAACTAATTAACATGGCCTTTAGTTTAATTAGCTCAAACTATTTTAACATACTCTTTAACCCCATGGAATAATACAAACTCATATCAAAATATGCTCATAATGGTCCAAGATCCAGGTTCATGTTATCTCCGCATTTGTTGTGGCTGATAACTTCAACAGCACAACCTGGTAGGTCTCTAAACCAATTAGAAACAATTTGTAATTCTTATTTGATCGAATGTTCCAAATAATCGATATGCGTCCCTCGACTTGTCTGACAATATGGCGCCAAGATAACTTAGCAAGTCAACCCGTTATGCGACTTCAATTATGCATATAAGTGAGTTTTGCCTTATAGAGTAAACATTGTGGTGTAAATACTCAAGAAGGTTTATCACACACTTCTACATTTAACATGCATCTATAAAAGAGTGTGAGTCCTAATAGACTTAGAGCAAATGTTGTGGCGTAAATACTCATCTCGCTAAAAAGGATTTTGCACTACAATCAATTATAACAGACGACGCGTTCATTTTAAATGAGACTTGTATTAAATTTTGGGGAACATTTTAATTTAGGTTATTAACCAAGATCAACTCTAGTATGCTATATCAAATAAAGCACCTTAACTATTATGCAAAGTCAACTAAGCACATATTGGTTACCACCTTCCCAAGCATGATATTAAGTGGTTTAAACACATGTTGGGTGCCGCCTACCCAGACAATTATTTACGGACGTTATTCTAGTAATTTAAATGACAAATATATTGACATTTAGCACATTAACAGTATACTTATCAAATAATATACTATATAATAATAATAGTGGGTTAAACATTCTAAACTCTGATTTTGTTTTTCTATAAAGGTGGCACCGCGGCGCCAATCATTATGGCCGCGGTGCCAGTGAGGCTGAAACCTTTCGGCTTCTGTAATGTATTAGCGTCGCGACGCTCCACCATGGAGTCGTGACACTGATCATCAGGGCCGCGACGCTAGTAAGGTAGAAGTCTTTCGACTTTTGTAGTGCATTAGGGCCTCATCGCTCCACCATGGAGCTTCGATGCCTACCTTCTAGTAAGTCCAGAATTTTAAAAATGAAACTTTTAATCGCGGATCTCAGACAGGATCCATGACTCCTTCCTGTCACCATGACAGGCGTCGCGACGCTCGCGTAGTGTTGCGGTGCTCGCATAGAGTTGCGCCGCCGCATTGAAACCCTAGCAGGTGTCGTGGTGCCTTACCACAGGGTTGCAGTGCGTACGTCCTGACAAAACGTATCCATGTTGATTTTTTAAAAATCATTCAAACCCTAAATCCAAAGCTAGCCTCAGTAAATCGGACATAAGCAATAGACCTAAATCCCCAAAGAATTTAGGGATCAGATCACAGATCCTCTATCATCACCCACCATTATCAATAACGCACATATCGAATATCATCCATTCCTACCCGTTCTTCACTGTGCACCATGTTCGCAATGAACCGATTATCTGCATTTTGTCTTAGTCTAAGTTAGAACGAAATGAATTTCTCGATTTAGCATAGTTGATAGTTTAGGGTGACATCAAAAGGTTAACTATTCAGTCAAGATATATAGGATTTCAAGAAGCCTTGTTTTAATTCAGTTTGAAACCAATTTTATGTTTAACCCATATTATTATTTTATTCAATTGTTAAATAACATTGAACCATCCTGGTTCTGATACCACTGTAGGGTTTTGTTGGGTTCAAAACATATAATCAAAAGCACAGCGGAAGTTTAAAATTTGTTTACTACCCCAATAATTCTTTTTGATATGGTTATATGTCAATCGAAACCTGTAAAGTAAAAGTTAAACAAGAACATTTACATGTTGTTTAATCTGGAATCTCTACTAAGGACGAACACACGATTGTTCCCTTCGATTGTAAGCACCTTGGTATGGTGTATTCCTTTGTCAAGAAAGCCAGAAAATTTTGACAGAGGTTTGAGAAAGTTTTATTCTAAACTTTAATTCTAGAATTGTTTAATAAATCATTAGTCTAACATCAATGAGGTTAGTGTTGTATATATATAGTTAATTTCAGGTCGAAATTGTATTACGGTTGGGCTCCAAGCCTAGCCCAAAGCGAGGTGAAGTGGGTCGATGCGACTTCGCGTTGTCGTCAACGGCGCCTTACATCCAGTGACGTTCCTCGTTTCGATATATATTCATCACATTTAATTAAATTCAAAATTCAATTTTGACTTAATTAATTAATTTACATTAAATAGAAATTATCTTATAGTTATTATGAATTTAAATATCTCGATTCCAAATCGAATATTTAATACTTTCTCAATACACCCTTAGACCGAAGAGACAATCGACATAGTGTGACCCTATAGACCTTCATATATTGACACTAATCCAATTAAGGTCCATACAGAACTCCTAGATTGTGCCGTACGATAAACTCAATATGTATAGTACGTTTACATGAATCCAGTAAACATAACCTTTATGTTAGATGATAAATTTCATTCATTCGCGACACACTCAATCAAGCTGAGGATTTACCATGTGTCTATCCAAATGACTTGATCACTTTATCTCATCTATATTAGTCGATAATCAGACCATATTCTAAATATATCTCTTGCATTGGTCAATGAATTGGTCGACCTAATTTCACTGAGAAGTTGAGTGCTCTATCGAATATCCAATCGAGGAATGAATCATATTTTTGCCTCAACTACCCCCTTAGTTTACATTATAATATACCCAACACAAGTCGTATCTTATCCTATAAGGAGTTTAAACTTAGGATAGGGTCAAAGTACATTACTCTATTAACAAGGTGCGTATTGACCTCAAGTCAAAAGACTTTTATCTCCCACAAACTGATAACACTCTAGACATGTATAATAAATAGTGTATCATAAGGGTGTACCGATACTTTGCAAAAGTATCCATGTGTCCATCACTAGTAGCCTTACTAGTATGAGGTGATACTATATTCTCCAAGAATGTGATACATACCACATATCGATTTATAACAAATCATCGATATCTCATTCTCGATGATCATTAAGTAAGACTACTTTGAGAGTTACCCTCTATCATCAATATCTCACTCTATTAATGACGACGTAAGCTTAATGGATGCACATTAATGAATAATTACAAACAATCAAATAATAATTTAATAATCGCAAATGTCATAAATATATTAATCTTATTAATAATACGAATGTGTACAAATATATTTGTCCCTAATAATGATTGTCTCTAGGACATACATACTTTCATTTTCCTCTTGATTGATCTAAAAGCAGTGACATCCCATCTGTCCATAGCCATGTTCTTTAACTTGTTTCGGTAATTCTTCCAAAGTGTAGTACAATCTAATTGCCCTGATCTCCATGACTTAGAGTAGGAAACTTTTCAGCAACCTGATTGGCTTCGCTGAAGAAGTTTTGGAGAATGAATCATGGTGTGTTCATGTGATTCTTTAATTCTCCAACCTTTTTTTTTGGATTCTCCAAGGAGTAACATTAAGATCATTGACACAATCCATTAATAACTTTGAATCACTTTCTACTATTATAAAGTCATAACCAATGTTGAGACACCATTTGATACCAAATAGCAATGAATAAGGGTCAACCCAGTTGCTACTCCCTGACCTAAATTCAAAATGTAAGCAAACACTAGATGACCAACATTGTCTCTAATCACACCTACACCTCCCCCATATGGCATTTTTGCAACTTCCATCAGAATTAAGCTTTACAAAACTAATGGAAGGTTTGTTCCAATTAAAAGGAATCATCCTTGTTGGGTTAATGTTACTACCCATCAGTTGTACAATGTTGCTCCAGTTAGAACTAATATATACCTCGACAAAATGATTGCTACCCAGATGAGTGACAATGTTAGAAAGGTTCCACATAGATCTCTGAATGTTGTGTATTTCCTTCCCATATTTAGCATCACACCTTGCTCTCCAGAGTTCCCATATAATAACAGTAGGGATACATCTTACCATAAATAATATCATTGGATTTTTGGAATGTGTTTCCACCAGTTCATCAGTAGTTGTCTCATAGACACATTGAAAAAAGGAATGACTATTGACCCACAGATAATTGTTCAAATTTCTTGAGCACAATTACATGTACAAAATAGATGGTCGATATTTTCTTCTTCAGAAATTCTACAACAACATTTTGAAATAATAACAATCCATATTAGCAAGTCTAGAATCAGTATGGATTCTATCTCTCAATTCTCTCCATTGATGAAGTTCATCTTGAATGGTACTTTGTTATGCCAAGTCATGGAATCAATCCATGATTTGGTTTTCTTCTTCCTCAGTAATTGTCCGGCAGACCCAACAATGAATTTGTCGTTCTGTTCTGCTGTCCAAGAATATGAAATTGATATAACTGTGATTTACATGCTTCATACATTTTTCTATGGTATGACTACTTTGAGCATTCTATCATATGTTATTATAATGTTATACACATCATGTTCATACTTGTTTAACATTATGGAGTTCATATATGTCGGATTACATGGTTTAACTTCTTAGTCATGCATTATACATACATCTTCTTATTTGTATATGTGATTCACACTTATATGTGTTTGAGCTACTGTGATCCATGAATTGGGTGTCAACAGTTATGTTCTTTACAATCGAGATGTGATTTGAGCTTATGAGTTTGGTGTGATCTATGACTTGGATGCCGTTATAGAGTTAAAGACTCTGGATATAATTTCATCCATCATGAGTCACTGTATCACCTGACTACCCAGACATGTGCATATAATATTTCTTAGCGTTGAGAGTGGGTATGTTGAGTAAAGTTTGAGTCATTATCATGCATTCTTGATTATTGAGTTATGGTTATTTATTTTACTTAAATTGTAACGACTGCTTTGGTCGTTTTGAGATTTTGGACTTATTTTACTCGAAATACCATTTTCGTAGATTCATCTTGGTTTTTATGACTTAAGGTGATGAGTGACGCATTTTTCGAGGCAATCAAGTGAATTTTGGATCACATTTAGTAAAATTGGAAGTTTTCGAATTAAGAAATTTTAGAAGTTTGACCAAAGTCAACAACGGGAGTAAATGAGTCCATGTCAGGGTTTTCTCGATTCTATAAGGTCCAGAATGCGATTTATGATTTAGTTGAGTAGTTGGTTAATCTCTTGAGGGGTTCGGGTGTGATTTGCGTCATATTAGTTGAGAAACTAGTTATGTTAAGGATTTAGAGTTGACCACATTCAACATCGGGTCAAGACGATCCCTTTTGGGTGCTTTGAGTGAGTGAGCAAGTTCCTAGCATATTTTATAATTGAATGCATATTTGATTTGTGTCCAAGATGTTTTGGATGAGTTTCGGATGTTGAAGCGAAATTTGGAAGACACCAGAAAAATTTGGTGCCTCATATCAAGTTTTCACTTACGTGATTATGTAGGAGGGGTCACGTTCACGAAGGGGTTAGGGACCAGTGGTCACGATCGCGGTCTTGGGCTCGCATTCGCAAAGAGAGGAGAGGTTTATGCTAGGTTAGGCTGGCTCATCGCGATCATGATGGCCATGTCGCATTCACGGCGTGCTGACTCGAGTTGGCTTGTGATCGCGTGACTTGGGCTACTATTGTGAAGCACAAGTTGGACCTTGACATAATTAAATCCTATATTCGAGTTTCATTGTTCAAAAATCATTTTTTGGAGCTTAGTTATGGGTGCTTTGAAAGGCAATCTTCAAGTTTTGTTTCGGGGGTAAGTTCTCAATCTTAATCTAAGTATTGTTCTCGTGATTCCATCATTTAATTAGAGATTCAATCCATGCTTTTATCTTAGAAATTAGGGTTTTCTATGGAAATGAGTATTAAGTGAAATGATATATTGAAGATCAATTTGTTGTCGAAATTCTATGATTTTTGACATTTAGGCTATGAGTAAGCGAATTTACGATGAAATTATAGTTTTGACCTTTAGAGTTCAAGATTGATTTTTGGTGTAAATTTTTTGATATGAAATATTAGTATAGCAATACGAGTGTCTACGGATGTAGATTTCATATTTGAACATATTGGGCTCATTCAAAAGCTCAAAGGACGGACAAATCCGTGTATTGATTGTTAAAGCTTCGAAATTAAGATAAGTTGAGACTTACTAGACTCTTTATGAAGTGTTTGTACTGATTTAATGTAATTGAAAGGAGTAATGGGGAATAGGGGTCCCATACTCGTCAGGTGACGAGCACTTGTAGGGGTACCAATATCATGTTATGGGTAAATTAATGAAAAGAAATAATTATTATATAGTAGAGAATGCCAAAACATGTGAGCATTAGCTGATAATTGCTAAATTTACTTGATTTCTCGATGAAATGGGCTTATGATAGCCAAACTTGATAAATTGATATTAATTGATTGTGTAGTCATCACTTCAATTCTCATCTAAATTATGAAAAATGAGCCATCTTTAACAATTATTAGGTATTGTGTAGTAACCTTTTGTACGCATATTCATTTCAAACTTCATGTGAAATCATTGAAATGCTTATTTGATGAATCATATGAGATGGTCTGGGGTGCTCCATTTGGATATGGTACTAGATAGAGTGATGATAAAAAATATAGCTTATCGGTTGGATGTCCGATGTGATCTAGGAGATCTAAAATTCTAGGTGAGTATATAGACCTCATGGGTCCCTCATGGAGGCCGAGTAGGTGATGCACCATTATCCGTTACGTGAAACTTATTGCAGAAACATGTGTATACTGGTGCATATTGGTCATGGAATTTGTATTCTATATCATTCATACTTGCTTGCATTCTCATTACTTGATTTGCACATGGATTTATGGGAAGAAACGAATTTGGTAGTTTACTTAGTTGTGGACTTTCTACTTCTTATTTGTTTAAGTGACATAACTTGTTGAATTAATTACTAACTAAATGTTGAGGTAAGTATTAGAAATACCAACCCTAGCCATCACTTTAGTTTAGGGTCGGTCAACGTTGTTGCTTAGTACACTTGTTTCCCCGTACTCATTCTATACTTGCTATACCTTTTTTTGCACAAGTTATATTTTGAGTTCTAGTAGTGGGCGAGTCATCGCCGATCGTTGAGGCACCTTTTGTAGTTTTTAGGGTGAGCTGCTAGTTGTTTCGCTGCACTGGACTCCATATCTATCTTACTTTATGACATTTACCTTTCAGATAGTTATTGTAAACTTTAAGACTCATACACCAGATTTAAAGGCTCTTCTACTTATGATTTCCAGGTTTTGAGAGATGTATGACTTAGATTTCCGTATTTTATGAGTTATGAGAACTTTTTAGTCACTTATGGGTTGTTTTTACTTTATTTTTTGCTTTTATGATTGTTGAAAGACTTGGATGTTTACTTGGGTTCACTATGGGATAGGGTAGGTGTCCTCACGACCACTTTGAAATTCGGGTCATGACATAAATGTTATACCTGTGCATATCTTCATGTTGTATCTGGGCATATCATTTATGTTGTACCAGTACATATCTTATTTTGTTGTTTTGTGCCTTATTTATGCAAGATTACATATTTATTGCATAGGTTATCAAAGTGATCATTTTTGTTCAAATTTCGCCACTATCTTGTCGGGGGAAACCAATGATACTTATTGAGTACGTGTTGGTGTACTTATACTACACTTGCTGCGGTTTTGGCAAAATTGACCCTGGTATCAGTGGAGCCCAAGAGTGACTCTATGAGTGCTTGGAGACTATCGTGGTGAGATGCTTGGTCCATTTTATAGTATCTTGGAGTCCCCTTTCTTTTTCTCATATTGTTCTTTAACTCATATAATATTGTTATAACTAGACAATTATATTATTGTAATATTTAGATACTCATGACTTATACCACCAGTTTTCTGAGGTTGTATTTATTATTTCCATATTGTATCATATTTAGACATATTCTCTTATGATATTTTCTTGATTTTAGACTTCTACTTGTCTTATGGGTATTATATTGTAAACTACATGCTTTTAGGTTAGCCTAACAAATGGGGTTAGGTGTCATCACGACTTAGACATATTAAGTCGTGACAAAGTGGTATCAAAACTTAGCTTCAAAGGTCTTATGAGTCACGTGTAATGTCTAATAGAGTCTTGTAAATTTGTATGGGATGTTCATATTATCTTCGAGAAGCTATTGGGTATTTAGTAAATTTCCTAATGCGACTTTGTTTCATCTTGAAATTTAAATCTTTTGTTTCAGTCTCTCACATATGGTGAGTACACATGCGTCTACAGCTGGTGACTAAGAGCATGTAATCGAGCTACACATACTCCGGTGCAGTAGTATGCATTTATGTTCAGTCTAAGGGTGGTCAATGGGGCGAGTACGGGGCGGGTCCCGACGGGACAGGACACGACGGGACCGGTACCCAGCGGGACTGGCGGGTTCTGCCGATGTCCCATCTCGGTCCCAATACCGTCAGAAAATGGATCGTTAAATATCAGGGTGGGGTCAGGATCGGGTTTCGGGATTTTTTTGCACTTAATTTAAAAAATAACATATATATAAACAACTCAATAATTGAACAAGATAGTTTAATAAAAATATCTCAAGACTGTTTTTGTGTCTCTTATATTATTTAATAAAAATATGATCTTTTTGTAATACAATTTTAAAATTACAACTTTGTGGTCTTGAATGTTGCAAATAACATAACAAAATTACAATAAAAAAATTATATTTTGAAAAACACCCTTTCTAGTTTCTTTATAATTTCTTGTGGTTCTTCGATTGGAATTGGTATTTGTTGGTCAAATTGTTTGACGTCGCTTCTACCTCCGTCGAATAAGATTTCATTGTAGTTTTCATCTTCTTCTTTGTTGATCTCTGGTTGATCTCAGCTCCACTCGTATCCAATCTGTAAATAATATTGCAATCTCCAAGTTGTCTCCCGCTAATGAATGTTTGTGCTCTCCTATTTGAAATATGTCGGGTTGAGGTGCACTAGTAGGTGTGTCATCTAGATTAGTCGGTGTGTCATCTATATTAGTGGGTGTCTCATCTAGATTATCTTCTAAATTAAAGTCTTGTTGAGTTGTAGGAAATATACCTTGCGTCTCACACTTTGATGAGTGGAACCTCTTGTCCCCTCTAATCCGGGGGCCTGCTGGAAACCCTCGCCTTCGGCTCCATACTGAAAATGTTGGCCATGAAGGGACTGTAGGATTGATCGAAGGGAAGAACAAATCCGGCTAAAAAGAAAAAGAAGAGATCAAGGAAAGGGAGCTAGACGAGCAGTTGATGCTCGAACGAAGCGAAAAATGACATCGGATGTAATGAAGCTCGAACGAAGTGAGAGGGTGGATGTAATGAAGTTCGAACGGTGGAGAGAAAAAATCCTATCAATTCCTTTTGACATCTCCTCATCTAAATCTAATGGTATTTCAGGAAAAAAATTAGTATCAACCAAATCATCCTGTCTAAGAATAGGATGACTAGACGAAGTACCTCTGCCCTTGTTACCCCTACAAGAAGAAGTCTGGCCCTTACCCTTACCCATAAACATACCTCTAAATCATTACATTTTAATTATGCTAATAAATAGTTAAAGATAATGAAATTAAGTGCGCTAATTAAAATAAATAGTTAAAGATAATGAAATTAAGTGCGCTAATTAAAATAAATAGACAATAATAATTTAATGAAGGAACAAATGTACCAAACGTCGACGTGTAATCGAGAGGTTGAAAATTGAAACTTTACTCGATGAATGATCCTCAAGCTAGTTTCCAACTTCACTCCCAAATGAATAAATAAAATTGAATATTTAGTAGACAATGTAGACTTGTAGGGAGATAAATTGAGAGATTAGAGAGATTGTAGAAAGATTTATGAGAAAGATGAAGAGAAAATGAGATATTTATAGTTGAGAAATTAGGTTAAAATGTAAATATAATAATTTAGGGGTTAAAATAAATATTAAGGGGTTAGGGGGTTGGGGAAGGAGAGGCCAAAAATGGTCGTTGTGCAACGACTATTTTGTGCGAAGGGGAGGGGTCCGGGCATGAATGGGGCGGGATCGGGGTGGGGTGGGCTTGTGTCGGGACGGGCCTAGCGGGACGAGCCCAGATCCCATCCTGGTTCGAATCCCGTTATCGATATTGTTTTTAAAGTAGGGTAAGGGCGGGACCATGGAGGGGTCAGGGCGAGGTCAGGTCAAGACCGGGACGACCCACCCCATTGGTCGTCCTTAGCTCAAACTCTAGGAGTCTACCCTGTTGTGACACTATATCCTAAGGTTGCCACACAAACTACTTGTGCATTGTAGCTAGTGGTTTAGGCTATTATATCTGTTGAGGAGAAGAAGAGGATTGACAGGTTTAAAAAACTATTTCCTCCACATTACAAAGGTGATCCATCAGCGGAATGCTCAGGAGTTCGTAAGGCGATGCCAGGAGATCTTGCATAACTTAGGCCCTTTTGAGTCCAATTGAGTAGATCTCACTACTTTCCACCTAGAGGGTCAGGTTAGACAGTAGTGGAGAGCTTATGTTGGGAGTAGGTTCAATTCCTCTCACATGGGCATAATTTGTACCCATCTTTCTTGAGAAGTTTATTCCAGCCAACACTAGAGATAGTTTGCGGGGTTAGTTTGAGTATTTATGCTAGAAACACATGAGTATTATTGAGTATAAGATGAGATTCACAGTGTTGTCACATCATGTGTCTTTCTTGATTCCCTCTGAGATAGAGAGGTGAAGAGATAAAGTGATGGGCTTAACTATTTTATTAGACTAGGCATGCCATGGAGGTTGAGTCAGTAGTTTCATTTATTTAATCAGAAGGATGGAGTGTATCCGTAGGGAGAGAGAGGAGCACGAAGGCAAGATGTCTCGTGACTCGGTGGCTTCAATAGTGCCTAACCCGAGGGGAAAGTTTTTTATAGCTGAGGCACATCTAGTAGACCAGTCCATTCAGCCCTACAAACTTCTAATGGTGCTCATTCCCGGTATAGTATTTATAGTGCTCCTTAGGAACATGAGCATCTATAGGACGGGTGGACTATGGTGGTTACTGGGTTATTAGGGTCGTTCTCAGCAATCTGTCGTATGAAGTTATTTCTAGGGGTTGCTTCGATTATAGTGATATAGGACACATAAAAAAGAATTGTCCTAGGCTATAAAGAGGCAAACCTATGTAAAGCCCTGTAAATTTTCATAGTCAATTTGAGTTAAAAAAGAATAATAAAGATAAACCCAAGGTGTGTGGGTTCCACACAAAGGAATATAAGTGATAGGTGTAGAAAATTGTTACACCCCGTAATTTCAGGGCATGTATTCGAGAACGTATGTAAGACTTGAACGTTGGAAGAATGTATAACTATTTTTTTCTTAAGGAAATAATTCGAAACCTCGTGAAGGAAAAAGGTTTATTAATTGGAATTTGATTCTCAAATTTGATATTCGGGATTCATACAATATTCTGGAGTTTTGGATTTTCAAGTATCGAATTTGGTCATGTGGGGCCCACGGGGAAATTTTATGAAATTGTGGGGCCCACAAGGTTTTGAGATATTTTGACCAAATATGAATATTTTAGGGATGAAATAATTTCGAGACCAATGGGAGGGTGACACGTGTCACCCCCACATGGCATTGACCATTTGACTTGGACTTAGAAGATATTTTGAGAGATGGACAAGTGGCCACATGGGTCCCATCCACATGGCTTGTCTTGCACAATAGATATTTATATATACATGGGATTGCAAGACCCCAACACTTAGCACTATTTTACACACAAGTTCTCTACCTCTCCCTATCTCTCGAATTCTTGAAGAAAATCAAGAACAAAATTAGTAAATATTCCAAGTGTTGTTCACATATTCAAGGTGAAGATTACTAACCAAGTTTTAACCAAGGTTAAACACCCCTAATCCTTTTAGAACCCCTTGGCCGAAATGGGGTCTTGAAAACCCTAAGTTGATCTACAACTTTTGGTGTTGGATCAAGAAGAGAAGTTGGTTATAAGCTTCTAAGGGTCGCATATTGCGGATTAGAACGTAAGGATTTGGAGCTAAGACTATCTCTAAGGATCGACTTTTAAGTGGATTATTTTGGGCATAAATAAGGTAAATCTCATCCTCCTCTTGAAAGTAATCTTATACTACGTATTGTGGTAGTTGTAGAATGATATTGTGATAAGGAAAAATGGAGTTTAAGATCATGTGTGTTGGCCGAATTTGGAGCCATTTTGTGACATAAGATTTCATTTAACTAAATTGGATGTGTCTTCACGTTATATGTGTTATACGTTGAAGGAAATGTAGTCGTTTAACTATTGATATGTATCATGTACAAGTGTTGGAATAACGACTAGAATTATAGAAATGAAAAGAAGGTTATATGTTATTGTTGTGGCCAAGAGTTCCCTTTCATTTTTTGGATATTGTGGGGCAGAATTTTACACGTCTTGTAAACGTGTAATCCCCTTTGGTTGTTGCCTTAAATTGTGTCTTAAAGATGTGGCTTTTTGTTGTTGTATTCGGGCCTTGAAAAAGGTGGAAAAGTACGTAAAAACGGGGGAAGTGCTGCCCAAATTTACGTAGAATAAAGAGGACCATTACTTGGTATTTAATTTACACTTGAAAGCATGAAGATTGATATAAAAATGTAAATTGTCATTATAGGTTGACATCCTACGGGTGACGTATTCTACTTGACGTGTGGAAAAGCGTAACAGGTATGTGGAACTTCTTCTATCTCCTTTGAGCATGACTTTATAAAAATGAGTGTACGATGAACGTACATGTTTTAAATGAACTCGGATTCCTTGTAGTATATAAGGGAGGTTACTTGATTGAAAAGAGACTTAGGAAAATGCGAAACTGCAGAATTCGGGTTCGGGGCCGCGGCGCCAAATTGCAGGGTCGTGGCTCCGAAAGTTCAGAAGGCCGCAGAAGTCCCGGCGCCGCGGTGCCATAGTGCAGGGCTGTGGCGCTGCCCCTGTTGAAGGGTGTCGAGGATTAGTTAGGGGGTGGGGTGGTGTTTACGTGCCACTGTATCGACCCTAGATAGTATAAGTGACTTGATGTTTAAAGACTAAGTTACTTGAATGAGATAGGTACACTTGACTTGATTTTAAAAGTAGAAGTGTCTTGATACTACGGGTGTTAGTGTCTTGGAATTTTATAAAGGAAAGAATGTACGGCGGACGTACATGGTGCTATGGGGTTCAACTCCCCTATATTGCATGATGTGATTCCTTTTATAGGAATAGATGTACATAGTACTTTGGGTTAAATTCTCGAATTTTACACGACATGATAGTGCCTTGAGTCTAATAAAATGACAGTTCATTCATTTGCTTCTAATGAGAGTAAAAGATTACTTAACTTGCATATGTTGTTCATGATAGCCATTAGTGCAAGTGTTATATTATTTATTGTGGGGTCAACCCCCGGGACATTGTACATTCCATGGATTTGCTCTCCACGATGCGAGTATTGCGTATATGCTCATTGCGTGTCCACAGGGCCTATGTGGGTGAAATAGTCCTATGCGGGTGAAATAGTCCTATGCGGGATAAATTGTCCTATGCAGGTCCACTAGACCTATGCGGGTGAAACAGTCCCATGAATAGGATTGCATAATGATACTACGGGTGGGTGGCCCTAAATTAATCATGACCTTCCTATGTTAACACGATACAAATTACTCTCATTGTTGATAAGCCGCGGTTGTACTGTTACTTTGATTATCATACTTGTCTCCTGCTTTATATTTGGACTGTATGATCTCATTTACAGTACTTACAGTTTCACATACTTGGTACATCTTTCGTACTGACCCCTTTTCCTTGGGGGGGCTGCGTTCATGCCGCAGGGATAGGTACTCAGGTTGGTGATCCGAGAGCTTAGGATCTCCACTCAGCTTTTGTGATAGCTTCATTTGTTCCGGAGTTTGATATATAGGTGCAGGCCTTGTGTTTTGGTGTATGTAAATTCAGGGGTACGACGGGGCCCTGTCCCTTCTTTATTACTGTCAAACTCTTAGAGGTCTGTAGTCACGTATGTGGGTTGGACTGGTTAAAGTTGTAGACTCTTTTGGTATTGTATATATATAAAGAGGTGGCCTTATCAGCTTGTCGCTTTCACTTCATGTTTTATTGTATAATGGTAAAGCGATTTAGCTTCCGTTGGTTATCTCTGATGTATGAATATAAGGGTGCTCATGTAAGACACCAGTCGCGGGCCCGGGGTCGGATCGTGACAAAAATAGATTCCTTGAATGATGTCATTCCAATGGTAAAATATATATACAAAGGTATCATAATATAATTAAGGAAGACCTATCTAATTAGCCTCAATTATATGATACTAATTTACAATCATCCTAAATAATGTTATTACAATCCTAAATTAAGATATTACAATATTCATGATTAATGATGATTTGAGATAATTATGGGATTGCCCCATAATTATCTTAACAATCCCCCACAGACTTAGCGGGAGGTTCTCGTATGCTGAGATTGTTCCTGAAATCATCAAATAGTATGCGCATAAGACCTTTGGTGAATGTCGACAATTTGAAAATGGGGCAGTACATGGAGAACACTGATTTATTCACGTACAACCTTTTCTCGGACAAATAAGATATCCATTTCTAAGTGTTTTGTGCATTGATGTTGAACAAGATTACCAGATAAGTATATCGCACTCACATTATCACAATAAACCATAATTACATTTAATCGAACAATGGAGCTCTAAGAGAAGATTACAGAGCCAATTGATTCAGCAACCACATTAGCTACTCATCGGTACTCTACTTCAGCGCTCGATCGAGACAGCGTTGGCTATCATTTGAATGACCATGAAATCAGATTATCTCCCAAAACACACAATAAGGTGGAACATCATGTGTCTGGACAGCCACCCCAATCCGCATTTGTATAACATGAGAGATTCGATATTGAGGACTTATACAAATGCAGTCCAAAATGAAGAGTACTCTTGATGTACCGCATAATCCTCTTGAGAGCCCCCATATGTTCCTCTTTCGGATCATGCATATGTAAACACACTTGCTGAACTGCATAGGAGATATCAGGTCTCGTGAAAGTGAGGTACCGCAAGGCCCCTACTAGACTATGGTAGTGTGTTGGATCATTGTATGGAGTCCCAATAGCATTACTCAATTTGGCCTTTTTATCTATCGGAGTGTGTGATAGTTTGCAGGAAAACATACCAGATTTTTCAATGATCCCCTCGACATATTTTTTTTTACTTAAAAACATACTACATGCATATTGAGTTACAACAATGCCTAAAAAATAATTTAAAGGACCCAAATCCTTCATCACAAATTCTATTGCGATAAGGGACATAATAGACCGGTGAAGTGATGTAGATGAGGCCATGATAATGATGTCATCTACATATATGAGGATATACGCCATGTCACTTTCCTTCTATTAAATGAACAATGACTGATCAGACTTACTGTGTGAGAAACCAAGTGTGGATACAAAACTTACAAACCTGATAAAACATGCCCGTGGAGCCTGTTTCAAACCATATAAGGATTTTTTCAGCAAGTCAAATAAGCCGAAAGGATAGAGTCGTGGAAACCAACGGTGGTGCCGCATAAACTATCTCTTACAGATGGCCATGTAAGAATTAATTTTTGATATCTAACTGATGAATGATCCAGGATTTTGACAGTGACAGGATAAGAACAGTCCGGATAGTTGTTGTCTTAACCACATGACTGAAAGTTTCACCACAATCCACTCCAACCTGCTGAGACCTGCCATCACCAACAAGACGAGTTTTGTATCTCGCAAAAGAGCCTTCAGAATTCTTTTTATGACAAAAAACCCACATATACCTAATTATGTTCACATTAGATGGACGAGGCACTAATTCCCACATCTTATTTTTAATAAGAGCATTAATTTCATCTAACATGACAACTTTCCAATTCGTGTCTGATAGGGCCGCTTTAGGATTTTTTTGCTAGAGGTAATGGTTGGACTGAAAATAATAAGTTAAAATGATGTTTGGGTCGAAAACTCCCGTAAATGGCATGATTTTCAATGGTCTAAGGTTGGGCTATCATCGATTGGGTATTAGAGGTCTCAGGTATGTCATTGGGCCTAGAAGTGGTATTTTGGCCTAAGTCAGAATGTGGTTGAAATTGGGATGCCGTTAGGTTATTAGGATGGGATGATGCACAAGTTATTAGGCTGGATTGGTTTGCGGGTGAGGGAGCAGTGGGCTCCCTAACTTGGGCATGGCTTCCACTGAAAATGGGTTGGGCTGAGACCATCAATAAAGAGGCAGTGGCCTCTGAACCGGGGACTGGTCTAGTTCCATTTTGTGGTTGGGCCGGGATATTTTGGGATTTTGGTTGGGTAGGTCCTACTGATTTTGGGTATTGAGATGGTGGTGTAAAATTAGATGTATTCTGTTGTCCAAAAAATCATATGAAGGTGAGGATTCCACATGAGAATTAGCAAACGGGAATGTAGACTGATCAAAAACTACACGATGAGAAATAATTATTTTTCCGTTCATCATATCATAACATTTATATCCCCTATAATTTTGTGAGTATCCCAAAAATATACAAGGAGTGGAACGAGCCTGCAATTTGTTAATGGTTGTGGAAGGAAACAATTGATAACACAAACACCCTCAAATGTGTAAAAGAAGGAAGACGATGATACAATATTTTTTGTAGGTGACATGTTGGACAATAGTTTGCTAGGGAGAATATTTAAAAGATAGGTAGCCATTTAAAGTGCATGATGCCAAACGTTGGTGGTGTGGAATAATGCAAAAGAAGTGTGTGAATCACATTGTTAATAGTTCAAATTTTTCTTTCGGCTTTTCCATTTTGAGGTGATATATGTGGACATGAAAGATGCAAAGACATCTCATTTTGATGAAAAAATTATTAAACTGGACATTTATGAATTTCCTCCCATTGTCACATTGAAAACATTTAATGGATTTGTCAAATTGAGTTTTGATAAAAAATACTAAATTGTTTAAAAATGGTGAAATCTTGTGATTTTTTCCCTAACGAAAATATCCAAAAAAAATCGAATAATCATCCAAAATAAGCATATAATATTTCTGACTTGCAAAATTCAAAACTGGTGATGTCCATAAATCACAATGCATAAGATCAAATGGCATAAGCGTATGAGAAGTAGAAATGAAAAAGAAAGTTTAACATGTTTTCCAAACACATGAGTTTGACAAACAGAAGAGTCCAAAAATTGGTTACAAGTAATAAAATTATTCTTCCTAAGATTATTGAAAACCGGTGCTCCATGGTGTCTCAACTGATTGTGTCATACAATAGGGGGAAATAGCTGCAAAGGTTGATGGTTTGGTCAGATTGTTGGAAACGGGAGTGATGTGATACAAGTCCCCCGTGTTATTACATCTCATTAGTGGCATCCCCATCTGAAAATCATTCACAGAAAAGCCAAACGGATCAAAATTCACAGAAACATTGTTGTCAATCGTAAAACTTCGTACAGAGATCAACTTTTTAATACATTTTGTTGCATGTAAGACGTTTCTCAAATATAATAGTAGGCATGAGGGGGGTAGTTTTACCTGACCAATACTACGAACTAGAATTTCCTGCCACTGTCAACAATAATATTTTTATTACTGCTCAGATTAAAATAAGACGATAGATTATCTTAAGATACCGTTATGTGAGACGTAGCCCTTGCGTCTATCTACCAAAACTCATCTGGAATATTCAGATTCATGTTGTTCATGGCTTGTTCGATATCGGTGGGAGCATAACCAACAGAAGATGGTGCATGGGTCAGAATATCGTATTGCGATTTGGTAACTTAGAATTCCGGGCCCATGTTGACGTCGGATAGGGGAATGGTGGGACAGCCCACGGTGGAGTCGCCCCTAATTTGGTTTGCGACGGGCTTGGCAGGTGGCCACTGCCCTGACTGGTTGGGTCGCCACTGACCCTACTAGTTGGTCGCCGCCCCTACCCCGTCCCTTTCCACCATTTTTTTTTCTTTGTGATTGTGATAGAATCCTAAAGGAGAAACTCTAGGATTTGATTCACAGAATTGAAAGATAGAGGATTGATAAAATCAACGACATTCAAATCAACTCAAACTATATGAAAACTTAGACCTCAATGAAATAAACAAAATCAAGAAACAACCCGGATAAAAAGCAAGACACAATAATAAACATCAATAGGCAACCAAAGGTATATTAAACCAAATATATCCTAAATATTAATTCATAAAAGTACCTATACTATGAAGATGATTCCACAAGTGAGTGATCTCAAGTGAGAATCATGAACAAGTTCAATAGAGAACCAATGAATCCACCCTAATTGTGCTATCACTCTATAATCTACACTAATCGCTAGCTAACACTAAACTAACACTACAAAGTAGCTAACAAGAGTTTACTCTAAATTCATCAATCATCCAACCCCCTAATAAAATGATCAAGTATGATATTTATACTGAACAAGCTAAAGAAGACTAGACTAGTTATTACAATAATACTCTTAATGAAGTAAGGACCTTGTTTGGTAGTTTCTTTATGGATGATGACTTGAATTTAGAAAATAGCATCTTTGCATTGCTAGCCACCATTGTTTCCCTCCATCTCATCTTCACTCCACATGATCAATCAATCATCCATACGGCATACGCCCTCCTATGAAGCTCCTCAAAGGTCTCTAAAGCCTCTATTTGCATCAACATGGCTTGTAGGGCTTGAAATTTCTTAGCTCTAATCGAGTGAAACAATTTGAATTATGTGTCCTCGGGATCATATCATCCTCCCCTTCTTTAAAAGGATTCGTCCTCAAATCCGTACCTTGAAATACATAGAAGAGTATGAGTGCATATTCTCACACAAAACAAACAAGGTAATCATCATAAGGCAAATAATAATACCTAAAGTAAGCAAACATGCAACCAACACACTAAATAGCTCACTTTTATGATATAACCAACCATCATAAGGATCTAGAAAGACTATGTATCCCTATTATGGGTGTTATCGGTCTGATCCGGTCCAGGTATCTGGATATCCGGACCGGACTGATAAGCTTATCGATCTCGTCCCAGGACCGAAACTTTATCGGTTCGGTTCTCTGTTCGGGGCCCAATATATTTTTTTTATAATTGAATTTACAATACTGAAATTGACATTCTCGGACACATTACCACGAAATTTGTATGTTGAAATATATTGTATATCGCGAGATATTTAGCTTTGAAGGGAAAAAACGCAACGATTTGGGAAAAAAGTGAAATTGATTGCCAAGAAGAACGATTTTGGAGAAATCCGATGAAGTCCATTTGGGATGCTCCGCCTCAAAAAAATACGCGAAATAAAAAAAACATTAGGTCAAACGGACGTCCGAGCGCAAAGTTATGACCATTTAAAGTTTCACTAATTTACAACCTATATTTTATATGTCAATACTTCAAATTAAAACATAAAGTCTACATTACATATATTTAAAACATATAAAATAGTCCAACATTATGGAATATTGCAATTAAATATAATTAGAGCTTGCTGGGGGAGGGAGTGTTACCGGGTATTTTACTGGGTTACCGGTCCGGATCCTTATCCGTCCGGGTAATTGTTTGGTACTCATATCCGTACCGTTAAGGTTTCGGTCCGAGTATCGATCCGGGTTTACCGGTCCGACTCTCGGATAATTACCGGGAGTATCCAGACCGGTAACAGCCCTAATCCCAATAATACCGAAGACACTTTGTTATTCAAGACATGTTGAAAAAAGGGTAAATTAAGGAACCCAATACATTTAGAAAAAAAAACATGCAAGTTCTCATTGGTCCTAGCAATCAAGAAGCGCATATTTCCTTAAGTTAAGAAATAAGTGATCTCCCTCACGGTTAAGTACAACATCACAAATAATATTAACTCAAAGCAAGAGTCTAATCATTACACTAGCCCATCCCAAGAAAGGAATCACTCTCAAATCAACACCGGGGTCAAATAAAAAGGTATTCTCACACTTTTTTGCTCTCAATCTCCATGCAAGTAGTCACGCCCCGAACCCCGGGCCCGTGACTGGTGCCCTACCTGGGCACCCTTCTACCTTAACAACTAAGTACATTGCGGAAATTAATAACAACTCTTTTTTTTTTAACCAACGTACGTGTAAGGCAAAGCCGACTAGGCTGCCATATAATATACATAAACAAAAGACACTACACTGCATACGCAGTCCAATCGCATATGAATACGGACCTGCAGGAGTTAAACTAAAATATGACGGACAAGGCCCCGTGCCCAAAATGTACAAAGCACATCAAGGATATATACCAAAAGATAAACTCACGGGCGGAGGAGCTATCCAAAACCCCGAGCAAGATCCTACACTGCCGATCACCAAACAGCGTACCTAAACTCGGCAGATGAACGCGGCCCCGAAGGAGGTCGATGCGAAGAATGTACCAAGTATGTGAGCGATGAAATCGTAATGAAATCATAACGATCTAAACAAGCGGGAGACATGTATGATAGCCAACCTACGATACAATACATAAGCAGTCATATCAAGTCAGGGACGCAGGCCCTCAAAGTCACTACTCAAATATAACTATGGGTCTCATGCCCGTGGAATCCTTCCTCACTGCCGGCAGTCCATGATATAACATAGCACCAATAGGCATACATGAACACCAAGTCCCACCTGTGTTCTAAAAAGCATGCGGGCAGTAAACGAGCAGGTGGTATAACGTCTTGGGGTTTACCCGCCGTTTATACTCGACCACGAAGGAGGTGGTAAGCGGGGTATAACGTCTTGGGGCTTGCCCTCATTTATACTCTTACCTGGAGAAGGTGGTATAACGTCTTGGGGCTTGCCCTCATTTATACTCTTACCCTATCTCAACCGGCGTCAAACAACACATAAAGCGGGTGGTGCGTCTTGGGGTTTACCCTCACTTATACTCTTACTGGAGAAGGTGGTGCAGTCTTGGGGTTTACCTCACTTATACTCTTACCTATCTCGACCGACCATCAAACAAGACATAAGCACTACCATGTCTTACATAAAAATCCGAATTTAACCTAGTACTACTGATAGCAGGCATACGTGGAATCCCATCACCGTGATGCGTCGGTAACTTACAACAAGACGGTAGACCCTTCAGAGTCGCGGCAACTTAATAAAACATAATACTTGCACTCAAAGGCTATTACCCGGTACATATAGGCAAGTTCTCAATTAACCAAGCCAAAGTACTTACCAAGGCACACATAGGATAAATTCTCATTTAACAAGCCAAAGTACTTATCGAGCACAATTAGAATAAATTCTCATTTAACAAGCCAAAGTACTTATCGGGCACAAATAGAATAAATTCTCATTTAACAAGCCAAAGTACTTATCGGCACAATTAGAATAAATTCTCATTTAACAAGCCAAAGTACTTATCGGGCACAAATAGAATAAATTCTCATTTAACAAGCCAAAGTACTTATCCGCACAAATAGAAAAATTCTCAATTTATCAAGCCAAAGTACTAATCAAGGCATACATAGAATAATTCTCTTTTAACAAGTCAAAGTACTTATCAAGGCACACTTAGACAAATTCTCAATTTATCAAGCCAAAGTACTACGTGCGCATTCTTTTATAAAAGACTCCTTTCTATGTAAAGCCCCAAGATACTAACACGTAGTATCAAGGCGTGTCTATTTTTCAAAGTAAGTTACTACACTTTTAGAAAACTCATTTCAAAGCTTGAAATCAAGTAACTCCAAATTTTCACAATCTAGGCAACTTATGCGATTAATCAAAATAGACAACTTTCAAAACCTTCCATAAAGCCGTTATAACCAACTTCCCATAAAGCCGTTATAACCCTTTTATGGTTTTAGACGTATCCATTCCTTGATATCCAAGAGACTTATACTATTAAAACCAAGTATCACATACCTACAATTCAAGTTCTTAACCTTCAAAATACTTCAAGTCTCTTGTAGTTAGAAAACAAGTTTTCTTCTACTTTTTAAACCTCAAGTAACTTCACCCTTAACACAAGTTACTTCTCTTAAATCATGTCATTTCTCCTCTTTTAAATCAAATAAGTAAATCACTCCTTTGACTCCCCTAAAGTCATTATAATGACCTTTAGGTTTTAGAACAAGGCCACAGCCAAAGATTTGGAAACCACTTCCTTTTTAAGACTACATGTACTTTAAGTAAAAATACCTTCACTTTTAAGAATCCAAACTTCATCAAGAAAATGGATTCTACAACCTACAATCTAAACATCAAAGTACAATCAAGGAAGTACATAGAACAAATTCTATTTTAGGCAATCCAAATACAACCAAGGAATGGATCATTTAAGGAGTAGAACCTACTTTCTTTATCTTTAGGAATCATGCTAGAAGAGGAGATAGTTCACATACCTTTTCGGCTAAATCCACAAGCTAAGCCGAATACGCCGTACGTAGAAGTGTCAACCTATAATGGTCACAATAAGACTATCAACTTCTAGTCTCTAACGTAGAATAACACTAAGTATACGGTCTCTAATTCTACGGAAAATCGGGCAGCACTTCCTTTGTTTCTACTCACTTTGCCACCTTTTTCAAGGCCGAATACAATAACCAACAAGCCACATTTAAGGCTCCAAAAAAACAACCAAACAAAGGGGATTACACACCTTACAATACGTGTAAAATTCCGCCCCACAATTCATACGAAGTAGTTCAATACTACTAGTCATTCTCGGCCAACAATGACTCAACACAAGTCCTTTCCAATTCTTTTTTTTTTTTACAATTCCAAGTTCTAAGGTCTAACATGTTATATAGTCTAAACAACTTCAACAACTACAATTTCCTTCTTTATACAACATGCGACGACTTAAACGAATAATCAACTTGAATTGTAGTCTTAAGGCTAACATGCTAGTTTTCGGATTAGGGTTCCAATAGCCAATAACCATATCAAACTTCATACTATATAACTCATGCTTGCTAATAACCATAGCTACAATGATAAGTAAACCTTAATTGCTAAAACGACAAGAATATACCTTTATAAGCCCTTAAGATTTCCAAGATTCCAAAGTCGCGCCTTAGAAATTCTTAGCTCCTTTACTTAGGTTCCAATCCGCTCCAAGCACTCCTTAGAGGCCTATGAAGAACCCATCTTCAAGTTCCAACTTCAAAGTTGAAGAACTCCCCTAGATTCCGCCTTGCGACTAACGTAAAAATACGTTTTTTCCGAAATCTTTCTATTGAGATAACCTTACAATACTCTTAGGAACCTTGGTTTTAAGTCTTGTGGCTAATGGACAACATTTGCAAATTTTTTGTGTGGAAGGGACACTAAAGCCGAGAGCTTCACAAGGCTAAGCTCAAGTTCTCTAAATTTTCTAAGTATAAAAATAAGCTTGTCTTGCACTAGCTATGTATATAAAACACAATGGATGGCTAAGATTTCAACACTTGAGTGGTTAGGATAGGTTTAAACAGGATCAAGCCTAGTTGGACAAGTTGACTTGTCAATGATGTCAAGCTTTGGAAGACTTATCTTCAACCATGGTCAATGACCATTATACCTTGCATAAATTTCGACCAAGCCATGTGGGGTGCCATGTCGCCTCTCATTTGCCCAGAAAATTTCCGTAACCCTCGTGGGCCCCACAAAACGTAAAATTTCTCGGGTGGGCCCCACGTGACCAAATCCGTAAAAAATAAATTTCCATAAATAATATAAGTTCCAAACTCTTCAAATAATGCATTTTGAGAATCCAATTCCCAACAACGAACATTTTTCCTTTCCGACGTTGAACATTTTCCGTCGGAAAAAACAATTCTTCCTTTCGTACGATTTCCAAGTCTTGTTTCCTTTCGTACATTCTCTTTTACATGTTCTGGACTTACGGGGTGTAACATTCTTCCCCCCTTAGAAACATTCGTCCCCGAATGTTCTTAGTCGGTTGCCAAGCTATACACACGGCCTGATCTACATCTTATGCCTATCAATCAAAGCGCACAAGACCAGCGATGCCACACGGCAACCACAACATACGTAAACATAACAATGGACCTTCCGTCCGTGGTCCTGCTCACAATACTCGAAGGTTCTGATCTTCCCAACACGGGATTCCTTAGAGGTTCCTTTCTTTCCTTACTTGTCATACCTTTCGTACTTTCAAACTTATCTAGTACGTGCAAAAAAAATCAAATCGTTTCTATTCTCCAATCCTTGGGTTACTATCCAAACTTGGCCATATAGTTACTTACATTCCGTTAAGGCTCTTTCTGGTCCTTACGACCTAGTTAGGTGGAACGATCCACGAACTCGCATAACGATCAACTAGACTTGGGCACGGCATCCTCGTGACCCTATCACATAATCGGGACCATTTCTAGCGACATCACCCCATTCCATACTATCGGTGACTGAAATGAGTCCATAACCCGACTCATCGTCACACTTAACTTCTCGTTCTTAGTGAAATAAATCTCTCTTATCTCAAGGTACTTCTTACCCTATCCCTATTCACTAGAGGTTCGTCACATAAGCCAAAGTATTTCTCTGCATAATCTTCCCTATTGGTCTTACACACATCGGCAATTACAACTTGTGAACTCTACACAACTATAGTCTCGGTCCACTTATCATTCTTGTCAATATTATTACTTTTCACATTACTAATCAAAGTATTCCTACCTGCAGGGTACTATCACTTATAAGCGCTAGCCATGCGGGAAAACATATATCTAGGGCAAAATCTGAATCTATCAGCGCGTATGATTCAAAAGAATCGAAATATACTGTAACCCCGTGCGATGTCGCCCCGATCACGCTTGATGATCACGCCATCTATGCGGTTGAAGGACCGCCCGAACTATAAACTCCACGACCTCTACCACGACCGGTGGACATCCGAACACCTTGCAGGGCGACGCCTTTGTGGAGGAAAGGGAACAACCATCGGCCTCATGGTGAGCCACATCCAGGTGCCTCTTCTAAAAGGACATACCCTCGATATATGGCCCGGGCCACAATAATAACAAACACTGTGCAAGACGGCATTTCCCCAAATGGCGCTTACTCTGATGGAAACATCGAGGAATAAGTGGCCTCATCGAGAAAATCTCTGCTCCTCCGAGAACCTCGACCTCTGGAGCTTGGACCGGCTCCTAAATACCTTGTGAGATCAAATCTCCCACTGTGAGCTGCGGTATGTCTTGGGTAGGTGGGGACGAATATATCACTTCTTCTTGAGGCGGCTCGTCCAAAACTCACCGGGATAACCAACCGGTCTAGCCTCTTCGCTGAGATCTCCGCGTTGGCCTCTACCCTCTGTACACGTCTGTCTTGGCGAATAACCTCCTGTGAGAAGCGCTGCTATCTTGGTCAATAACATAATGGCTTCGCCATGACCCTAAAGTCTTCCCTAGCGAGAAGCGTAGGCTCGTCTTGTGGTCTCAAAACACAGCGCAGAAGAACTCGTGGCGTGGTACATCATCTGGTATACCACAGGCACAAGCCACAACAACTCTCTGAGTCGACTAGTAGCTCCTGCTACTCCTTTGCCCTTCAAGCGGTTGTTGCTATCCTTGGAGGCATAACTGTAACACAAAATTACGTCAGAGAGGAATTATCTTACTAACACAGCTCTAGGGCACGATCTTAGAGTGAGAAGAATATAAACCAACTCCTAAATGTCCTGTAGCCTCCTGTTTATGGGTGTGGCGCGCAACACCGATAATCAGACTCTACTAGACACGCGGTCAGTAAACATTCAGGGTATCGCTCACGATACCACTCTGTCACGCCCGAACCGGGCGTGGCGGTGCCCTACAGGCACCGCCTGCCGTAACAACTAAGTACATTGCGGAAATTAATAACAACTCATTTTTTTTAACCAACGTACGTGTAAGGCAAAGCCGACTAGGCTGCCATATAATATACATAAACAAAAGACACTACACTGTACACGAGTCCATCCCACGTATGAATCTGGACCTGCAGGAGTTAAATCGAAACATGACGGGACAAGGCCCCGTGCCAAAATCGTACAAAGCACATCTTGAAGGATATATACCAAAAAGATAAACTCACGGGCGAGAGGAGCTATAAAACCACGGCAGGATCCTACACTGCCGATCACCAAACGTACCTAAACTGCGGCGTAGGCAACGCCCGAAGGAGGTCGATGCGAAGAATGTACCAGTATGTGAGCGATGAAATCTGTAATGAAATCATAACGATCTAAACAAAGCGGGAGACATGTATGATAGCCAACCTACGATACATGATACATAGCGATCATATCAAGTCGTGGGCGCAGCCGCCAAAGTCACTACTCAAATATAACTATGGGTCTCACGCCCGTAATATCAATCATGCCGTGGAATCCTTCCTCACCGGCGATCCATGATATAACATAGCAATAGGCATACATGAACACCAAGTCCCACTGTGTTCTAAAAGCTCACGGGCAGTAAGCGAACGAGCAGTGGGTATAACGTCTTGGGGTTTACCCTCATTTATACTCGACCTGAAGGAGGTGGTAAGCGGGGTATAACGTCTTGGGGCTTGCCGCCATTTATACTCTTACCCCGGAGAAGGTGGTATAACGTCTTGGGGCTTGCCGCCATTTATCTCTTACCTATCTCAACCGGCCGTCAACAACACATAAAGCGGGTGGTACAGTCTTGGGGTTTACCCTCACTTATACTCTTACCACGGAGAAGGTGGTGCAGTCTTGGGGTTTACCTCACTTATACTCTTACCCTATCTCGACCGACCATCAAACAAGACATAAGCACTACCATGTCTTACATAAAAATCAGGAATTTAACCCAAGTACTACAAGTAATGGAAGCATACCCGTGGAATCCCACATCACCTGTCGATGCGTCGATAACTTACAACAAGACGGACCCTTCAACCGAGAGTCGCGGCAGCTTAATAAAACATAATACTTGCACTCAAAGGCTATTACCAAAGACATATAGGCAAGTTCTCAATTAACCAAGCCAAAGTACTTACCAAGGCACACATAGGATAAATTCTCATTTAACAAGCCAAAGTACTTATCGAGGCACAATTAGAATAAATTCTCATTTAACAAGCCAAAGTACTTATCGGAGCACAAATAGAATAAATTCTCATTTAACAAGCCAAAGTACTTATCAGGGCACAATTAGAATAAATTCTCATTTAACAAGCCAAAGTACTTATCAGGGCACAAATAGAATAAATTCTCATTTAACAAGCCAAAGTACTTATCAGGGCACAAATAGAAAAATTCTCAATTTATCAAGCCAAAGTACTAATCAAGGCATACATAGAATAATTCTCTTTTAACAAGTCAAAGTACTTATCAAGGCACACTTAGACAAATTCTCAATTTATCAAGCCAAAGTACTACGTACGTACATTCTTTTATAAAAGACTCCTTTCTATGTAAAGCCCAGATACTAACACGTAGTATCAGGCGTGTCTATTTTTCAAAGTAAGTTACTACACTTTTAGAAAACTCATTTCAAAGCTTGAAATCAAGTAACTCCAAATTTTCACAATCTAGGCAACTTATGCCGATTAATCAAAATAGACAACTTTCAAAACCTTCCATAAAGCCGTTATAACCAACTTCCCATAAAGCCGTTATAACCCTTTATGGTTTTAGACGTATCTATTCCTTCAATATCCAAGAGACTTATACTATTAAAACCAAGTATCACATACCTACAATTCAAGTTCTTAACCTTCAAAATACTTCAAGTCTCTTAATAGTTAGAAAACAAGTTTTCTTCTACTTTTTAAACCTCAAGTAACTTCACCCTTAACACAAGTTACTTCTCTTAAATCATGTCATTTCTCCTCTTTTAAATCAAATAAGTAAATCACTCCTTTGACTCCCCTAAAGTCATTATAATGGCCTTTAGGTTTTAGAACTAAGGCCCTAGCCAAAAGATTTGGAAACCACTTCCTTTTTAAGACTACATGTACTTTAAGTAAAAATACCTTCACTTTTAAGAATCCAAACTTCATCAAGAAAATGGATTCTACAACCTACAATCTAAACATCAAAGTACAATCGAAGTACATAGAACAAATTCTATTTTAGGCAATCCAAATACAACCAAGGAATGGATCATTTAAGGAGTAGAACCTACTTTCTTTATCTTTAGGAATCATGCTAGAAGAGGAGATAGTTCACATACCTTTTCGGCTAAATCCACAAGCTAAGCCGAATACGCCGTACGTAGAAGTGTCAACCTATAATGGTCACAATAAGACTATCAACTTCTAGTCTCTAACGTAGAATAACACTAAGTATACGGTCTCTAATTCTACGGAAAATCGGGCAGCACTTCCTTTGTTTCTACTCACTTTGCCACCTTTTTCAAGGCCGAATACAATAACCAACAAGCCACATTTAAGGCTCCAAAAAAACAACCAAACAAAGGGGATTACACACCTTACAATACGTGTAAAATTCCGCCCCACAATTCATACGAAGTAGTTCAATACTACTAGTCATTCTCGGCCAACAATGACTCAACACAAGTCCTTTCCAATTCCTTTTTTTTTTTTACAATTCCAAGTTCTAAGGTCTAACATGTTATATAGTCTAAACAACTTCAACAACTACAATTTCCTTCTTTATACAACATGCGACGACTTAAACGAATAATCAACTTGAATTGTAGTCTTAAGGCTAACATGCTAGTTTTGGATTAGGGTTCCAATAGCGATAACCATATCAAACTTCATACTATATAACTCATGCTTGCTAATAACCATAGCTCTGATGATAAGTAAACCTTAATTGCTAAAACGACAAGAATATACCTTTATAAGCCCTTAAGATTTCCAAGATTCCAAAGTCGCCTTAGAAATTCTTAGCTCCTTTACTTAGGTTCCAATCCGCTCCAAGCACTCCTAGAGGCTATGAAGAACCCGTCTTCAAGTTCCACTTCAAAGTTGAAGAACTCCCTAGATTCCTTGCGACTAACGTAAAAATCGTTTTTCGAAATCTTTCTATTGAGATAACCTTACAACACTCTTAGGAACCTTGGTTTTAAGTCTTGTGGCTAATGGACAACATTTGCAAATTTTTTGTGTGGAAGGGACACTAAAGCCGAGAGCTTCACAAGGCTAAGCTCAAGTTCTCTAAATTTTCTAAGTATAAAAATAAGCTTGTCTTGCACTAGCTATGTATATAAAACACAATGGATGGCTAAGATTTCAACACTTGAGTGGTTAGGATAGGTTTCACTAGGATCAAGCCTAGTTGGACAAGTTGACTTGTCAACGATGTCTGCTTTGGAAGACTTATCTTCAACCATGGTCAATGACCATTATACCCTTGCATAAATTTCGACCAAGCCATGTGGGGGTGCCATGTGTCGCCCTCTCATTTGCCCATAAAATTCCGTAACCCTCGTGGGCCCCACAAAACGTAAAATTTCTCGGGTGGGCCCCACGTGACCAAATCCGTAAAAAAAAAAATTCCATAAATAATATAAGTTCCAAACTCTTCAAATAATGCATTTTGAGAATCCAATTCCCAACAACGAACATTTTTCCTTTCCGACGTTCGGAACATTTTCCGTCGGAAAAACAATTCTTCCTTTCGTACCAATTTCCAAGTCTTGTTTCCTTTCGTACATTCTCTTTTACATGTTCTGGACTTACGGGGTGTAACACAAGTCCAACATGAACTCAAGTAATAACACTAGAAAAGAATCACATGAATGATTATAAGTGCTACTACTATACTCATCACACACGGAAGTCACTTATATGGCTTTAGAAAATCCAAGAATAAGCATGAGCCACTAGTACACACCGTCTGTGAAGGAAGTACAAGATGTGACATCATACCAAGTTGTTTTCCAATGAGGTTCCCTCCAAAACTCCCTTTCAAGTCTCCCCCTTTGATGAAGCTTCACAAACAAGTTAATCACATAATCAAATTCATCAAAAGAGAGAGTTTTACCTTTAAGCTCATCGATCCTATGTCAAGCTTTAAGTAGCATCTCCTCACCCTTTAGGTTAGAAGATCTAACATAGTCCTTCCAAAAAGTATGCTCTTTTCCTTTCAAATCGCTCCCCTTATTTAAAGAGCAATCTTCACTTTTGAAAGCCTTTCCCAAATTCGAAATTGGCCCATCAAATGGGTCACAAACCCTTAAGAAGGACTTTCCATCATCGGAGAGGGCATCATCCTCCCATAGTGGATTACCAAATATCGTGTAGCCTCCAAAGGTGGCTACATGTTCATCATCAGAACACGTACCACCATGCACTTCATTATCAATAGTCATATCATTATCAATTAAGATATCATCCTTAAAGAGAGAACAATCAATAAATAATGAGGGTTCTAAATATGTAAGTTCGCTCTCATAAAGACAATTGTCATTTTCCAAAGCAATTTCCTTTTCATGACTATCTATATGATCAATCACACCAACATCATCACTAAGTTGAGGTTCATTAAGCACATCACCAATTTCCTCAATTAGTGGACTATTATAGTAAACAAATTGATCAACACAAGTACCCAAACTAGTTGGACATGAATTAATTTTGCTAGAAGAATTAATCCGGTCATCGCTAGGATCAACTAGTGTGTGAGCTATCATATCACATGACAACGTACTAACATGCAAATCACAAGTGTCAACACTAGTGTGGAATCACTCATTTCAACAACATTGTCAACAATCTTTAAAGAACTAAGCTCATCACATGGTAAAGATTCATTAAGTTCAACTAAGGACAATCTATCATTATTCATTCACACTCAAGTCAACAACGTGAACATTCAAATTAATTGAAGTGTTGAGATTAGCTATTTTACCTTGAAGTTCACACAAAGAATCTTTGTTGTCGTGGTTTTCAATAGTGGAGAACATTTGCTCCTTTGGGAAACCTTCAACTACATCACGGACTTTCAAAGTTTGAGGTTCATTTTTCGGTTTGCTTCCAAGAACACCTACACCATTATCAAGATAACTAAAAAAAGAAGTAAAAGTCACATGAGTTAGCATTGTGTTGTGAAAACCCTCTCACGTCACTCACACAACTTCTCATTTTTCCTCTCTAGAGTTGTCACTTTTCTCTCCCTTACTCCTCTCAATTTTTTCTCTCTCAATTTCATAAGAGTTAGGGCAAGTGCTAAGAATCTCTTGTGAAGGATTTGGTGAACCCTTCACTTTTTTTTTCTTTAGCTTCACTTGAAGTAGCTTTCTCTTCTTGTAGTGGTTCTTTCCTTTTCAGAATGTGCTTGATTTTCTCCTTCTTTCCATATGGATTGAAAAAGCGACACTTCCAAAATTCCTTCAAGGCACTCCAAGTCTCAATTGGGTGCCCATTTACCTTCTTATGCTCCCAATATTTAATAAGGGCTCCTCTTAGGGTGCTAGAAGGTAGTTCCACTCCAAGTAGTTGTAGCATTTAAAGATCTCATCCAACTTGTGTTCCCATTTGAAGTAATCTTCTTCACTAGATTTTGTACACAAAGTTGGCCACTCTATGTTGGAATGTTGCTTTCTTGCATTCGCCTCGGGATTAGGATGCATGGGTAGAAATAGAAGTTTCCCTCTAGCATTCACTATGCACTTGTACCATTCTTGCTCAAATGGAACCCAATATTCTTGGAACCAATGATATCCCAAACATATGTGACACGTATCCGTGGGAAGCACATCACACCTAACCTTTTCTTGGTACTCACCATGTGTAATGAATATATTTACCCTCCTATCAACCAAGTACCCTCTTTGATAATAGTAAGGATACCATCTCATCACAGAATGTATCCTCAACCATTCAACCGATTGAGGGGTAATGTAGTTTCCATGACTACCATTATCAAGCACAAGGTTGTAACTCTCACAACCAAAGGAATTAACGTTCATTTTAATAATTCGCCTCTTCAAGTCATTTCCTCCTTGAAGTATCACATTTTCTCTACTTTCATTGCCTACCAATACTCCCCTCATACCTTCAACATAATAGCCATATTGAGAACATGACACACTTGTTCTAGGATAAAAAACACCATTGTATTTCTTTAAGTATAAAATATATATTTTCCCTTACGAATCCTTTTCTTGTACCTACAAAACGATCAAATAAGTTAGTAGTAAAAGCTCCTCATATCACTCGTATTTGCACTCCACTCACTACACTAGTGTTTTCACTCAGCTCTCCACACTCTAGTGTTTTTCAAGGTTGGTAAAGAACTTTGTCCAATCAATTCATAAGGTCACTTGGCCTATGTGGAGGAATATATTTTTGTCAAATGGAAATACGAACAACTCAATAAAGCTAACGAACGGAGTCAAAGAAGTTCAACGTTATAAAACAGAAAAACTTAAAAAAAAATAGCACGAAATAAAAATGAGACTTAAGAACTAGTTAACAATCAATTAAGAACAGATACTAATTGTTAATTACCTTAGAAAATTAAAGAAATGAGAAGGAAATACGAAAAATTGCTTTTCAACACTTAGAATGTTTTTTGGAATTTTGGATGAAAAGTGATGAAATTCAAGAACTAATTAGCAAACAAGTATGTTTAATTACTTGTTTTAATTAATTATAAGTATTAAAGTATTAAGAATATGATAAGAAATCAATCTGAAAGAAATTTGGATGAAAACCGGGTTAAAGCGCCCAAAACATGGGCTGAAACACAACAAATTGCTCTCTGAAAGTGGACTGCACGCGTCCTACAGGTGCGACTGGGTTTACCCTGTTCTATGGCTTACTTCTTACTGAATGTCGTACAACACTGAGAGTTCTCCCGATCCCGAGAGAACCCGAGTTGCTTTAACTTGCGCCTCTCCTTATAGTCGAGTTGTTTTTCCGCTCCTCTCTTTGTTCGTCCTCCAGTAAGGGATGGTACACCGGCCAGCGCTCCGGAGCAGCCCAACCCTCTGAGAGAAAAGGAAAGAGCCTTCCCACCGAGAGAGAAAGCCAGCCTTTCGAGAAAGGCCCAATAGGTCAAGATCGTGATCTAGCCTGTTGCTTCCACTTCCGATCGCTAAAATTCTGGATCCCGCCTAGAGACAGTAAGATAGCTAGAGAGAGAAAAGGGCGCCAAGGATTGAGTTTAGCTCATTTAACAAGCTACTCCTCGCGATTTTGAGTTGTTTTTTTGATATGCCACCCCCGCTAACACTTTTTCAGATATTCCCCCTTCCAAGGATGAGTCTTTTTGCTTTTAACTCCTTTATCTTCTACATAAAGTCACACCAAAACAAGAAAGAAGGAGATGATCAAAATGAAAATAATTTTTTTTTGACTTTTTCACTGTGATCCGAAACTAAGCAAAAATAGGCTTTTTCAAGGCTCGTCCTCCTCTTCACTTAGAGAGCCGTTGGACTCCGCATGATTCTGAAGTGGCGGTGCTTTCCTTCCTCTGTGGAGAGAAGACAGAAAAAGGGTTTAGCTTGGGACTAGGGCTTGTGATCCTTCTTTTAACGGGGAGTCTCTTTGTAGGATACTTGGCCAAAGTGTGGCCTGTTAGCCCATAAGTAAGTACTGATTACCATCTTGCGTACCGTACTGGCTTACCCTTATTAATAAAGAGGATCTGAAGCAGGATCGGAAAGAGAATAAGATTGAGGAGCGGGTATCTTTCTAACCACATTCATCTTGAAAGAAAGGCGGAAAGAAGGAAAGTTAAAGTGGGAAGCGCAAACCTCTTCCGTAGAAGCAGGTAGTAACCTAACCTTTCGGTTTGCTGGCTTCCTGGTTAGCTCGTGCAATCAAGGAAAAAAACCTTCGCCTTCTTTTTCCCGGGTTCAACTAAGCCCTTAACCCAAGATGAGGTGGAGCCTTAACCCGATACAAGAGGTACATGTACTCCTGTTCCAAGAGTCTCCGCTAGTTAAACCGCGTCCAGTAGACTCCCTCTTCCGCTCATCGAGAGAGCGAAAGACACTCGAACGAATGGAGTCCCGAACCGAAAAGGGCTTTCGTCACGAACTAGCAATTCCCCAAGAAAGAGAAAAGGGGGTTGATTCTTAGCATGCAACCTTAAGATGTTGGGGGTTCGATAGCATTACCATTTATACAGACCACCAAAAGATAGTATAGAAGGGGGATCCTCGCATGACTGACGTGGCAGCCTATTGGCTACTTGTGTGGTTGTTGATATGTCTTTTCTTTTAATCAAAAATTTGGACTGATTTGTTTTTCATTTTTTTTGTCTTTGGGCCCACAAACACTTTTCAACTTTTGACTTGAAGATTTTTGGATCAAACACATCCCTTTTGGATCTTCTTCTCTATGAAGATTTAAAGTTCTTCAAGAACACCAAAAACTCCAAATTTTCAATCAACCCCTAATTGTACTAAAATTTAAATCCGAGTTCTTCTTGATGTAAAGAACAAAACTCAATAGGTTTCAAGTTCCAATTTCACTTTCTTTAGCAAGACCCACTTTCAAGTTCTTGAAGGTTTAAAGGTCCTTGCTATACCCCGTATTTTCCAGAGTATGTACGTGAGGGCGTACGTATACAAGTTTGAGCCTTAAGTTAGGCTAGGAACGAAAATTTGTGCACAACCCCCGAATATAATCGTTTTCCGACGAAACGTTTTCCAAACTTTGCGAAGGGAAAATTTCGGCTATGTCATTTATTATTTTTGCGGATTTTTCCGAGAGATGAAATATTTTGGACCAACGGGAGGGTGACATGTGTCACCCTCAAAAGTGGACGGCAAAGGGCTAGCTTGGCACGTTTTTGTGTTGAAGTTTTAGTCAAGGGTTAGGTAGGATATTTTGTAGATATTTTGTGTAGTTGATGAACAAGTGGGACCCACAAACACTTGTCCAAATCTTGACCCTACACTTGCCCACCACTTGTCTTGATCTTGGCCATTGGTTGGCCTATAAATACCCCCCCTTTGTTGAAGACTTCTTCATCCACAAAATATTTCTAAGTCTTGAAATCCCTCTTCCCCTCTCTCTATAGTTTTCGTCCTCCCCCTTGTGAGGCTTTGGCCGAGAGGTACCCCCCCTACCTTGAGTTGCTCTCGTCCAAATACACCCCCCCTTGGTAGAAAAGTATTCTCCAAGTATAGTTACTATTCCAAAATACCTTGGCCCAAATACCTTGTAGTATTCCAAGGTTATCCCTATACTAAAAGCCCAGAAATACTATTATACTTTCCTTCAGTCACAAAAACGAAACCCTAAGGAAAATCTTCATAGTCGGTTGAAGTATTAAGAAGAAGTTGCGTAGAACTTCTAAGGGTTGTTTGGAGCGGGTTGGAGCGCCCAGAGTAGGAGCTAAACGTCGCTCAGGATCGACATTTAAACTTGGATAATTTTTGTCTTATCGAGGTAAATACTCTTGACCTTCTATTGTAATTGGGAATTACATACTGTAGTAGTATAGAAATGAATATAAGATTCATAGAAGAGAATTGAACTGTAATAGGAGGATATTACAGAAAAGACTTGAACTGAAATCACATCAGAAGAATATTAAAGAAGAAGATTAAACTGTACTTACATAGGACTGTATTCTGATGAGACTTGTGTAGCTTAACGGGTAGGGAAGTCTGCCCGATTTTCCGTAGAATAGAGAACCTCGCTTAGAATGTTCTCTGGAGAAGTCTAGACATTGATAGACTTGTATAACCGTTATAGGTTGAAATCGCGAGTAGCGTGTTCTACTTGAGAGGTGGACAAGGCTAGTAGGGTTATAACCGTGGGCGTTTTGCTAATTGTCGATAATCGTCGCGAGGTATGTGATTCTTCCTATCCTCTTGAGCATGATATTTTAAAGAATATATATATAGTACGGTGAGCGACGTGTGTTAAGCGAACGTAGTTTTACGGCAATGTCTTTTGACTTAAGCTGAATAATAAGAATCTTGAAGTATTTCAAGAGAATTAAGAAACCTTTTGAAAGAAGAGTAATACTTGGTTTTAAAAGCTTAAGAGTTATACTAGCTTTATGGGAAGTTAGGTATAACGGCTTAAGAGAGATAAAAGAATGATTTATTGATTTTAGAAGTTAAGAGACTTGATCTTAAAAGATAAGAGACTTGACTTAATTAAATTAATATGAGTTTTGTTAAAAAGTGTGAAACCTCATTCGTGAGTAATGAGTACTTGGTTTTTTAAAAGGAATAATGTTTTACTAATTTCGGAAATCAGAATAAGTATCGAACAAACCACTGCAGCGTTAATAAGGGAAATGTATTGACTAATTAAGGATTATTAAAACCGGTAGAAACCCCATCATAGAAGCTAAGATGAGACAAAATGATATTACATTTCCTAGATCATGGCTGCTTTAATAAGATTGTTATAAACAAGAATAACCTACTCACATATAAGGCATATGTTTCTCAAATTGTTTTAAAGGAGAATTATATCATTAAGTGATTAAAACTATGAACTATGAAACCTTTCGAAAATGAGAAACTTGAGCATTTGAAATTAGGCAAACTTGAACGTTTGGAAAATAATGTTGTTACTTGATTTTACAAAGGAAAGTGTTTTGGTTTACTTAAAAAGATAGTCACTCTATTTTTATACTACGGGTATTGTGTGACTTTTGTGAAATAAACGGATCTTTTAAAGAATTAATGTATGAAGTACTTTGGGGATAAAAACCCGAACTTGTTGACATAAAGTAGGAAGTGCCTTGTGTGAATAACTTGATTGTGTTGGTTTGTGATAGCCTTGTAATACTTTCTTGTTGATTTGATAAGTAAACATGTTAGGATGCTACGTGTGTTAGTATCTTGTGATGTTTGTGTAAAGGGGTTTCCACTTGTTGTGCTTATGTTGTTTAACGATGTTTGTTATGTTAGTATTATATCACTCACCTCTTGACATGATCTGGGGTTAAGCGCCCTCCGTGCGGGGTAGACTCGCATGATGCAGGACCATGATTCGAGAATACCTCGTGCGGGTCGGGGACCTATGCGAGCTACGAGTTCGAGTTAGTGTGCGGCCTATATGGTCATGCGGTGCATGTGGCCATGCGATGCGAGTCGGGGCGATGCCGGAGTAGCTACCCTCGATGCGAGGAATACCTCATGCGGGCCCACGCGAGTGGCCTACGCGGAGTGCGGGAAGTTCGGGACTAGACGCGCATTAGATCTGCGGGCGAGTGGCGGCCGATCATGTGGCGGTGCAGGCAGATCTCATGATCTGATTTATGACCTTGTTGATGCTGTAGGTTTTAGTAGTCGGCTATGCCTTCGTACTTACCGTGCGGTTTTATTATGACACAGTGGGACACGGTGTTCATGTGTGTTCCTTGGTGCTTTTATATCGTGACGCTGGCGGTGAGAAGGTATTCCACGGGCATGATTGATGTTGTGGGCGTGAGACCCATAGTTGTATTTGAGTGATGACTTTGAGGCGTGAGTCACGACTTGACATATTTGCTTATTTATTGTGGCGTAGTTTAGTTATCATACATGTCTCCTTCTTTATATAGACTACTATGATTTCATTCTGATGCTTTCGATTTCACATACTTGGTACTGTTATCGACCTCGCTTGGCTGCGTTCATGCGGGAAGAAGTACACGATCGTCGATCCTCGCTCTTAGGATCACGGTTGGCGTTTGGGAAGCTCCGTTTCTCGGAGGCTTATCGATGGTATAGTCCTGTCGTTGTAGGTACTTACATTCGTGGGTATGGAGGGGCCTGTCGCCATTGTTGTCATATCATTCTTAAGTGCATGAAATGCTTGTTGTGGCGAGTTTGTAAAAAGGATGCTTGTTCGGATCTAAGTTTTTATATATATATGCGAAAAGGCAACTTTTCTTCGATAAAGCGTGTCTCTTTTACATTGTTTCATGTTGTGCTTTATATTAGTGATTACTCGATGTTGTATCACTAGGGTGCGGGGTAAGGCACGATCACGGGCAGGTTCGGTCGTGACAAAAGTGGTATCGAGCGATTAATCCTCGAAAGTGTCTGAGGCCGTATCTAGTAAGTCTTGATTATCGGTGTGTTGTGCACCACACCAATAATCGAGGCTATAGGATATTTAGGATTGGTTTCCATTCTTCTCACTCGAGATCGTGCTTAGAGTCGTGTTATAAGTTGGACCGCTCTAACGTATTTCTTTTCATTACCGTTATGCCTCGCGTAAAGGCAACGGGCGAGAAGGGCAAAGCGGAGGAGGCTGCGAATGAAACACGAGAGGTTACGAGGGCGTGCCCAATCATCACCTAGGGTGGTGCTTCATTCGGGGAGTTCTGCGACATCGCCCGGCAAAGAGTTTAGCGGCGGCGGCGATTCCTCTGCGGCCATGACATTTACACCTTCCGACCCGATGGCGAAAGAATAGATTGCAAAGAGACGACCTTGTTACTAGCTAAGAGTTAGCAACTGAGTATTTTATGTATCGATTTATCGCGGGCCTTGATGAATATCTAAGAAAGGGTTGTGCAAGAGTAGCTCTTGATCGAGCATGAGCATGGCTGCGTCTGAGCTTACGCCGAGCAGAAATGTAGGATCGACGGGTTAACCAAGATCGAGAAGAGGCCGAAGCAGCGGGTCCTGGTAACTTCGGCGGATCGCCTCGTGACAGATCGATATGCACCTCCGCGGTCAGAGTGGTCCTCGCGAACTTCGGGCGTTCGGTATGTCGGAGTTGGTCAAAACTCGTGGCTCACGATTCACGCCTATCGTGAGTTCTAGCGATCGGGTTCGATTTTCCCAGTGTTCCCAGTGACAGCGCCATCGGGAATGTCATCTTGTTGTTGGTGCTTGTTTTACCTGCGGCCGTCAGGGCCATGTGTCGAAAATATGTCCTAGTAGGAGGACTCAGCTTACCAGATTAGTTGCGGATTCAGTGGCTCGGAGAGGAAGGGTTGTTAGCGGAGGAGGCCACCCGCTTTCGGTGTGGCGTTGTGGTAGACGTCATTGTAGAGTGTCGTACTTCTTCGACTTGTTTTGCTATGCGCACCGGTAGCAGGATTGATTGAAGCAGCGGAGGAGTGAAGTAGTAGATACAGGTATATCCTTAACCCTCTAGAGATATGTGTGACAAGATGAGTGTATCTTAAGTGCTATGATAGCATGGTGTTAATTGTGATTAGAATTCATGATTAGTTAAAAGGGTAAGATTGGGGATAGGGAAAGTGTGAGCCTTAGAGTTTTATACGTAGAGACCTTAGAGGTAAGGCCATCTCGAGTAAAAGATGTATTTTTATGTTTGGCCCTTATCGGAGTGCATAGTACACGTGAGATATGTTGTGTGATAGTTGAGCTAAGAAGACCACTAGGTTTTTCGTGACTCGATGGTGAGATTGTTCCGGATCGGGAAACAAGAGTTTTTGCGCGATAGCGGGTCGGGTTGAGGACCGATCGCGGGTCAACCCGCGGCCTGCTTTGTGGTGGGGTCAGTTCGAGGTGGTCCCGCCAGGTGGTGGGGTCACGGGGGTGTTAGGCCCAAGTTTAGTTAACCAGCGTACGAGTTCGTGGATGCGTTCGACCAGTAGTCGGGCCGATGAGGTCAGCCCATCTTGTCTTTCAGTCAGGATCGTCTACTCGGCAGAGGGTTATGCGAGATATTATATTAGGAAGGGTGTAAGGTTGCACGAGGTGCCTACTTTCACCTTATGATAGGCAGTGGAGCCCAGGTTACGGCTATTTCTTTTTCTGGAAGTTTTACCAGGCACGGTTAGGAACTCAGGTGAGTCTCAGTATCACATTCGCCCTCGGGCCAGTGTTTGGATTTTAGGGGTAGCTGTGAGGATTGTTGCCTCCTATTGAGGGAGTGTTTTTATAGCTACCATTTCAGTATTCGGATATCGCCTTATGACGCGTAGGGGCGGAAGTGTAGTCTTGGCCGATTGGTTCGATGTTGGCAAGGTTCAGATAGTTGGTTCAAAATTGTTTAAGCAGGATGCGGATAGGGTGAAACTTATCCAGGAGAAGTTATTGACAGCTCAGAGTCAACAGAAGTCATACGGATAATCGGCATCGACACTTGGAGTTCAGGTTGACGGTAGGATTTCTTGAAGTACCACCCGGAAAGGGTGTGACAAGTTTTGGAAAAGCGAGAAACTTAGCACGAGGTACTTGGAGCGTTTTGGACCGCTTTGGAGGATAGGCCAGGTTGCCTATAAGTTGACATTGCCATCCGACGTAGGGAGCAGTATGTCCGGTATTTCATGTTGTTATGTTCGGAAAAGTATCGGAGATCCATCCAGAGTGTTCCCAGTTAATGATGACCAAGTTGAGGTAGTAACCCAGATTTGGAAACGGCGATATGAAATGTGGTAAGTTATGAAAAAGAGTTCGAGTGTACGAGAAAGGTACGACGAGTAAGGGAAGAAGCAAGCATGCGTTACGAGCATAGATATGATCATTTCTTTTGTAAAGTGAAGGTGCGAAGGGAGTATATTTTAGACCTCGGGTGGGAGCTTTTGTGATGCTAGTGGTGATTCCTCGTGGACTTGGATTAAGTATTTGCGCGTGTGTTATTTTATGGCCAGGTGTGGCATGATTGTTTTCGTAAGTATAGTAGTGAAGACTATACTGGCGCTGGTATGTTTTGAGACTTAGAAGGAACATTCGGGACGAATGTTTCTAAGGAGGGGAGAATGTTATACCCCGTATTTTCCAGAGTATGACGTGAGGCGTCGATACAAGTTTGAGCCTTAAGTTAGGCTAGGAACGAAAATTTGTGCACAACCCCCGAATAGAATCGTTTTCCGACGAAACGTTTTCCAAACTTTGCGAAGGGAAAATTTCATCTATGTCATTTATTATTTTTGCGGATTTTTCCGAGAGATGAAATATTTTGGACCAACGGGAGGGTGACATGTGTCACCCTCAAAAGTGGACGGCAAAGGGCTAGCTTGGCACGTTTTTGTGTTGAAGTTTTAGTCAAGGGTTAGGTAGGATATTTTGTAGATATTTTGTGTAGTTGATGAACAAGTGGGACCCACAAACACTTGTCCAAATCTTGACCCTACACTTGCCCACCACTTGTCTTGATCTTGGCCATTTGTTGGCCTATAAATACCCCTGTTGAAGACTTCTTCATCCACAAAATGTTTCTAAGTCTTGAAATCCCTCCCCCTCTCTCTATAGTTTCGTCCTCCCATGAGGCTTTGGAGAGGTACCCCTACCTTGAGTTGCTCTCGTCCAAATACCCCCCCCCCCCGTGGTCGCAAAGTGTTCTCCCAGGATAGTTACTATTCCAAAATACCTTGGCCCAAATACCTTGTAGTATTCCAAGGTTATCCCTATACTAAAAGCCCAGAAATACTATTATACTTTCCTTCAGTCACAAAAACGAAACCCTAAGGAAAATCTTCATAGTCGGTTGAAGTATTAAGAAGAAGTTGCGTAGAACTTCTAAGGGTTGTTTGGAGCGGGTTGGAGCGCCCAGAGTAGGAGCTAAACGTCGCTCAGGATCGACATTTAAACTTGGATAATTTTGGGCTTATCGAGGTAAATACTCTTGACCTTCTATTGTAATTGGGAATTACATACTGTAGTAGTATAGAAATGAATATAAGATTCATAGAAGAGAATTGAACTGTAATAGGAGGATATTACAGAAAAGACTTGAACTGAAATCACATCAGAAGAATATTAAAGAAGAAGATTAAATCAGACTTACATGGAATTTGTATTCTGATGAGACTTGTGTAGCTTAACGGGTAGGAAGTGCTGCCCGATTTTCCGTAGAATAGAGAACCTACTGCTTAGAATGTTCTACAGAGAAGTCTAGACATTGATAGACTTGTATAACCGTTATAGGTTGAAGTACTGCGAGTAGCGTGTTCTACTTGAGAGGTGGACAAGGCTAGTCGGGTTATAGCCGTGGAGCGTTTTGCTAATTGTCGATAATCGTCGCGAGGTATGTGATTCTTCCTATCCTCTTGAGCATGATATTTTAAAGAATATATATATAGTACGGTGAGCGTCGTGTGTTAAGCGAGCGTAGTTTCTGGCAATGTCTTTTGACTTAAGCACGAATAATAAGAATCTTGAAGTATTTCAAGAGAATTAAGAAACCTTTTGAAAGAAGAGTAATACTTGGTTTTAAAAGCTTAAGAGTTATACTAGCTTTATGGGAAGTTAGGTATAACTCAAGAGAGGTAAAGAAAATGGTTTACTGATTTTAGAAGTTAAGAGACTTGATCTTAAAAGATAAGAGACTTGACTTAATTAAATTAATATGAGTTTTGTTAAAAAGTGTGAAACCTCATTCGTGAGTAATGAGTACTTGGTTTTTAAAAGGAATAATGTTTCTTGATTTGTAAATCGAATAAGTATCGAACAAACCATCTGCAGCGTTAATAAGGGAAATGTATTGACTAATTAAATATTATTAAAACCGAGAAACCCCATCCGCATGAAGCTAAGATGAGACAAAATGATATTACATTTCCTAGATCATGGCTGCTTTAATAAGATTGTTATAAACAAGAATAACCTACTCACATATAAGGCATATGTTTCTCAAATTGTTTTAAAGGAGAATTATATCATTAAGTGATTAAAACTATGAACTATGAAACCTTTCAAAATGAGAAACTTGAGCATTTGAAATTAGGCAAACTTGAGCGTTTGGAAAATAATGTTGTTACTTGATTTTACAAAGGAAAGTGTTTTGGTTTACTTAAAAGATAGTCACTCTATTTTTATACTACGGTATTGTGTGACTTTTGTGAAAGAAGCGGATCTTTTAAAGAATTAATGTATGAAGTACTTTGGGGATAAAAACCGAACTTGTTGACATAAAGTAGGAAGTGCCTTGTGTGAATAACTTGATTGTGTTGGTTTGTGATAGCCTTGTAATACTTTCTTGTTGATTTGATAAGTAAACATGTTAGGATGCTACGTGTGTTAGTATCTTGTGATGTTTGTGTAAAGGGTTTCCACTTGTTGTGCTTATGTTGTTTAACGATGTCGTTATGTTAGTATTATATCACTCACCTCTTGACATGATACGGGGTTAAGTCGCCTCCGACGCGGTAGACTCGAAGTTTGGGACCGTGATTCGAGAATACCTCATGCGGTCCGAGGGACCTATGCGAGCTACGAGTTTCGTGTTAGTGTGCGGCCTATATGGTCATGAGGTGCATGTGGCTACGCGGATCGCGAGTCGGGGACGATGCCGGGAGTAGCTACCCTCGATGCGAGGAATACCTCACGCGGCCCACGCGAGTGGCCTATGCGGAGTCTGCGGAAGTTCCAGGACTAGACGCGCACATTAGATATCGCGCGAGTGGCGGCCGATCATGTGGCGGTGCAGACAGATCTCATGATACGATTTATGTCCTTGTTGGGACTGTGGGTTTTAGTTGGCGGGTATGCCTTCGTACTTACCCCGTACGGTTTTATTATGACACAGGTGGGACACGTGTTCATGTGTATTCCTTGGTGCTTTTATATCGTAGATCGCGGCGAGGAAGGTATTTCACGCATGATTGATGTTGTGGGCGTGAGACCCATAGTTGTATTTGAGTGATGACTTTGAGGCGTGAGTCACGACTTGACATATCGCTTATTTATCAGGAATCGTAGTTTAGTTATCATACATGTCTCATTCTTTATATAGACTACTATGATTTCATTTACGATTTCACATACTTGGTACTGTTGTTATCGACCTCCTTCGAGGTGCGTTCATGCCGCAGAAGTACACCCGCCGATCCTCTCTTAGGATCACAGCTCCGTTTGGGAAGCTCCGTTTCTCCGGAGGCTTATCAGTGGTATAGTCCCCTGTCGTTGTAGGTACTTACATTCAGGGGTATGGCGCGGCCCTGTCCCGCCATTGTTGTCATATCATTCTTAGAGGTCTGTAGTACTGTTGTGGGGAGAGTTTGTAAAAAGGATGTAACTGTTCGGATTTAAGTTTATATATATATATGTCGAAAGGCAACTTTTCTTCAGATAAACTGTGTCTCTTTTACATTGTTTCATGTTGTGTTTTATATTCCGCTGATTACTCTGATGTTGTATCACTAGGGTGCCCGGGGTAAGGCACGATCCACAGCCCGAGGTTCGGTCGTGACAAAAGTTGTATCGAGCGATTAATCCTCGGAAAGTGTCTCTGCACCGTATCTAGTAGAGTCTTGATTATCGGTGTGTTGTGCACCACACCAATAATCAGGAGGCTATAGGATATTTAGGATTGGTTTCCATTCTTCTCACTCTGAGATCGTGCTTAGAGTCGTGTTATAAGTTGGACCGCTCTAACGTATTTCTTTCCATTACCGTTATGCCTCCGCGTAAGGCAACCCGGGCCCAGAAGGGCAAGGCAGCCGAGGGAGCTGCGAATAGAGCACAGAGGGTTACGAGGGCACAGGCCCAATCATCACCTAGGGTGGTGCTTCATTCGGGGAGTTCTGCGACATCGCCAGCCCCAGCAGAGTTTAGCACGGCGGCAGCAGTTCCTACTGCGGCCATGACATTTACACCTTCGCGACCCACGATGGCGAAAGAATAGATTGCAAAGAGACGACCCTGTTACTAGCTAAGGGAGTTAGCAACCAGAGAGTATTTTATGTATCGATTTATCGCGGGCCTTGATGAATATCTAAGAAAGGGTTGTGCAAGAGTAGCTCTTGATCGAGCATGGCTCGATACAGCTTATGCACAGTCGAGAAACGTAGGGATCGACGGGTTAACCAAGATCGGCAGAAGAGGGCCAGAACGGCAGGGTCCTTTGGTAACTTTCGAGGCGGATCGCCTCGTGAGATCGATATGCACCTCCGTCGCGAGTGGTCCTCCGCTGCACTTCGGGACGTTCGGGTATGCCGAGTTGGTCGAACTCGTGGCTCACGATTCACAGCTATACGTAGGTTCTAGCCACGGGTTGATTTTTCCCGTGTTCACGACAGCGCCGTCGTCCCGGGAATGTCATCTTGTTGTTGGTGCTTGTTTTACCTGCGGCCGTCAGGGCAATGTGTCGAAAAGATGTCCTAGTAGAAGGACTCGCCTACCATTGATTAGCGGATGGTGGCTCGGAGGAAGGGTTGTTAGCCAGAGGAGGTCACCCCCACCTCGGTGTGGCCGTTGTGGTAGATGTCATTGTAGGGAGTGTCGTACTTCTTCGACAGCTTGTTTTGCTATGCGCCCAGCCAGGCAGGATTGATTGAAACGACAGGGGGGAGTGAAGTAGTAGATACAGGTATATCCTTAACCCTCTAGAGATATGTGTGACAAGATGAGTGTATCTTAAGTGCTTTGATAGCATGGTGTTAATTGTGATTAGAATTCATGATTAGTTAAAAGGGTAAGATTGGGGATAGGGAAAGTGTGAGCCTTAGAGTTTTATACGTAGAGACCTTAGAGGTAAGGCCATCTCGAGTAAAAGATGTATTTTTATGTTTGGCCCTTATCGGAGTGCATAGTACACGTGAGATATGTTGTGTGATAGTTGAGCTAAGAAGACCACTAGGTTTTTCGTGACTCGATGGTGAGATTGTTCCGGATCGGGAAACAAGAGTTTTTGCGCGATAGCGGGTCGGGTTTAGGACCGATCGCGGGTCAACCCGCGGCCTGCTTTATGGTGGGGTCAGTTCGAGGTGGTCCCGCCAGGTGGTGGGGTCACGGGGGTGTTAGGCCCAAGTTTAGTTAATCAGCGTACGAGTTCGTGGATGCGTTCAACTAGTAGTCGGGCCAATGAGGTCAGCCCATCTTGTCTTTCAGTCAGGACCGTCTACTCGGCAGAGGGTTATGCGAGATGTTATATTAGGAAGGGTGTAAGGTTGCACGAGGTTCCTACTTTCACCTTATGACAGGCAGTGGAGCCCAGGTTACGGCTATTTCTTTTTCTGGAAGTTTTACCAGGCACGGTTAGGAACTCAGGTGAGTCTCAGTATCACATTCGCCCTCGGGCCAGTGTTTGGATTTTAGGGGTAGCTGTGAGGATTGTTGCCTCCTATTGAGGGAGTGTTTTTATAGCTACCATTTCAGTATTCGGATATCGCCTTATGATGCCTTGTAGGGGCGGAAGTGTAGGTTGTCGGTCGATTGGTTCGATGTTGGCAAGGTTCAGATAGTTGGTTCATAATTGTTTAAGCTGGATGCGGATAGGGTGAAGCTTATCCAGGAGAAGTTATTGACAGCTCAGAGTCAACAGAAGTCATACGGATAATCGGCATCGACACTTGGAGTTCAGGTTGACGGTAGGATTTCTTGAAGGTACCACCCCGGAAAGGGTGTGACAAGTTTTGGAAAACAGAGGAAACTTAGCCTGAGGTACTTGGAGCGTTGGACCGCTTTGGAGGATAGGCCAGGTTGCCTATAAGTTGACATTGCCATCCGACGTAGGGAGCAGTACGTCCGGTCTTTCATGTTGTTATGTTCGGAAAAGTATCGGAGATCCATCCAGAGTGTTCCCAGTTAATGATGACCAAGTTGGAGGTAGTAACCCAGAGATTTGGAAACCGAAGCAGTAACAGAAATGTGGTAAGTTATGAGAAAGAGTTCGAGTGTACGAGAAAGGTACGACGAGTAAGGGAAGAAGCAAGCATGCGTTACGAGCATAGATGTGATCATTTCTTTTGTAAAGTGAAGGTGCGAAGGGAGTATATTTTAGACCTCGGGTGGGAGCTTTTGTGATTCTAGTGGTAATTCCTCGTGGACTTGGATTAAGTATTTGCGCGTGTGTTATTTTATGGCCAGGTGTGGCATGATTGTTTTCGTAAGTATAGTAGTGAAGACTATACTGGCGCAGGTATGTTTTGAGACTTAGAAGGAACATTCGGGACGAATGTTTCTAAGGAGGGGAGAATGTTATACCCCGTATTTTCCAGAGTATGTACGTGAGGGCGTACGTATACAAGTTTGAGCCTTAAGTTAGGCTAGGAACGAAAATTTGTGCACAACCCCCGAATAGAATCGTTTTCCAAACTTTGCGAAGGGAAAATTTCGGCTATGTCATTTATTATTTTTGCGGATTTTTCCGAGAGATGAAATATTTTGGACCAACGGGAGGGTGACATGTGTCACCCTCAAAAGTGGACGGCAAAGGGCTAGCTTGGCACGTTTTTGTGTTGAAGTTTTAGTCAAGGGTTAGGTAGGATATTTTGTAGATATTTTGTGTAGTTGATGAACAAGTGGGACCCACAAAAACTTGTCCAAATCTTTACCCTACACTTTCCCACCACATGTCTTGATATTGGCCATTGGTTGGCCTATAAATACCCCCTTTGTGAAGACTTCTTCATCCACAAAATGTTTCTAAGTCTTGAAATCCCTCTCCTCTCTCTATAGTTTCGCCCTCCCCTCATGAGGATTTGGCCGAGAGGTACCCCCCCTACCTTGAGTTGCTCTCGTCCAAATACACCCCCCCCCCCCTTGGTAGAAAAGTATTCTCCAAGTATAGTTACTATTCCAAAATACCTTTGCCCAAATACCTTGTAGTATTCCAAGGTTATCCCTATACTAAAAGCCCAGAAATACTATTATACTTTCCTTCAGTCACAAAAACGAAACCCTAAGGAAAACCTTCATAGTCGGTTGAAGTATTAAGAAGAAGTTGCGTAGAACTTCTAAGGGTTGTTTGGAGCGGGTTGAGCGCCTGAGTAGGAGCTAAACGTCGCTCAGAATCGACATTTAAACTTGGATAATTTTGGGCTTATCGAGGTAAATACTCTTGACCTTCTATTGTAATTGGGAATTACATACTGTAGTAGTATAGAAATGAATATAAGATTCATAGAAGAGAATTGAACTGTAATAGGAGGATATTACAGAAAAGACTTGAACTGAAATCACATCAGAAGAATATTAGAGAAGAAGATTAAATCAGACTTACATAGATCAGTATTTACAAGACTTGTGTAGCTTAACGTAGGGAAGTCACGCCCGATTTTCCGTAGAATAGAGAACCTCGCTTAGAATGTTCTACGCAGAAGTCTAGACATTGATAGACTTGTATAACCGTTATAGGTTGAAATCGCGAGTAGCGTGTTCTACTTGAGAGTGGACAAGGCTAGCCGTTATAGCCGTGGGCGCTTTTGCTAATTGTCGATAATCGTCGCGAGGTATGCGATTCTTCCTATCCTCTTGAGCATGATATTTTAAAGAATATATATATAGTACGGTAGACGACGCGTGTGTTAATCGAGCGTAGTTTTACTGCAATGTCTTTTGACTTAAGCACGAATAATAAGAATCTTGAAGTATTTCAAGAGAATTAAGAAACCTTTTGAAAGAAGAGTAATACTTGGTTTTAAAAGCTTAAGAGTTATACTAGCTTTATGGGAAGTTAGGTATAACTCTTAAGAGAGATAAAAAGAATGATTTATTGATTTTAGTAGTTAAGAGACTTGGTCTTAAAAGATAAGAGACTTGACTTAATTAAATTAATATGAGTTTTGTTAAAAGTGTGAAACCTCATTCGTGAGTAATGAGTACTTGGTTTTTAAAAGGAATAATGTTTTATCGATTTGTAAATCGAATAAGTATCGAACAAACCACCGCGGCGTTAATAAGGGAAATGTATTGACTAATTAAGTATTATTAAAACCAAGAGAAACCCCAATCCGCATGAAGCTAAGATGAGACAAAATGATATTACATTTCTAGATCATGGTCGCTTTAATAAGATTGTTATAAAAAGAATAACCTACTCACATATAAGGCATATGTTTCTCAAATTGTTTTAAAGGAGAATTATATCATTAAGTGATTAAAACTATGAACTATGAAACCTTTCGAAAATGAGAAACTTGAGCATTTGAAATTAGGTAAACTTGAACGTTTGGAAAATAATGTTGTTACTTGATTTTACAAAGGAAAGTGTTTTGGTTTACTTAAAAAGATAGTCACTCTATTTTTATACTACGGGTATTGTGTGACTTTTGTGAGAGAAACGGATCTTTTAAAGAATTAATGTATGAAGTACTTTGGGGATAAAAACCCGAACTTGTTGACATAAAGTAGGAAGTGCCTTGTGTTAATAACTTGATTGTGTTGGTTTGTGATAGCCTTGTAATACTTTCTTGTTGATTTGATAAGTAAACATGTTAGGATGCTACGTGTGTTAGTTTCTTGTGATGTTTGTGTAAAGGGTTTCTTGTCAGGCTTATGTTGTTTAACGATAAGTCATTATGTTAGTATTATATCACTCACCTCTTGACATGATACCGGGGTTAAGTCGCCTCCACGCGGTAGACTCGGTGATGCAGGACCGTGATTCGAGAATACCTACGCGGTCCACGGGACCTACGCGAGCTATGAGAGTTCCGTGTTAGTGTGCGGCCTATATGGTCATGCGGTCTATGTGGCCACGCGGATGCGAGTCGGGGCGATGCCGGAGTAGCTACCGATGCGAGGAATACCTCATGCGCCCACGTGAGTGGCCTACGCGGAGTGCGGAAGTTCCAGGACTAGACGCGCACATTAGATCTGCGGGCGAGTGGCGGCCGATCATGTGGTGGTCTAGACAGATCTCATGATACGCTTTATGACCTTGTTGGTGCCGTGGTTTTAGTAGTCGCTATGCCTTCGCATTTACCCCGCACGGTTTTATTATGACACAGTGGGACACGTGTTCATGTGTTCCTTGGTGTTTTTATATCATAAATCGCGGTGATGAGAAGGTATTCCACGCATGATTGATGTTGGGGCGTGAGACCCATAGTTGTATTTGAGTGATGACTTTGAGGCGTGAGTCCTCGACTTGACACGATCGCTTATTTATTGTGAAGCGTAGTTTAGTTATCATACATGTCTCCTTCTTTATATAGACTACTATGATTTCATTTACTGATTTCGCCACATACTTGGTACTGTTATCGACCTCCTTCGGGCTGCGTTCATGCCGCAGAAGAAGTACACGATCGTCGATCCTCGCTCTTAGGATCACGATTCGTTGGGAAGCTCGTTTCTCGAGGCTTATCATGGTATAGTCCTGTCGTTGTAGGTACTTACATTCAGGGGTATGGCGGCCCCGTCCCGCCATTGTTATCATATCATTCTTAAGGTGCAGAATGCATTTGGGGCGAGTTTGTAAAAAGGATGTAATCGTCGGATTTAAGTTTTTATATATATATGCCGAAAGGCAACTTTTCTTCAGATAAACTGTGTCTCTTTTACATTGTTTCATGTTGTGCTTTATATTCCGCTGATTACTCTGATGTTGTATCACTAGGGTGTCCGGGGTAAGGCACCAGTCACGGGCCCGGGTTCGGGTCGTGACAGTCCTTCAATGGAGGATTCTTCAATACTTGTCCAAATGTCCTCCAATTTTCACCAAATTTATTATCCAAGCTCATCTTGATGAGTAGAACAAAACCCACCAACTTTTGAGGCCAATATCACCTTCCTTCACCAAAATCCACTATCAAGTTTTAAACCTTGAAGCTCCAACAATGGTAGATACTCAAAACACCTCCAAATTAAACGAACTTGAAATTTGGGTTTAACTAACACTAGAGAACAATAATGCAGTGTCAAAACAACAAAATTAACACAATTTGTTTTCTAGAATTTTTGGAATTTCGTTTTTTATTTTTATATTTTTTGGGTTTTAAAAATAGAGAGCATATGATTAATAATTATAGATACAATCATTTAGCCTAGACACTGATACCAATTTGGTTCTGAATCTGCTGCTACTAATCAAGGCAATACTTTTACCTCACCACTGCTTCTACCTAAGGCAATACTTTTGCCTCTCCTTCAGTTGTTGTTCTTCAAGGAAACACCTCTGCCTTCCCCACTGTTGTTCAAGGGAACGTCAAAATCCCTCTCCTGTCGGGTTTCACCATGAACGCCCTGAAAAATTTATGGGAATTGACTTCAAAAGATGGAAACAAAAGATGTTGTTTTTCCTGACAGTAATGGGAATAGCACGTTGTGTCACTAAAGACCCTCTTAAAATAGGATATGGTGCAGACCCTTAGTTTATTGATACAGTTGAAAGGGGCCAAGGTTCCCAGGCGAGCCTGGGAATACCTCTTGATGCATGGAATGATACTGATTTCATGTGTAAGAACTATATCTTGAACTGCTTGTCAGACTCGCTCTGCACGGTGTATTGCACGGTAGGCACCACCAAAGAGTATTGGGAGAAGCTTCAAAATAAGTACAACGCACAAGATACAGGTACGAAGAAATTCATCATTGGGAAATTCTTAAAATTTCAAACGGTGGATAGAAAGACAGTGATGTCTCAAGTCTAGGAATTCCAAATGATTCTACATCGCATGGATTTGGAGGAAATGACTTTTGAAGATCTTATTATCAAACAACAAATTAAAGAAGATAATAATAAGTCACTGCCCAAGGAAAAGCAACTCGTTAAGGCCAAGGCAAATCTGGTTGACGCCAAAGGGAACCCAAGCAAGTTCCAGAAAGATGGCAAGACCCAGACAGCGGTGAAGTTCAAAGGAAACTATCACAACTGTGTTAAAGCTGGTCACATGATCAAAGATTGTCGTCAGAATGCCAAAGGCAAGGCAAAGGCTAACGTCGTCGAGGACACGCTTCTTGACGACATGATTGAGGAGTTCTCTGTGGTGGTGCTAGAAGTAAACCGTGTAGAGAATCCCAAACAGTAGTGAATGGACACGGGTGCTACTTATCACATATGTTCTGATAGAGATGTCTTCTCCACATAAACACCAGTGACAAATAAGAAGTTGTTCATGAGTAACAACGCTTCCTCTGACGTGTTGGGGGTAGAAAATGTGGCCTTGAAGATGACTTCTGGAAATGAGCTCACTCTGAAGGAGGTGATGCATGTCCCTGAGATTAGAAATAATTTAATTTCAGGTCCTCTATTGGTTAATGCTGATTTTAGGCTAGTATTTGAGTCCAATAAGTTTGTAATCACCAAGAATAAAACCTTTGTGGTAAAGGGCTTCGTATGTGAAGGCCTCTTCAAGGTAAACGCTATGTCTATCATAAGTACAAGCAATAAAATTGAAGTTTCTTCTTCTTACTTGCTTGAGTATTCTAATTTATAGCATCATAGATTATGACATGTAAACTACCAATATATCCAAAGGTTGGTAAAGTTGGAGTTGTTGTCGTCTATCGACGTAAACCCTCAATGTAAGTGTGAGGTGTAAGTAGAGGCAAAACTCACTAAGTCTCCCTTTAGATCCGTCGAAGGGGATACCGTTCCTCTAGAATTTATTCACACAGATATATGTGATTTGAAGTTTGCACAAACTAGAGGGAGGAACAAGTACTTTGTGACATGCATAGATAATAGCACAATGTATTATTACCTTTACTTGTTGAAAAGTAAGGATGAAGCGTTCAAATGCTACAAAACAGAAGTTGAGAACCAACTAAGCGTACAAATTAAGTCAATTTGTAGTGATAGATGGGAAGAATACATAGCGCCATTTGAGGAATATTGTGCCCAATCGGGCATTGTTCATCAAACGACGACTCCATACTCACCTCAATCAAACGGTGTCGTTGAACACAAGAAATGTACATTAAAGGAAATGATGAATATTTTGGTCATCAATTCCGTTCTTTCCCAAAACATGTGGGGAGAAGTTGTCCTTACAGCTAATACGATTCTTAATATAGTCTCACATAAGGGTAAGGACAAGATTCCATACGAGTTATGGAAAGAAAGAAACCCACCTACAAATACTTGAAGGTGTGGTTGTTTGGCAAAGGTTGAAGTACATACGCCAAAACATGTCAAGATACGACCTAAGACTGTAAAGCTGCCACAATCATTAATAGGAAGATTACAACTCCGAGACACCGAACAAATTCCTATTGCATTTTCATCGAATATGTAAATAACAGTAGTGTTTATCTCTTCTTAGTGCATAAGTCAGATGTACCAGATATCCACGGGGGTACGATCATGGAATCAAGGAATGCCCAATTCTTTGAGGATACGTTTCTTAGAAAGGAAAGAGACATAACCTATCGCAAACAAAGTTATGAACAAACCTCTCAGGAACCGAGAGTCATTGATTGACCGTATCTAGATGGTTCAGATCTAGTGTACTCCAAATTGGTTGAATATCTGTAATCTAGTATTCCAGATTCTCAGAACTTGGAGACTCTAGAGATGGAACCAAGACGAAGTAAAAGGGCAAGGAAGGATAAATCCTTCAATCCTGATTTTGTGACTTATATAGTTCACAACGAACCACAGAAAATTGTTGAATCACTATCAACTCCAAAAGCACTGCTCTGAAAATAAGCTATTGAGAGTGAGATAGACTTCATCCTGCACAATCATACTTGGGAGTTGGTTGATCTTCCTCCGGAAAACAAACTGTTGGGTTGTAGGTGAATACTCAAACGGAAGTATCTGGGGGTCTATATACAAGTACAAGAACATGTTACCAGGAAAGGGTTATCGACAAAAGGAAGGCCTTTACTATTTTGACACGTACTCCCCGGTGTCTATAATGACGTCCATACGAGTATTCATTGCGATCGCAGCATTGCGTGACCTTAAGATACATCAAATGGATGTCAAGAAGCCTTCCTAAATGGTGATTTGGAAGAAGAAATTTATATGGAACAACCTGAGGGGTATGTAGTTCTAGGGCAAGAGAAGAAAGTCTGTCGACATGTTACATCTCTATACGGGCTGAAATAGGCCCCGAGGCAATAACACGAAAAATTTAATAGTACTTTACTATCGAAGGGTTTCTCCATTAATGATTGTGATAAATGTGTCTACATGAAAGGTAATGCTAAACTCATTCGTCATGATATGTGTCACGATCCAAACTGGAGGGCCGCGACGGGCACCCGTATCCCACCCGCTGGGTACCGTCATTCGTACACTTAACATCTCATCATAATTAATTAGGGACTACGCCGAAAAAACCCTATGTAAAATCCTTATTAAGAAAATCATATTATATATATACATATTTATACCAAGGCCGACAAGGCCATACAAGACTATTATCCACAGGACATTTATATACAAGCCTCTAAGAATATACGACATTAAAAGGTCTGGACAAGGCCCCATCATACCCAAATAGAATGTAAAAATATGTCGTACCAAAATAGACCGACACTCCAAAAAAAAGGGAGTGCTCCAACATCAGCTGAATCTGCAACTTACTAACGCTAATCGTCATCCTATCTACGTGAACCTGCGGACATGAAATGCAGCGACCCCCGACAAAAAGGACATCAGTACGACTGATGTACTGAGTATGTTAGGCATGAATAATAGCATTACAGGGATATAACAATATCTGAGACAAAAACAACTGACCAGCAGTAAATACCTCTAAGTCCCTAATAAATATGCCTAAATATTATGTCGCAAATACGGTATAATATTGGCCACATGCATCTTCATCGCCATACCGAACTCGTCCGACACGGCACTATAACGGTCACATAGACAAGCCATATCGGTCACACATGTTTTAATATTGACATTTACGACCACACAGACATGCCACACCGGCTTCAATATTGACATTTACGGTCACACATACATGCCACTACGCTTGATAATGAATATACGCATGCAAATGCGGTATACTAATGCTTCTCATTATCGCCACGTGCGTTGATTATATCAAATCCTACTTCTCATAAATCCTACTTCTCATAACCGCTCTGTGGGCATCAAGTTTTATCGGTCACACAGACAACCTGATATCGGTCACACAAGCATACCACACAGGGGACTTCCTTTTCATAACAGCCTCTTTGGGCATCGTGTTTTAACGGTCACACAGACAACCTGATATCGGTCACACAGACATGCCAAACAGGGTTCAATATTGGCCTCTTAGTGCTCCTTTGTGATAATTTGTACCAGTTGCAGGTGGAGTGCATATATAACGTATTTCCCTCTTTTTCCATATCCCCTACATATATATAATATATAATAGTGTACATAGCACAAGTGGTCCAGGATAATATATGAATATGATGCAAATGAGAATGCATAAGTGAAAATAAAATACCCGGAGTGACATAACATCCTTGCACCTTTGGCTAAGGTAGATATCAATATTTTTTTCATGTCTCAATAAGGACTTAGAAACAATTTAGACCTGCTTTTAATATAGGAATCAATAACATGAATATTCCTTAACTACTAGGAATAGAATAATTTTTGGAACAATATCACGATTATAGTTCATACATACAACATGCCAAAAGAAAGAAATAATTTGACTCTAACATATCTCCATAACACTGAATACAAGGGAATCGAAGTGAAAGGAGTTGTTGTGGTTACTTTCCAAATACTCTATCACCATTACTAATGGACCACCGCCGCTATTATATGTTTCCATAATTTCAGACAAAGTTACGTTGTTGTGAAGTAATTGTTTCTTCTAATGAACCACCAGTTACTGCCATTGATGATGATATTTCAACTAACTTTATTTTCTCCACTTCATGAGTGCCTTAACTCACTGCCCCTTTTAGCTTACTTGTAAAAAAATGGCACTAAAAAACTTTGCTATTATTTTCGGGAATTGTTGTGTTAGTGTTCCCGGGGAAAGGAAGAGCTTAATATTCATACATGACGGTGGTTTACTTTTTAGAACACAGAGAGAGTGAAAGAGAGGAGACTATATGTCATAATATAGATATATGTGGAGTGTAAAACCATTTTCAAATGTTGTCATCTTTCTTTATTTTCATTGCGGCCAGAGAAACTAACCATCTCATCCTAAAGGGACACGAATCACTTTTATATCCTAATTGAAATGTTGCCCCACCGTTTCCTCTTAAGCTGACACCTATTTGATATACCTTAGTCATTTAGCTAACTCTTTGAAGACCACGCATATTCATCCCACTAAATATTGCCCCTCTACTTAAATAATCAATCCCACAATTAATTAATCCCACTAAATATTGTCCCTCTACTTAAATAATCAATCCCACAATTAATTAATTATACATATAATTAATTTTTAATTCCAATTTACTTAAATTTCTATGACTTATAAATTTTTCATATACTCAATGTCATAATTCTTATAATATGACACTAGTTCATAACCTTTTTTATGCATACTCCAAATTTATTTCTAATCACCATCGTAACACTTGTTACGTCCGAAATTACTTCGGGGTCTACTTCATTTATATACTAATCTCCTTATTAGCATACGTAAATATAACAAAAATTTCTCGGGGTCCGGATCTACTTGCCTACGTTAAGGTACTCAAGTCATTACCCAAAATTCTGGGATATTATATTTTTCCCCCTTAGAAACATTCATCTTCGAATGTTGGGGTGACATATCTAATCCCCGTCACGTAGCCTTATGTTTTTCTCTGAACCTCGACGTTATCTTGGAATCAGTATGAATATTTGTTTTTCATCTTCTCTTCCTCCCCATGTGTTACTTCTTCTATATTCTTATTCTGCCATAGAATCTTTAGGGAGACTACTTCTTTAGTCCTCAAATTACGGACTTGTCGATCTAGGTTAGCAGTAGGAACCTGTTCATATGATAAATCTTTCGTAACCTTCACAACATCAATTGGCACAATCCGGGAAGGATTTCCAATGCATGCCTTTAATATTAAAATATGGAAACCAAATGAACAACCTTTATTTTCAAAGACACGCCTAACTCGTAAGTTGTTTGGCCGATTCATCGACTTATGAGATATGGCCCACCCCATCTCCCATTATACTCGAATGTTGCACTTCTCTTTTGTTAAATACTCTTCCCGATCTTCCGTGGAAAATATAACTTAGCACCCTTCATAATCGGCTTTTCATTTCAGAACCAAGAGCACTACTTGTATTAGTAGTCTTTTCACTTTCGTCGTCTGAATACACCAGAGTCTCCTTCTGCACAACTCATGCGTCACTCTCCTTATTTTCGTAATTATCTCGGGGATGATTACCACAATGTTTCCACCTGACTTCTTCCATCATGATCACATTGGACACTTTCATGCTCTTCACTGTGAACCGTCTCTATTTGTTCTCTTTCAGAGGATCAGCATTCTCACTTGCAATCAACTTCTCTTGCGATGCCCCAATGTCTGTAACATCTCTCAATGTCTCAATTACTTAATTATTTATAGCTTTCTTATCAAACCTGACCACACTCTTGCTTTCTTTAGTAACACCAAAGCAATTCTGTTCAGTTGGCTTAGGAGCACTTGTTCCACAAAATGGAGGGAAGTCTCTAACACCAGATACCCTTCTTTTGCGGTATTTATTCTTTGGCGATGAGGATGTATGTTTCATAACACTAATTAGCTTCTGTGGTGGTGACAACCTTTTGACTTCACTAACCGGACTTATCTCATCAATCACATCGCCAATTTCTTTCACAAATGTTTTGTGTCGACCCGTGTTAATTTCTTTGTCATGATCCGAACCCCGGGCCCGTGATTGGTGTCCTACTTGGGCACCCCCCTCTTATACCCAATCATCCTGTTTAAGACATAAGCCAAATAATAAATGAAAAACTATATATGTAGCAACAAGGCAATCTGATGAGGCTGTCGCTATATATATAAACGGGAACACCCCGATAATACAGTAGTACAACAGGCCAACCATATATACAACTCCCGCAAGTCTAGCCCATATATGAATACAGACCTCTAAAAGTTTGGACAATAAACTATGACGGGACAAGGCCTCGCTGTACTCCAGAATGTACATAAGCCTGTAATAGCAAAAATATACCAAAATGACTAGACTCCGGAATAATGGAACTATCTCAACAACTGAGCAAAGATCCTAAGCACGCGGATCAGTCAACTGAGTACCTACACCTGCGGGCATGAACGCGCCCAGAAGAAGTCGATAACAGGTACCAAGTATGTAAACATAAGATACAGTAATTAAAATCATAACTAGCCAAAGAATGACAGGGACAAGTATGAGAATCAAATACCAGATCCAACCGTGTCATATAAAATATAATCAACTGTACCTTTTTTTAAAAGTGAGAGTCATGTCAACATCATGGGACGCCGGTCCATATACTTATCAAAAGTATATATATATATATATATATATATATATATATATATATATATATATATATCAGTGTTGCGGATCGTGCAACCCGTCCCAATATATAATAGTGTTGCGGATCGTGCAACTCATCCCAATAAATATATAAGTGTTGCGGATTGTGCAACCCGTCCCAATAAATATATAAGTATTGCGGATCGTGTAACCCGTCCCAATATATATATACAAGTGTTGCGGATCGTGCAACTCATCCCAATAAATATACATTTAAGTATCATGACAACCTTGTGCAATTTAAATCACCTTTTAAATCTCAATAACATCATCTTTAAAATGAACTTTCATTTTAGAAAAACCAAGGCACTATCATACCTTTCATTTATAAAACCCCAAGATACTAGCACTTGTAGCATCAAGGCACTTTCACCTTTAAAATCAAGTCACTTACACTTTTAAATCAAGTAACTTACACTTTCAAAATCAAGTCACTTATTTTTTTCAAATCAAGTAACTTATACTTTCAAAATCAAGTAACTTATACTTTTAAAATCAATTCACTTATTCTTTTCAAATCAAGTAACTTATACTTTTCAAATCAAGGCACTACCACCTTATGTACCACATGAAATCTAGATTCATTTAAAACACATACGTCCACCGTACACTCATTTTATAAAAGTCATGTCAAGGTAGATTCAATGGAATAGATAGAATAACTTCTATTTTAGAAAACCCAAAGTACTATCAATGGAATCTATCATTAAAGATTAAGATCCAATAAAACAATGTAAGTCCTTCGTACAATCTTTCCTTTATAAAATCAAGTCATGTATCATCAAGGATTAGAATCAAATAAAACTATGTACGTCCGCCGTACACTTACTTCATATAAACATGTCAAAAGAAGAAAGGATAGTTCATATACCTTATAGGCTATACCGACTTGACAACTAGAATACGTCTCAAGTAGTACTTCAACCTATAATGACAATAACACGTCTATCAATTCCATGATACTAGTATACACTTATACTACACAATGAATCACCTTTCGTATAAAAATTCGGGCAGCACTTCCCCTATTTATACATACTTTTCCACCTTATAAATAAGACCAATAACATCAATTACCAAGCACCAATTAAGGGCACAACCAAAACAGCAAACAAGGTGATTCACACACTTATTTCTCACATAAAACAACCCTTTAATCCCTACTAAAACAGTCTATGAAAACAGTCCATATTTCATCAACAATTAGGGTAGAATATGAAGCTTTTCTACACCTTTCTACACCATTATTCCTTTAGGACATGCATTAGCAATTACCATATTTAAACATGCATATTGGTGGCTGAATTTCCAGCATTCCAACGCCACAAAACAGTCCCTAAAACTGCACAACAATGTCTCACAGTTTCATGCAATTTTTCGGTCAACTACTACAACCAAAGTCCTTTCCATAACTTCTTATAATCCAATTCAAGTTCCAATATTTTTATATAAGCCATATCAAATTATCAACAACAATATTACTGCATTTTAACATGCAATAGGTGATGATAACAACAACAATAACCAACGAATCCGACAATCGCCAAAACTGTCCAGTTTCGGCTATCATGTCAAAAACTGCGACATGTATTTCTTATTCTTCTTTTTACTTAACATAAGTTCATCTATCAAATACAACATCATGTAACTTCTAATTACTTCAAGAGGAAGAATAAATCTTACCTTATTTTGTGCTCAAAATAGTCCACAAGTCTCGACAATATCACCTTGTTTTGCACCACTTCTTCACGTTACAATCACACACACGTATCCTCTACAAGCTTGTAACTATCTTGCTTTCATGTTTTACCTCTAAAAAGTTCATCAACAAGCTTAGGGTTTCAAGATCGTTTCTTGCCAAAATCGTGACTTACTATATTGCAAGGTTAACTTGGCTTAGAATTTGGTTAAGGTGCTTAATCTTGCAAAATAACTTACACTTGTTCTTCACTTTTTCTATGGATTTTTGAGAGCTTGAAAGAGAAGGTCGATATAAGGGTTTGAAGAGATGAAGATAATATGTTCTAAGTCTTTCATGACTTGTAAAGCTTTGCATACATATAAGTGTATACATAGCACAAGTGAAGGGGACCCTTGAAGCTCCACTTGTCCACTTGTCCACTTGCCTTCACACAAAATATCTCACACTTAGCCATGTATCTCTATACTTTTCGATGGCTTCATATCCGTATACCAAGACTTAATTAATTTAACACTTAGTCCATAATTCTATTGGAAAGAATTCAATTACTAGAATTAATTCTTGTCATCACATTAATCTCGAACATTTTCCATCTAAGCAAATGTAAAAAAAAATCCTTCCCTTCCAACATTCAAATCTAATTTCCATAATCATGTTCTCACTTAGTAGCCATGGAGTTACAGGGTGTAACATTCTTCCCCCCTTAGAAACATTCGTCCCGAATGTTCATAACAGGTTTCAAGTTAAACAGATATCCGCATAGTCTCCTTAAACTACACTCAATGAAACCAAATATGTCACCCATGGTCACAATATATCACACATGCATATACATCAATCAATATAGGCAAGTAGGGAATCTAATTACTTGTAGGTGTAGGGAACAAGTGAGGATACTTCTTCATTATTTCCTCTTCTGCTTCCCAAGTCATCTCCTCTCTATTATCATTCTGCTACAAGACCTTGACGGAAGCCACATCCTTAGTCCATAACCTTCTGACCTGGCGATCAAGTATGACTATAGGACTCTCCTCATAAGATAACTCCTCTGTCACCCGGACATGGTCTACTGGGAAGACTCTGGAAGGATCACCAATACACTTACGTAACATCGATACGTGGAAGACCGGATGTATCGCTTCCAAATCAGATGGTAGATCCAACTCATAGGCAACCTTGCCTACCCTACGAACAATCTGGTAAGGCCCAATGTACCTCGGGCTAAGCTTCCCTTTCTTACCAAAACTCATCACACCCTTTATGGGTGATACCTTCAAGAAAACCCAAACATCAAACTGGAACTCTAAGTCTCACCGTCGCACATCTGCGTATGACTTCTGACGACTCTGAGTTGATAACAATCGCTCTTAGATAAGCTTCACCCTTTTCTATGGTGTGATATACTAAGTCAGGTCCAACTAACTATGATTCGCCTACTTCGAACCATCTCATAGGAGATCTACATCCTCGTCCATATCACACCTCATATGAAGTCATTCTAACACTGACGTGATAACTATCATTGTGCGCAAGCTCAATAAGAGGTAAATGATCATACCACTTTCCTTGAAGTCCAACAAGCTCGTAACATGTCCTCGAGCGTCTGAATCGTCTGCTCGACCTGACCGCAACAGTGAGTGGAAAGTCGTACATAAATAACTCAGGTACCCAACCCTTTCTAAAATGACTTCCAGAAGTTGGCTGTAACCTGAGTACCTAGGTAGTAATCTTATATTGTAATCCTGCTATATCCAGAATACACCAATGGACCTTCAATCTGAGGTCCCTCTCTCATATACTCGAAGGTTGCAGTTATTCTTTTTTGTTAGACAACTTCCCAATATATTTCATAAATGGAATTTTTATCATGACGTTCCCTTTTTGCCTTCCCGTACGAGGGATGACCCTGCCGCATTCTAAGTCATAGAACTATCACTATCTGAACCCCTCAATGGGACTCTCACTTAGCTAACTGATGGAAACTCTTATATTCATGATCTTAAAGGATTTTCTTTTCGTACCTCCTCATTACTTATAATTATTAACAACTTCATTTATTTTCACACTTGTTCATTCCTTTTCTTACTTGTCGTTCTTTACTCATACTTCCAAATTATTGGTATATATACGTAATCTCAAATATGGCTCATGTTTCCACTCATTGGCGTTACTATATCCAAACTTGGTCATTTACTTAGACTCAAATTTCTTCACTTGTCTCATGGCTAATACTTTCTGTTAATGGCATTTTTGAAAAAGATTTCCTTGATCCCGTTAAGTAGTAAACCCATTACTTTACCCATCTCGTAAGACTTGGTTAGTTCAAAGTACTCGTAGGCATCTGTGTTTGTCTGACAATTAATCTGTTCTATAAAGTCATTATCTCTTGACACGTATCATTAATGTCTACCTTATACTTATATCCATAGGCACCATTGGCCTCTTTTCAACTGTTTAGGTGTTAATATCAAGCTTTACTCATTGTTACTTCCGTTTACACACTTTCTGAAAGGTATGACTGCATAAGTGTGGAACCGATACTTCAGGTGTTTACATCCAATTCACGGTGTTACCCAATCCAATGGCTCGTCAAGCCTTCTTGTCTTATCATTATTAGGTCTCTCATCGACTGAGTGTCCATTCACCTTACCTTTACTTTTCCATTTTAAGTTGCCCTGGAGGTCTCTTATCTCAAAGTACTTCTCATACTATCTTTCCAATCATTAGAAGTTCGTCTCCTTTGGCCGAAGGGTTCTTACTGTGCATCCTCTACTATCGGCCCTTACTCTGTCCCGGAGTAATCATACCTTGTGAAACCTACATAACTACAGTTTCATTTACCCTTATCATTTTACTCATTATTAAACAAAATATTTCTACCTTGATACCCGATCATACAGTTTCACTCATACTTATTAACTGCTTTCGTATTCTCACAACACTTCTCCGATCATTCCATAGTGTCATCCTCAATTACCCCCAACGCACTATTTTTATCCCATGGTTATGTAAAATTATAGATATTGCACAACGTAGCTGAAGCCGAGGACCTTCCCAGTCCAATATCTATAGCATACCTTAGCTTACTAACCTTGATACATGAACTTCTTAATAAATACGAACTATCGCCCTTTATGTGAGGAAGAGGGCTTATCTCCATCTCATAATCTTCCTTTCTAATCAAAGTCATATTCATAGGGTCCTGTTGTGGTTCTCTCTAGAATCTAATCATCATGCGTCACCTTAAGACATGTAGATTTCATAGCCTACAAAATCTTCCAATGATGTCTTCTGTTTTGTAACACTTATACTCATCGTATCCTGCGTATCAACTTGGGATACTTCAGAACATTGTGGCTATAGTTGCCACACCATACCAACCTCTTGTACCTTCTTCGGCACATTCCAGCAACCTGATAAACATTTAGAACCCAATACACTTGCCTTATTGTGCATTTACTTGCAAACAAAGGTAAAATACCCAATTCATGATGGCCTAGTGATTTCTTTGATCGTATACACCTATTCATTTTCTGTAGACATAGGGCACACCAAGGAATAATCTCAAATATACTTTACATATATCATGTACTTTAACCAAGATCAACCGCAAAATATTTTACTCAAGAAGGCCTTGTATCTAAGGTCTCAACGGTTATCTAATATTTTAAGATTCTCAATTATTCCATGTCTCAAGCTTACATTATCTCTCCCCGCATACGGGTAAGGTATCTTCTCATAATCTCAAAATCATGTTGTCTTAACCATAACAACCCTATTTACTTCATACCAATGTTATTCGTACATATCACTTAAGCATACCACATAGCTTCATCTAACAACATGGTATGTCATTAAGTCAATTTAACATGATCTTTTAAGAGTTCATCCCCTTCTCAAACAGCTCATCACCTCCTAAATATTCCAAATTAGCACATATAATATGTCTTGGTGTGGATTCATTAAACTGTTTCATACTTTTCAAGCAATTATTAAAGCTTAACCAACTCATGGTAACTCATAATTACTTCAGACAACACACCCATGGCCCCAAATAAATACGTTCGTATAGATGCGCATCATCATTACACCAACTATACAACAAGTTTACCAACTTGTATACAAGGTCCATATATTCCCTTCCGGACCACTGTTGCCTTCTTCGAAGGCATAACTGCAACACCAAAATATGTTAGAGAGGATTATCTTAATAACACACCTCTATTGGACGATCTCAGAGTAAGAAGAATAGAAACCAATCCTAAATATCATGTAGCCTCATGTTTATAGGTGTGATGCACAAAACACCGATAACCAAGACTCTACTAGACACGGTCTGTAGATATTCTGAGGACTAACTGTTATGATACCACTTTTGTCACGACCCGAACCCCGGGCCCGCGACTGGTGCCCTACCTGGGCACCCCCCCTCTTATACTCAATCATCCTGTATAAGACATAGGCCAAATAATAAATGAAAAACTGTATAAGTATCAACAAGGCAAGCCGATGAGGCTGCCGCTATATATATAAACGGGAACACCCCGACAATACAGTAGTACAACATGTCGCGCCCCCTACCCCTGACCCGCGACTGGTGCCCTACCTGGGCACTCTACTACCTATACAACACAAGTAACTCGCGGAAGATAAATAACACTTATTTTTTAAAAAAAACAAAGGCAAGGCCGTCAAGGTTGCCATAATATAAATCACCCGAAAGGGTCTACACTGTTCAACAATGTAAATACAACTCACACCAGTCCAACCCACATATGAATACAGACCTCTAAGAATTTGGATAAATACTATGACGGGACAAGGCCCCGCCGTACCCCTGAATATACCTACCATAATGACGAACTCCGGAACATTGGAGTCATCTCAAAATGCTGAACAAGGATCCTAAGCTCGCGGATCCACAACTGAGTACCAAGACCTGCGGACATGAACGCAGCCCCCCGAAGGAGGTCAGTACAACAAGTACCAAGTATGGAACAAAAATAAAGTACAGTAACAAGATTATAACTGCACAAAAGAATGACAGGGACAAGTATGAAAATCAAATATCAGATCCTACCGTGTCATATAAAACAAGAGCCAAGCGTACACGTATCATCAGACTCGCGTACTCTTGTATCAGACATCAGAATGGTAACAGGCCAAACAAATAACAAGAGACAAGTATAACAATCAAGTACCAGTACACTTTGCCCTTTTTAAAAGTAGAGTAATGAGAGTCAACTGAACCTTTTAAAAGCGAGATCCTCTGTATTATTTCCAAATACCATTGCAAATATATGAAATCAACCGTACCCCTTTCAAATATGAAACCAATACCATTTCAAAATATGAAAGCCATGTCAAGATCAGGGTCATCCGCCCTCGGAATTATTATGCAATCCTATCCTGGAACTTTTTCACCCGCATGGATCTTGTAGACCCGCAATGAGTATATATCTATACCCGCATCATGGGGATCTAGTCCATGTAATAATATCATGGGACTTTTTCACCCGCATGAGTCTTTGGACCCGCATAAGCATCTATACCAGCTCGCATCATGAATCGCAAGTCCATGGAATAATATAGTAATGTTGTCGGCCCCCTAGTGAGGGACGCGGTGATGTGAAAATATAACACTTGCATGAATGTCTATATGAATAACCATATGCAAGTAAATCATCTTTGACTCTCATTATCATAAAATGAAATAACCATCATTTTAGCAAACCAAGGCAATACCATGCCTTTCCTTTAAACCAAGACAATTACCATGCCTTCCTTTTAAACAAACCAAGACAATTATCATGCCTTCCTTTTAAGCAAACCAAGACAATTACCATGCCTTCTTTTCAATATAACCAAGACAATACCATGCCTTCCTTTTAAACAACCAAGACACTAACTCCCGTAGTATCAAGAAACTTCCATTTTTTTTTACAATCAAGTTACTACACATTTTAAACTCAAGTAAGTTATACTTTTCAAATCAATTCAAGTATACTTTTAACACCAAGTAATTTATACCTTTCAATTAGACAACCCAAGGTACCACCATCTCATACACCATATGAGATTTTAAACCATCCTTTGACTTTCCATAAAAGTCATTATAACAACTTCCCATAAAGCCGTTATAACAACTTTTATGAAACTAAGGTGCTATCACATCTTTCCTTTTAATAATCACGTCTTTTTTTTGAAGCCAAGGCATTATCGTGTCATGAAATTTTAGGGAATTCGAACTCAAAGTACTATGTACATCTATTCTTTATAAAAAAATCATTTCATGAAGTATTAGGGTGTTGGACCCAAGATTCTTTCACCATTAAAACCAAGTTACTTACACTTTTAAAACCAAATGACTTATGCCTTTAAATCAAGTCACTTCTTCTTTCAAAACTCAAGTAACATATACCTTTAAATCAAGTTACTCATCCTCTTTAAAATCAAGTAACCTATACATTTAGATCAAGTGACGTCTCCTTTCAAAATCAAGTCTCATGTACTTTCAAATAAATCTAGTCTCATGACTTCCAAATAAATCAAGTCTCATAACTTTCAAATAAAACTAGTCTCATGACTTCCAAATAAATCAAGTCTCTTATACTTTCGAAAATCAAGTCTCCTATACTTTCAGAATTTATACTTATAGGAGCCGTGAATAGGTTATACTCGTTTATAACGATCTTGTTAAAACAGTCATGATCTAGGAAACGTAATACAATCTTGTTTTACCTTAGTTTCTATGCAGTTGGAGAATTCTACTCATTTCAATATAATTGATTGTCGATACATTTCATTAACGCTGCAATGGCTTGTTTGATACCTATTCTCATTAGTGTAGTAAATTACCAAGGTCAACTCGACTCCAATACTTCCTAACGACTCTTACCAACATCCCCCATAAGACTTGGTAAGAACTTAGGAATATTCTAGACATGCCTTTAGCATAAAATCAATAACATGAATACTTTCTATAACAAAGCAAGTATACTTCAAGAATAATTCATGTATACCCCAATGACAAGGCAAGTATACTTCAAGAAAACAAGTCAAGTATACTCCAAATAACAAGGCAAGTATACTTCAAGAATAAGTCATGTAATACCCCAATGACAAGGCAAGTATAATTCAAGAAAACAGGTCAAGTATACTCCAAATAACAAGGCAAGTATACTTCAAGAATAAGTCATGTATACTCCAATAACAAGCCAAGTATACTTCAAGGATAGTCATGTCGATAGAAGAAGAAGTTCACATACTTCATGACGACTAACTAATACGACAAGTAGCAAAACGCTCCAAAGTACTTCAACCTCATCGGCTATTCCTTAAGCCAAGTAGACTATGCTACACGTAGTACTTCAACCTATAATGACGATAGCACTTCTATCAATATAATACTTTCTAGTATAAGACTTATACCGAAAAATGCCCTCTAATTCTACGGAAATTTGGGCAGCACTTCCTTTGTTTCTACGTACCTTTCTACCTTTTCCAAGGCCCGAATTTATCAACCAACAAGCCACATTTAAGGCACAACCAACAGTTAACCAAAGGGGATTACACGCCTAACTGGACGTGTAAAATTCTGCCCCACAATCTATACAAAACAGTCCACTAAACAGTCCATAATAAACCAACATTTTAAGGGTACAATGTGAAGCCTTTAACACCCTTTTTATACTCTTATTCTTTAGGAATTTCATTATCCAATTACTACATTAATCATGCATGTTAGGGACTGATTTTCCAGCATTTATACTCTCCAAAATAGTCCATAAAAATGACACAACGACATCTAACAGTTTTGGGCAGGTTTCGTCCAACAATAACTACAACAATCCAATGTCTTTTTCCTTAATTCCTTTTAATTCAATTCTCATTCCAACATGTTATATAAGTTATATAAACTATCAACAACAATATTTTCTTCATTATATAACATGATGTCACGACCCGACCTCGGGCCCGTGACTGGTGCCTTGCCCCGGGCACCCTTGTGATACAACATCAGAGAAAACCAGCGGAAATAAACTCATAAACAAGAAACCATATAAAATATGAAACGGGCTAACCCAAAATGGCTACCTTTCCGTAAACATAAATATAACAAAAACTGAACAGTTACATCCTTTACAACCCAATTTATAACAGGACTACAGGCCTCTAAGAGTTTGTAACAACTATGACGGGACAGGGCCCCGTCATACCCCTGAATGTACATAATATCTACAACATCAGGGAGAACCGTACCAAAAGTCAAGCCTCCGGAGAAATGGAGCTTCTGACACCTGATCAAAGATCCTAAGAATGAGGATCCACCACGCTACCACTACCGCAGATTTAACGCACCCAGGAAGGGGGTTAGTACACAATATGTACCAAGTATGTAAAACTGAAGAAAATACTGTAATACTATCATAAGTCTAAATAAAGCTGGAGTCATGGGTGATAATCAAATTACAGTGCACTGTGCCTTACTAACAATGAGAGTAACAAGTATAAACTTTACTGCATAAAAATAGGAGGCTCATGATCAAAACAGGGTCCCTCGCCCGTAGTATCATTAAGCAATCCTACTCCTGGGACTATTTCACCCGCATAGGTCCTGTGGACCCGCATGAGGTCATCCGCCTCGCATGGGACTATTTCACGCGCATGGGACTATTTCACCCGCATGGACCCGGTGGGCCCGCATGAGTACAAACGCCGCACTCGCATCATGGGTAGCAAATCCATGGAATAAGTAGTAACCCTGGGTCTACCCCGTAATAATATATAACCTAGCACAACCGCTATCATACATAACATGCAAACGCTTATCATAACATAAGAAAGTTAAGAAATCCCCTAACTTCTTAATAACATTATTAATATATCCTCTCATTTTAGTTTACTTAAGGCACTAACATGTCATTTAAGAGAAAATCCGGGAATTCAACACAAGTACCACGTACCTCTAACCTTTTAAGAAAGGACTCCTTTTTATATAAAACTTCCAAGATACTAATAATCGTAGTATCAAGTCACGACTACGTTTCAAGACAAGTCACATTTCCTTTTAGAAATATAGTAGGCTTCTAAATCAAGTGACTTCTTTTCTTTTAAAACCTTAGGCAATTGATGCCTTAAAATCAAATGGCCTTTCACAAATTCAAATCATTTATCCGTACTTATTTTACTTAGAGTAAATCTTTCTTTGTTAACCTTCCATAAAGCTAATATAACCAATTTCCCATAAAGTCGTTATATTAACTTTATACATTAGTCAAATATATTTCCCTAAATCCAAGGGACTTATACTTTTAAAACGACACAAATATCATATACTTAAAATACTTCAAGTCCCTTAACTTTGAAAACTTAGGACATCCTTAATACTTTTTAAATAAGTGAGTTAATCCCCTTACTCACCAAACTTGGCCATCCTTAAAAACAAGTAAGGGACATCAAAGTCTTGTACGTCTACCGTACTATATAAGTGCAACTACTCATGCTCAAGAGATAGGAAAGTTCCACATACCTCTTCGGGTCAATCCACTCGCAAGTTCAATATACCGCACGTAGTATGTCAACCTATAATGACCATAATACGTCCATTAGCATCTATCTTCAATGTAGAACATTCTAACTGAAAAGTCCCTTATTCCTACGGAAAATTGTACAGCACTTCCTTTGTTTCTACATACTTTGCCACCTTTTTCAAGGCCGAATTCAATAACCAAACGCGCCACTTTTAAGGCTCAACATGCAGTTAACAAATAGGGGATTACACGTCTACTAGACGTGTAAAATTCCGCCCCACAATTGATATCAAACTAGTACCAACTATAAGGTCCAATTCGGCAACTTTGAGGTATAACAACATAAATTCTTATCCAATTCCTTTTTAATCCAAATTCTTATCCAATTCCTACATGCAATATATCTAAAGGCAATATTGACAACTACAAGTCCTTTCTTCCATACATGCAACACAATTTTTCTTAAAGAAATGAACGGATTGTTACCTTGGAGTTTTCCCAAATTAGTCCAACAAATTCCACTTGTCTTCCTTCCACAATCACCTCCACAAACCTTCTACAAGCTTGTCAACATGTTTTCTTCTTGCCACCTTTTCTGAAATTTCTCTAGGCTTTGGTTTCTTCTTGAATTTCTGGAGAGAATGGAGAGGAATTTTAGAGAGAATGAAGAGAAATTTTAGAGAGAGGGAGGTTTTTCAAGAATGACCAAGTCTTCAAGACTTGGTCAATAAATTGGACATGCACAAAATCAGATGGGGGGACACTTGTCACCCACCCATGGCCTCTTTTTAAAAAAAACAGTTCTGATTTTTCCCCCAGATTCGCAGAAACCCGCCTCGGCGCCGCGGCCCTGCAGCCAGCTTCGCGGCGCTGAAACCTCTGCAGACTTTCAGCACTTCCGGCGCCGCGGCGATTCTAAGTATGGTGCAGAACACGGTGCAATTTGGAGGATTGTCGTTGGAGGATCCTCACATGCACATAGCTAATTTATTGGAGTTGTGTGCAACATTCAGATATAATGGCGTTACTGATGACGCCGTCAGATTGAGGCTTTTTCCCTTCTCACTCAGGGATAGAGCGAAAGTGTGGTTGAATTCTTTGCCAGCAGATTCGATATTTACATGGCAAGAGCTGGCACAAAATTTTTTGGCAAAATTTTTCCCACCATGCAAAGCAGCGAAGTTGAGAGGGGAGTTGAATAATTTCTATCAAGCCGATGGAGAATCATTATACGAAGCTTGGGATAGATTCAAGGACTTGCAGAGGAAGTGTCCATACCACAGTATTGAGTTGTAGAATTTGGTCCACATCTTCTATAATGGGCTGGCGCGAACGACGAACAATTATTGATCACGGCTAAGAGTGGAACCTTTATGAGGAAAACGACCCGTGAAGCTCACGACTTATTGGAAGACATGGCCACCAATAACCATATCACGTAAGATAGACAAATGAGTGGAAGAAGAACAGTGGGAGTTCATGAGATAGATGCCATCACTGCCCTGAATGCCCAAGTTGCCCTTTTGACCAAGCAGCTGCAACAACATACAGTATCTGTAAATGCAGTGCAAATGCCAAAGAGCTATGAAATATGTGGTGGTCCACATACATTCGATAGATGTCCATCAGTTGATCCTAACAATATGACGATCGATCAAGCAGAGTGCCAAGCTGTAGGGAACTATCAGAGGCCCCAGAACAATCCATACTCAAACACCTACAATCCAGGGTGGAGAAATCACCCAAATTTTTCATGGAGAGGTGAGCAGGGGCAGCAGAATCAGTTTAGAGGCGATTAAAACCGCGACCATTCACTCAGCCTCATCTTCTCAATTCGGTGGTCCCGCTTGACCGGAAAAGCCGACGAGTTGAGAGCGGCTTTGTCGACACTCACCAACTCCCGACCCGATTCGGCGAGAAACTAGATCTTCGCTCAGGAACTTAGAAACACAAGTAGGTCAACTAGCAAAGCTATCGAACAACAGGCCACAGGGTACACTGCCAAGTAACACAGAGATGAACCCTAGAGAACAATGCCAGGCAGTACAACTGAGGAGCGGAAAGCAGTTGGAACAGTGTGCACCTCAGCCTATAGTTGAACAGAGGGTAGAAATAGAGAAAGATAAGGTGGTTGAAGCTCGTCCGATTAGAGAGAAAGCTCGCAGAGAAGGAGTATCTTTGAGAAGATTTCGTTCACAAAGATGCGAGGAAGGTAGTTGATAAGCAATTCTCCAAGTTTTGGAGGCGTTGTAAAGCTACATATCAACATACCCTTCATCGAGGCGTTGGAGCAAATGCCTTCTTATTTCAAATTCATGAAGGAAATTTTGGGGAAGAAGAAGAAACTAGCAGAGTATGAGATGGTGGCACTGACTGAGGAGTGCAGTGCTATCCTACAGAAGAAGTTACCCCCTAAACTCAAAGACCCAGGGAGCTTTACATTGCCTTGCACAGTTGGCAAGGTGACATACAATAGGGCCCTTCGTGATTTAGGGGCAAGTATAAATTTGATGCCTTTGTCGGTGTTTAAACGGTTGGAATTAGGTGAAGCAAAACCAATCACGATGAGCTTGCAACTAGCTGATAGAACGGTGGTGCACCCAAGGGGGAAGATTGAGGATGTGCTTGTTAAAGTAGGAAAAATCTTTTTTCCTGCGGATTTCCTCATTCTTGACATGGAGGAGGATGCAGAGATCCCCATCATATTGGGGAGACCGTTCTTGGCAACAGGGAGAGCCATGATTGATGTAGAGAAAGGAGAGCTGACGCTGAGGGTAGAGAGGGAAGAAATGGTGTTTAAAGTGTTTAAACACGTTATTGAGCCACCGGTCATGAGCAGGTGTTTTGCAATCAGCACCATCAGAACCCCCTGTAAGCCAGTTCAAGCCAAACCAAGGGAGATAAGCACACCAAAGCAGGTATGTGATGCCGAACCCCCGCCAAAGCAGGTATGTGTTCCTGAACCTTCCATTGAGAATAATTATAAGAAGAGAAACAGAAGAAGAAAAAGAAAAATGTTGAAAAAATGGATTGGTTGTGGGATTAATCTACCCCACACCTCTTGATCTAACGAACTTGCGTCCGGCTAAAAGACGTTAAAGACAGCGCTACTTGGGAGGCAACCCAAGGTATTTTGATTTATTTTACTTTAATATAGTTAGTTTTTACTAAGAACAGTCTCACGGAGGTAGTGTTTGTGTTGTGTTGACAGGTGCAGGCCAATAATTTGGAGGGCGAAAACTGAAGGGAAACAAAGGGATTCCAGAAAATCGGGTTAGCGCCGCGGCGCCCAGGAGCAGGGCCGCGGCGCCAAAAATCCAGAAAAAAATGAGAAGTCTAGCATGCGCCCATTTCTGTGGCCGCGCGCAGAAGTTGAGAATGAGCGCATAAATTGGCCACGCCGCTAGTCTGGCGCGGCGTGAAACCCAGAAACTAAATAGCCCAGAACCCCGATTTTTTCCCCAAATTCCAAATAGAAACCTAAACCTTCCTCTCCATAAAACCCACGAAAATCCACACCTTACCTAAAAATCTTCCATAAACCAAACCCAAATACAACCAAAGCTCTTAAATTCCCTAAACCCTTAACCATCTCAGCCAACAAACCTTCATCCCATTGCCTCAAATCACCATTAGAAGCAAGAAAACCTTGAAGAACAGTAAAAGGTAATCTTTTCGCTTTCTTGAAAGCTTTACTGTAGTCAGAGGAGGTAGTAGATTGGAGGAGTGTTGTATCGTTGAAGTTGTTGGGGTGTTGAAATTAGTTGTGAAATCTAGAGGAAGAGTATACAAGGTGAGTGTGGGTATTGTGCAGAAGCTTCTTAAGTGAAGTTTGGGGGTGATAGGTGTTGTAGCTGCTAGTTGTTGGGTGATAGTGTTGGGTAACATTTGTGATACTAAGGAAACGCTGCAAAAAGTGATCTAAACATGTCTGCCAGAAAGAGAAGAGCCTCCACATCCACCTCAGCCCCTCAATATGATGATACTAGGTTTGTTAGCCAACGAGCTCATGAAAGATACAAAAAGCTTAGTACTAGGCCCTTAATCCCTGAAAGAGGAATGGATTATCAAAGGGATTCGCTTGGGGAGGAGGATGTCTATGAGCCCATTCGGGCGATGATTGAGATGATGGGGTGGAAAAGATTTGTAAACCCGGGAAAGATAGCACCAATGAACACAGTGATGGTGCGTGAATTTTATGCTAACCTTCCGGAGAAGGTGGACAATGGATGCTTTGTGAGGGGAAAATATGTGCCTGTGACGGCAGAAGAGGTCAATGCGTTATTGGAAACAGTTGATGTTGAAGGAGGAGATGGTGATTGGAGCTATTTTAGAACATGGTCTAGAAGCACCACCAACATCGACTGGAATGTCGTCGCAGACACAGTAAGCTACCCTGGGGCTGCATATGAATTTGCCAGAAATGGGTCAAGAGGACTGAGCAGGTGTCAGTTCAACAAAGCAGCCAAGGGTTGGTTGTATTTCGTCAGTGCCCGCCTGATTCCATCAACGCACTTCACCAGAGTGCCAGAAGACAGAATCAAATTGATATATGGAATTATGACGGGGAAGACGATTGATGTTGGGAAGGAGATAGTGCAAAATATTGAAGAGGCCAGCAGGTTGGTAACAACAGGTGGGTTGGGACATGGCTCACTTATTACAAGTTTATGCGCCATAAATGGGGTCCCAACCCTACCCACTGATACTTATGAGAAAAACCAACTTCCTGTGTCATACGGGATAGTGCACTCCTTCTCAGACCCAACCCCTCCAGCAGCAGCAAGAAGAAGAGCACCAGCACCACCAGCAGCAGCAGCAGAGGCTGCCATGGATGAAGATGAGCCTGAAACAGAGGCTCACTATGAGGCAGGAAGCAGCCATCAGCCACCCACAGAATCAGAACCTCCAGTGCCTATGATGGAGCAGTTGCTCCAGAACCAGAGAAGGATGATGCAAAATTTTGACACGGTGATACAAGGACAACAAGAATTGAGGCAGGGGCAACAACAGTTGCACCAGCGAATTGACGAGATGAGTTCCTTATTCAATCAGTGGTCAATGCACTATCCACCGCCACCGCCACCGCCACCATTTTAAACCAAGTATGTAAGTGTCTTGTTTCATTCATTTTCTTTGAGTCTTGCACACATTGGGGACAATGTGTGATTTAAGTTTGGGGGGTGTCTTATTTGTGTCTTATTGTTGTAGTATGTTTGAGTCTTTTTGAATTGTTTTGTGTATTTTTGAGTCATAAATTTTTTTCTTTTTGGGTCATAATTGTCTGCCAAAGATCATGCATGATGTAGTTACTAGAAACACCTAGTGAAGTAAGGTGGAATAATGTGATGGAATTAGAAGCAACTATCTAAACACTTAGGTTAGATATGCCAAAAACTCACGAAATCTGTCTATTTGGAGTTTCTGCTTGAATTGTGCATTGCTAAATGTTAAAACCTATGTATTATGATTGCTTGCTATTTGAGGCGAAATAGTTAGGATATGCATGTTAGGGAGATGACCCAGGTGTTGCTTTATTAGTCAATTCTTACCACTCTTTTCTATCCCTGACATTAAAAATATCCCTAGTCAGCCCCGTTGAGCCTAAACATGAAACTTTTTCTTTGACACCCTATATTCCCACACTTGTGCCATAAGTAAAAATGTGAAATAGTTGGAATAGAATGTGTTAAAAAAAAAGACAAAAAGAGTGAACAAGTTTAATGCACCCCAATAAAAAAGTAATAAGAAATAGGCAAAAGCCTAAGTTTGGGGGTGCTTGTTATTATAATACACTTCACTCTCCCAAAACAAAAGAGGGAAAAATAGATTTGAAGGGAAGAAAAGAAATCAAAAGAAAAGGGAAATATTGAAAAGCTAAAGAGCTTATGGTACACAAAAATGAGCCTAAATGCCTATTTTTACCTACCCATGCCTAAGCCTACATTACAACCCTGAAAAGTCCTGAAGATCTCTTATATGCATATCCATGATTAGTGGAGAATAGCAAGTAAACATGCCATAGGATTTTTGAAATTAACATGCATGATTTAGTATTTTGACTTCCATTAAGTATGATAAAAATGAGTTTGTGAAATATCTAGCTTAATGTGTTTAGAATGCTAAAATTTCATGTTATATGTTCCTGCATATTATTCTGTCAACCTTCATGTTTTTCTAAGTAACATCAATGCAGCAAAGTGATCAATGTCATTGAGTCTTTCTATTTTCTTTTTCCTTGAGTCTTTATTTCTTTCTTTTGATCTTTGCTCGAGGGCGAGCAAATGTTAAGTTTGGGGGTATTTGATCGGTGTATTTTATATACACTTTTTGAGTCATTTTTAGTGAGTCTTTTGTCCTTTTCTGTACAAATATGTGTCGTCTTAGGATAGATTTTCTTTCTTTTGAGTCAAATTGGTTAAAGTGGCTCTTTGGCGGAAAAGGAGCGAAAAGAGGGCAAAAATGGAGGTTCCAGAGCTCGAAATGCGAGAAAGTGGCGAACCAGGCACGGACACGGGCCAGCGCCGCGGCGCCTCCAGCCAGCAGGGCCAGGCGCCCCGGCGCCCAATGTTCAGAAGCTTGCAGAAGTTCCAGCGCCGCGGCGCCTCTAGACAGCAGAGTTGCAGCGCCGCGGCGCCTAATCATCAGAGAGTTGCAGAACTTCCGGCGCCGCGGCGCCGACGCGGGAAAAATCAGGGTTTTGAACGAATTATGGGTCAGGCCTGAAGGAAAACCTTAATGTCGGTTTGGAGGCTATAAAAAGAGAACCCTAGGCAGTTTTTAAGGGTTCCCTTCTTGCCAATAACACAACACATCTTGGAGTTCAAGATTGGAGACCATTCTTTAGTAATTTCTTTTCTTTCTTTTACTTTATTTTCAGTTTTATGTTGGATATTGAATTAGTTCTTGTCATGTCTATGGCTAGGAACTAATTCTAATATAGGGCTTTCCATGTCAATTCACTTGAACCTTATTTTATGAATTAATGCATGTTTATGGTTGTTCTTCTTATTGTTGAGATTTATCCAATAGATGATTTGATTGCTTGGTAATTACTTGATCATTATTTATATGATTTCTAACCGAAATCCGAAAGGGGAGGTTGTGACTATGTTGTAGTTGGGTAGACATAGGTCGAATTGAGGATGAAAATACCTCAATTACTTGTGTAGCATTAATAAGGATTTTTGTTCTTAATCCTCCTCTAGAGTCATCCTTATCACCGAAAGGTAGAAAGGAGTTGTACTGGGGTTGAGTGTTTATATAGCCTTAACGGGAGTATAAAACGGATTAGTAAACCTGCTATCTCCAATAGAAGAAGAACCATAATTAATTGCATTAATAAGTAATATAAGCGGATAGTTGAGGAGATTTGGAAGCCCTATTTCCCTCATTACTGAAGTAAACAACATTGTTAATTAGTTTTATAATTATTAGTTATAAACAACAAATCAATATTCGGTCACCAAATAGATAACAAAGAATAGAAGTTGGTAATTGAGCACTAATTCCTGAGGATGATAACTCGGTCTTCAAAGACTATATTACTTGACTCGACAACGTGCACTTGCGTTAAAGTGTGTGCATAAATCGCGCATCAAGAACCGTACCAAAAGTCAAGCCTCCGGAGAAATGGAGCTTCTGACACCTGATCAAAGATCCTAAGAATGAGGATCCACCACCTGTTTACCCTACTGCGGCGATTTAACGCACCCGAGAAGGGTCGACACAATATGTACCAAGTATGTAAAACTGAAGAAAATACTGTAATACTATCATAAGTCTAAATAAAGCTGGAGTCATGGGTGATAATCAAATTACAGTGCACTGTGCCTTACTAACAATGAGAGTAACAAGTATAAACTTTACTGCATAAAAATAGGAGGCTCATGATCAAAACAGGGTCCCTCGCCCATAGTATCATTAAGCAATCCTACTCCTGGGACTATTTCACCCGCATAAGTCCTGTGGACCCACATGAGGTCATCCGCCTCGCATAAGACTATTTCACGCGCATGGGACTATTTCACCCGCATGGACCCGGTGGTCCCGCATGAGTACAAACGCCGCACTCGTATCATGGGTAGCAAATCCATGGAATAAGTAGTAACCCGGGGTCTACCCCGTAATAATATATAATCTAGCAAAACCGGCTATCATACATAACATAAGCGCTACCGGCTTATCATAACATAAGAAAGTTAAGAAATCCCCTAACTTCTTAATAACATTATTAATATATCCTCTCATTTTAGTTTACTTAAGGCACTAACATGTCATTTAAGAGAAAATCCGGGAATTCAACCCAAGTACCACGTACCTCTAACCTTTTAAGAAAGGACTCCTTTTTATATAAAACTTCCAAGATACTAATAACCGTAGTATCAAGTCACGACTACGTTTCAAGACAAGTCACATTTCCTTTTAGAAATATAGTAGGCTTCTAAATCAAGTGACTTCTTTTCTTTTAAAACCTTAGGCAATTGATGCCTTAAAATCAAATTGTCTTTCACAAATTCAAATCATTTATCCGTACTTATTTTACTTAGAGTAAATCTTTCTTTGTTAACCTTCCATAAAGCTAATATAACCAACTTCCCATAAAGTCGTTATATTAACTTTATACATTAGTCAAATATATTTCCCTAAATCCAAGGGACTTATACTTTTAAAACGACACAAATATCATATACTTAAAATACTTCAAGTCCCTTAACTTTGAAAACTTAGGACATCCTTAATACTTTTTAAATAAGTGAGTTAATCCCCTTACTCACCAAACTTGGCCATCCTTAAAAGCAAGTAAGAGACATCAAAGTCTTGTACGTCTACCGTACTATATAAGTGCAACTACTCATGCTCAAGAGATAGGAAAGTTCCACATACCTCTTCGGGTCAATCCACTCGCAAGTTCAATATACCGCACGTAGTATGTCAACCTATAATGACCATAATACGTCCATTAGCATCTATCTTCAATGTAGAACATTCTAACTGAAAAGTCCCTTATTCCTACGGAAAATTGTACAGCACTTCCTTTGTTTCTACATACTTTGCCACCTTTTTCAAGGCCGAATTCAATAACCAAACGCGCCACTTTTAAGGCTCAACATGCAGTTAACAAATAGGGGATTACACGCCTACTAGACGTGTAAAATTCCGCCCCACAATTGATATCAAACTAGTACCAACTACAAGGTCCAATTCGGCAACTTTGAGGTATAACAACATAAATTCTTATCCAATTCCTTTTTAATCCAAATTCTTATTCAATTCCTACATGCAATATATCTAAAGGCAATATTGACAACTACAAGTCCTTTCTTCCATACATGCAACACAATTTTTCTTAAAGAAATGAACGGATTGTTACCTTGGAGTTTTCCCAAATTAGTCCAACAAATTTCACTTGCATTCCTTCCACAATCACCTCCACAAACCTCCTACAAGCTTGTCAACATTTTCCTTTTTGCCACCTTTTCTAAAATTTCCCTAGGCTTTGGTTTCTTCTTGAATTTCTAGAGAGAAGGGAGATGAATTTTAGAGAGAAGGAAGAGAGATTTTTAGAGAGAGGGAGGTTTTTCAAGAATGACCAAGTCTTCAAGACTTGGTCAATATAGGACATGCACATAATCAGATGGGGGGGGGACACTTGTCACCCACCCATGGCCTCTTTTTAAAAAAAACAATTCTGATTTTTCCCCCAGATTCGCAGAAACCCGCCGCGGCGCTGAAACCTCTGCAAACTTCCAGCTCTTCCGGCGCCGCGGCAACTTCCGGTGATTTTGATTATCCGCGTAGCCTGCATCCGGCGCGGCCACTGGCCCCGACGAGAATACTTCGCCGATCACAAGACCGAACTTGTACATTCCATAACTTTCTACTTTGATGTCCTATCGACGAACAGTTGTTTGCGTTGGGAACTAGACTCAACGAACTACGTACTAGGCCTTTGAACCACCTACGAACTCCCAATGTAACGGGACATAAACCGCCTCAAAATTGACTAACAACTCGTACGAAACATTCCGTCAACCCATCATTCTAAAATTTAAGTCTCAATTCCTTTCATATGTTCTCATAGGCATCACCTGAACTACGGGGTGTAACACATGACATGCGTGATAATAACAAACCTGACCAACACTTCCAAGACGCCAAAATGGCAAGTCTCGGCCTCAACACCATATCTATCACATACACATCTTATTTTCCATTTCTTCCAACATAAATTCATCCCTTAAACATAAAAATAAGTAATATCCAATTACTGCGAAGGAAGAAGAATCATTACCTCATTTTTAGCCTCAAAAACGTCCAAAACAGTCCGGGGGGTATATGGTCTGAAGTTTTCGTTTCGCTCCCCTTCTTCAAGTTCCAATCACATATATGTGACCCCTATGAACTTATACACCTCTTCACTTTGTATTTTACTTCCAAAAAGTCGACGGAACTCCTAGAGTTTCACCCTCTATTCTCTGCCAACACATGATTCTTGGGGTTTAAGGGGTTATCTTTACTCAGTACACCATTAGGGGTCTTAGCCTTGAGTTTGAGGATTTATCATCAAATATTGAACAATTTTGGTCTCCAATTTGGGCCCTTGGCCGAGAGCTCATCAAGAGAAAGAGATGGGATTTTTGGCTAAGTGTTAAGTCTTGCAAGTCTCTCTATGTATATATAGATGTATACCAAGTGTAGCAAGACAAGTGGAGTGGGACTCACATGGCCCACTTGTCTCCAAATATCTTGCCAAGTCTCCAAAATATCTAAGGTCAAATAGTCAAAGTCTTCCAAGACCAAGACAAGTAGGGGGTGCCACGTATCACCCTCCCATTGGTCTAAAATATTTTCATCCCCCAAAATATCCATAATTTGTCAAATTATCGAAAATCTTGTGGGACCCACAAAATCGTAAAATTTCTCGGGTGGGCCCCACATGACCAAATACGAAACTAGAAAATTCAAAACCTCAATATATTCTACTAATCCCATATACCAAATATGAGAACCAAATTCTATTTAATAAGCCTTTTTCCTTCACGAGGTTCTGAGATTTTTCTGGAATTTTCATTCTTTCCAAAATTCAAATCTCATTTCCTTACGTGCGTTCTTATCTCAATCTCTTGGAAATACGGGGTGTAACACAACAGGACAACCATATATACAACTCCCGCAAGTCCAACCCACATATGAATACAGACCTCTAAGAGATTGGACAATAAACTATGACGGGACAAGGCCCCGCCGTACCCCTGAATATACATAAGCCTGTAATAGCAAAAATGTACCAAAATGACTAGACTCCGGAATAATGGAGCTATCTCAACAGCTAAGCAAGGATCCTAAGAACGCGGATCAGCCAACTGAGTATCTATACTTGCGGGCATGAACGCACTCGGTGGGTCAAGATAATCAGTATCAAGTATGTAAACATAATATACAGTAATTAAAATCATAACTAGCCAAAGAATGACAGGGACAAGTATGAGAATCAAATACCAGATCCAACCGTGCCATATAAAATATAACCATCTGTACCTTTTTTTAAAAGTGAGAGTCATGTCAACATCATGGGACGCCGGTCCATATACTTATCAAATGTATATACACAAATATATATATATATATATATATATATATATATATATATATATATATATATATCGTTGTCATGGATCGTGAAACCCGTCCCAATAAATATATAAGTGTTGTGGATCATGCAACCCGTCCCAATAAATATATAAGTATTGCGGATCGTGCAACCCATCCCAATATATGTATACAAGTGTTGCGTATCGTGCAACCCGTCTCAATAAATATACATATAACTATCATGGCAACCTTGTGCAATTTAAATCACCTTTTGACTCTCAATAACAGCATCTTTAAAATGAACTTTCATTTTAGAAAAACCAAGGCACTATCATACCTTTCATTTATAAAACCCCAAGATACTAGCACTCGTAGCATCAAAGCACTTTCACCTTTAAAATCAAGTCACTTACACTTTTAAACTCAAGTAACTTACACTTTCAAAATCAAGTCACTTATTCTTTTCAAATCAAGTCACTTATTCTTTTCAAATCAAGTAACTTATACTTTCAAAATCAAGTAACTTATACTTTTAAAATCAAGTCACTTATTCTTTTCAAACCAAGTAACTTATACTTTTCAAATCAAGGCACTACCACCTTATGTACCACATGAAATCTAGATTCATTTAAAACACGTACGTCCACCGTACACTCATTTTATAAAAGTCATGCCAAGGTAGATTCAATGGAATAGATAGAATAACTTCTATTTTAGAAAACCCAAAGTACTATCAATGGAATCTATCATTAAGGATTAAGATCCAATAAAACAATGTACGTCCGCCGTACAATCTTTCCTTTATAAAATCAAGTCATGAATCATCAAGGATTAGAATCCAGTAAAACTATGTACGTCTGTCGTACACTTACTTCATATAAACATGTCAAAAGAAGAAAGGATAGTTCACATACCTTAAAGGCTATACCGACTTGACAACTAGAATACGTCTCAAGTAGTACTTCAACCTATAATGACAATAACACGTCTATTAATCCCATGATACTAGTATACACTTATACTACATAATGAATCTCCTTTCGTATAAAAATTCGGGCAGCACTTCCCATATTTATACATACTTTTCCACCTTATAAATAAGGTCAATAACATCAATAACCAAGCACCAATTAAGGGAACAACCAAAACAACAACCAAGGTGATTCACACACCTATTTCTCACATAAAACAACCCCTTAATCCCTACTAAAATAGTCCACGAAAACAGTCCATATTTCATCAACAATGAGGGTAGAATATGAAGCCTTTCTACACCTTTATTCCTTTAGGACATGCATTAGCAATTACCATATTTAAACATGCATATTGGTGGCTGAATTTCCAGAATTCCAACGCCACAAAACAATCCCTAAAACTGCACAACAATGTCTCACAGTTTCATGCAGTTTTCCGGTCAACTACTACAACCAAAGTCCTTTCCATAACTTCTTATAATCCAATTCAAGTTCCAATACTTTTATATAAGCCATATCAAATTATCAACAACAATATTACTTCATTTTAACATGCAATAGGTGATGATAAGATCAACAATAACCAACGAATCCGACAATCGCCAAAACTGTCCAGTTTCGACTATCATGCCAAAACCTGCGACATGTGTTTCTTATTCTCCTTTTCACTTAACATAAGTTCATCTATCAATTACAACATTATGTAACTTCTAATTACTTCAAGAGGAAGAAGAAATATTACCTTATTTTGAGCTCAAAATAATCCACAAGTCTCGGCAATATCACCCTGTTTTGCACCACTTCTTCACGTTACAATCACACACACGTATCCTCTACAAGCTTGTAACTATCTTGCTTTTATGTTTTACCTCTAAAAAGTTCATCAACAAGCTTAGGGTTTCAAGATCTTTTCTTGCCAAAACCGTGACTTACTATATTGCAAGGTTAACTTGGCTTAGAATTTGGTTAAAGTGCTTAATCTTGCAAAATAACTTACACTTGTTCTTCACTTTTTCTATGAATTTTGAGAGCTTGAAAGAGAAGGTCGATATAAGGGTTTGAAGAGATGAAGATAATATGTTCTAAGTCTTTCATGACTTGTAAAGCTTTGCATACATATAAGTGTATACATAGCACAAGTGGAGCGGACCCTTGAAGCTCCATTTGTCCACTTGCCTTCACACAAATATCTCACACTTAGCCATATATCTCTATACGATGGCTTCATATCCATATACCAAAACTTAATTAATCTAACACTTAATCCATAATTGTTACACCCTGTAAGTCCAGGACATGTTTAAGAGAATGTACGTAAGGAACTCAAGACTTGAAAAGGGTACGAAAGGAAGAATTATTGTTCCGACGGAAAATCTTCCGAACGTCAGAAAGGAGAAATGTTCGTTGGTGAGAATTAGATTCTCAAAATGCATTATTTGAAGAGTATGGAACTTATTAACATTATGGAAATTTATTTTTACGGATTTGGTCATGTGGGGCCCACCCGAGGAATTTTTACGTTTTGTGGCCCACGAGAGGTTCTAAATTTTATGGACGACTGGGAGGGCGACACGTGGCACCCCCCCCCCCCCCCACAATAGTCTTGGACGAAAATTTCAAGGATAGAATGGTCATTTGACCATTGTATAGATGAGCAAGTCTTCAGTATTGCTTGATTATTTTGACTAAGTCAAAAGTCAAGAGAGCTTGATAATATTGACCACATCCTAGCCTTCCATTTGTATTTATCCTAGCCTTTGATTTATTTATATATACTACTACTACTACTACTACTACTACTAGTAGCAAGACATCCCACACTTAGAAAAATTAGCCAAGAACTTGTGTGTTCTTTTAGGAAGCTCTCGGCTTTGAGGCATCTCCCACACAAAAAATTTCAATTGTTGTCCATTATTCACAAGACTTTAACCCAAGGTCCCTAAGGGTATTGTAAGGATATCTCAATAGAAAGATCCCGGAAAACCCGCATTTTTACGTTAGTCGCAAGGCGAAAACCCAAGGTGTTCTTCAACTTTGAAGTTGGAAATAGAAGAGGAGTTTTCAAGCTTCTAAGGGTTGAAAATAGCGGATTGAACGTCAAGAAAGGAGTTGGAGTTGCTAAGGATCGACTTAGGGTTTTGGATCATTTTGAGCTTAAGGAGGTAATAATCTCCGTCTTGCTATTAAAATTCAAGATTTCATGTTGTAGTAGTTAGAAATTATCATGTGGATTATATTATGAATAATGATATGTGTTATGGAATATTTGGATGGAATCCGAAAAGTTGCATGATTTAGCCTTTAAGATTGTAATTCAATTTAGTTACTAGTTTAGTCGTCGCATGTTATCTAAAGAATTGATTAAGGTGGTTATAATTGATAAGTTGTTTATGACTATATAACATGTTAGACCTAAGAAGTTGGATTGAAAAAGAATTGGAAAGGACTTTGTGTTATTGAATAAGTTAGCCGAGAATGGCCTTGATTAAGGACTTAGTTGGTATTAATTGTGGGGCGGAATTTTACACGTATTGTAAGGCGTGTAATCCTCTTTGATTGGTTGTTGTATTGAGCCTTAAATGTGGCGTGTTTTGTTATTGAATTCGGCCTTGAAAAAGGTGGCAAAGTATGTAGAAACAAAGGAAGTGCTGTCCGATTTTCCGTAGAATTTAGTGACTTTGCACTTAGAATATTCTACGTTTGAAGCTAGAGGTTTAATGGACGTATTATGGTCATTATAGGTTGAAGTACTAAGTATAGCGTATTCTACTTGAAGGATGGAATAACTATCAAGGTTGAGGTACTTTGGAGCATTTTGCTATTTGTCGATAATCGTCGCGAGGTATGTGAACCTCTTCCTTCTTTTTGACATGATTCTATGTATGGAATATACATGTAGTACTATTTCATGATTCCTTCTACTCTTAGAAGTTAAGAGGTATGTATGTTGATTTTACTCGCAGAAAGGTTATGTCTAAGTTATCCTAAGTTCTTACCAAGTCTTATGGGGATGTTGGTAAAGAGTCGCAGAGGTATTTGGAGCCAAGTTGACTTGGCTAAGTTACGCACAAATGAGAATAAGTATCGAACAAGCCACCGCAACGCGTTAATAAAGGAAAATGTAATGACAATCAATTAAGTTAAAATGAGTAGAATTCTCCATCTGCATAGAAGCTAAGATAAGACAAAATTGTATTACATTTTCTAGATCATGGCTACTTGATTAAGATCGTTATAAATAAGTATAACTTATTCACAACGCACCAAAGTATATGTTACTTAATTTATAAGAATTTACCTATGAAGTGTTAAGACTATGAACCTCAAATTTTTAAAAGGTTAAGGGACTTTATTTTTCAAGTTATGGGACTTGATTCTTAAAGGAAGAAATGAATTGATTTAAAAGTATAGAATACTTGATTTGGAAAGTATTGATTTCTTGCCATTCTAAAGTTAAGAAACTTGTTTTCTTAAAAGTTAAGAGACTTGAAGTATTTTGAAAGCTATGTGATTTGATTTGAAAGTATAAGTCTCTTGGTTATAAAAGGAATGAATTTGTCCAAGACATAAAGAGTTATAACGGCTTTATGGGAAGTTGGTTATAACAACTTTATGGAAGATTAAAAGAATGGTTTTCTTCAGTAATGTAAGCAAAGAAATGATTTGAAATAAAGAAGGGCAAATTGTTTTAAAGGTATCAATTGCTTAAAGGTTTTTAAGAAAGAAGTCACTTGATTTAGAAGCCGGTAAATGTATTTCTAAAAAGGTATTGTGACTTGTCTTGAAAAGTAGACATGACTTGATACTACGGTTGTTAGTATCTTGGAAGTTTCATTTGAAAAAGAGTCATTCTAAAGGAGTAGAGGTACGTAGTACGTTGGGTTAAATTCTCAGAATTTATATGACTTTATCGCGTCCCAGAAATGGGCCGGGCAGTATACCTTTATGGGCAGCCTATATGACATTATTGCGTCCCAGAAATGGGTCGGGCAGTATACCTTTATGGGCAGACTATATGACATTATCGCGTCCCAGAAATGGGTCGGGCAGTATACCTTTATGGGCAGACTATATGACATTATCGCGTCCCAGAAATAGGTCGGGCAGTATACCTTTATGGGCAGACTATATGATATTATCGCGTCCCAGAAATGGGTCGGGCAGTATACCTTTATGGGCAGGCTATGTGACTTTATCGCGTCCCAGAAATGGGCCGGGCAGTATACCTTTATGGGCAGACTATGTGACTTTATCGCGTCCCAGATTGGGTGGCAAGATAAAGCGCCTCCATAAAGGGCCGAATTATGTTATGCAAGGTAAGTAAGTTATATGGTAATGAACTTGACGGTTTTTCTTGAGCATGTACGTAAGAATGTGACTATAACTTTTATGTAAAAATGGGAAAAGATAATAAGGTACGATTAAGTTCACGAGATGGAAATGACACGGTAGGATCTGGTATTTACCCTTTTTATACTTGCCCCTGTCATTCTTTTGTACAGTTATGATTTGTTTACTGTACCTTATTTTCCGTTCCATATTCGGTACGGTTATCGACTTTCGGGCCGCGTTCATGTCCGCAGTTTAGGTACGATTGTGGATCCGCGAGCTTAGGATCTGGTTCAAGATTTCGAGATGGTTCCAATGTTCCGAGTTGTCATGGCTATGTATATTCGTGGTACGCGGGCCTTGTCCGTCGCCATAGTATTGTTCAAATCTTAGAGGTCTGTATTCATCCGCAATTTGGATGGCTAGAGTTGTTTTTATATTGTTAAACAGTGTAGACCCTTTCGGATAATTTTTATGTTATGGCAGCTTTATCGGCTTGGCCTTGGTTTAAAAAAAAAGATGTGTTATTTATCTTCCGCAGTTTATTATGTTGTATGATTAGAAGGGTGCCCAGGTAGGGCACCGCGCTTCGGTGGTCGTGACAAAAGTGGTATCGAGCGATTAGTCCTCGAAAAGTGTCTACGCACCGTGTCAGTAGAGTCTTGATTATCGGTGTGTGCGCACCACATCTATAATCGTGAGGCTGCAGGACATTTAGGATTGGTTTCCATTCTTCTCCTCTCGAGATCGTGCGATAGCCGTGTCGTTAGGGTTGTCTCTCCCTAACGAGTTATGTTGATCGCACGGCGAGAAAGCGCATGACCCGGGAAGGACTATGTGGATTGTGTATCCGGTTGGTAATGATTGTAGTATAGTTGGTATTGTGACATACAAACTACGGAATTATGTATGAGTGGTCGACGTGTTGCCTAGAATGATTGTAGATTACCAAGAGTTGGTAAAGACCAACTAGATCACGGAAGGTATGGAACAGTTAATGAATTCTCGCCAAGGTCTTATGTTTTATTTTGGGATGATTGGGAAAGGATGAACTGCCTGATAAGGCAGTGGACCCTTAAGAAGTCATGTTAAGAAACTTAATGGAATGTCGTGTTAATAGAATAAGCTACGTAGTATGCGTAAGAGGATTGTACGGATGAGAGATCCGTATAGTAAGTAAGGGTTGTTGTGATCAAGCGACACGATTATGGTATTATGAGAAGTTTTGTACCCGCACGGGGATCGTAAGAGGTAGGCTTGGAGCATGGAAATTGCGAGCCTAAGAATATTGATGACCGAGACCTTAGATGTACAAGGTCTTCTGCAGAAAGATTTATTATAGACCAAGAATAAGAGTTAAGTGCGACGCGGTGGGGCGGTGAGGACTGTGCGGGTCGCCCCATAGCCTGAAATGGAGTGGGATCAGTTGGTAGTAGTTCCGCTACGTGACAGGGTCACGAGGGTGCAAGGCCCAAGTCTAGTTAATTGTTTTACGGGTTCGTGGACGCGTTCCACCGGAACCAGGTTGTGAGAGCCGGAAATGGCCTTATGTTGTTTAAAAGAGTGACTCCAAAAGATTGGGGGCCAGAATCGGTATGGGGGTTATGTATGTATGCTAGTATGAGTTGGAAGTACGGAAAGAGTGCGACCAGTAAGAAGGATAGCAACCAAGTGTAAAGGAATAGAGCCTGAATCCATAAGAACCTTTCGAGGTAACTACACCCGTGAGTGTTTGGGGTGGTAGCTGAGCGGGTATATGAGATTTGCCCGGTGATGATACAGTCGTCAGACCCTAGTAGACCTAGTAGAGATGATTACGACAGACTTTGAGGTCATTATGAGTATGGACTAGTTGGCTTCGTGAGTGCCAAGGTTGACATCTTAGTATAAGTATTGTTATGTGGCCATGGGTGGCATATGTTGTATGAAGGGTGTAGTAAAGGGAGACAATGTCGCGCTCTAATTAGATTGGACTCCGAAAGAACATTCGAGGACGAATGTTTCTAAGGGGGGAAGAATGTGTTACACCCCGTATTTACAAGACATGTTTTAAGAACGTACGTAAGAACTCACAAGTGTTAAGATTTGAGACTTGTAAATATTTATCGGAATTATAAAATTTTCGGAAAACGTAATATTATGACGAATGGGAGGGCGACACGTGTCACCCCCCTCCCCTTATGGTGCCTTGGACGAAATTAGGCAAGGTCAAAAGGGTCATTTGACCTTTGCTAGGATGACTAAATCTTGTAACTTGAAGAGCTTGAGATAATTGACTTGGTCAATGGGACCACAAGACTTGATATTTAGTAGAAACTCATCCAAACCTCACAAGTGTTCTAATCCTAACCCTCCATGTTGTTATATAGTCATCCTAAGTAGCAAGACAAGGCATTTACACTTAGAAAAATTTGAAGAACTCTTGTTCTTGCTAAGCTAGGCTCTCGGGTTTGGGTGCTTCAAGGGAGAAAAAAATTTGTTTCTTGTCCATTAAGCTCCACACTTTAAACCAAGGTTCATGAGTGTATTGTAAGTGTATCTCAATAGAAAAATCTCGGAAAAAGATAGTTTTCGTATTAGTCGCAAGGTGAAAACCTAGTTGCTTTTCTAGGTTTTGTTTGGAAGATTGAAGGAAATTGGTTGGTATTGTTCTAAGGGTCTCAAGTAGCGGATTGAAGTGTCTTGAAGAGGCTCTAAGTTGCTAAGGAGCGACTTCGGATTTGGAGTTGGATTAAGATTCGTTGAGGTATAATCTTGTCTCTTAAAAGTGTTACAAGATTATATATATTGTTTGTTGTTAGCTTTACATGTTGCTAGCATGAAGTTTATATGTTGAAGTTTGATAAGTATTATGGATTGATTGTAGCCTTAAATCCGAAATGTCATTTAAGCCATGTGAAGTTGGATTACAATTTGGTCGTTATTAGAATCGTCGCATGTTACTTACTTGAAGATTATAGTAGTTATAATCGATTGCGACTTGATATCATGTTATGCTAACAACTTGGATTGAAATGGAAATCGGATAAGAATTGGTATTGTTGCATCTCAATGTGGCCGAATTGGACTAGTAGTTTGTATTAGTTTGATATCGTTTGTGGGGCGGAATTTTACACGTCTAGTAGGCGTGTAATCCCCTATTGTTAATTGCATTGTTGGGCCTTAAATGTGGCGTGTTTGGTTATTGGATTCGGCCTTGAAAAAAGTGGCAAAGTATGTAGAAACAAAGGAAGTGTTGTCCGATTTTCCGTAGAATTTAGAGACTTAGCACCTAGAATATTCTACGTTTGAAGTAAGAGGTTAATGGACGTATTATGGCAATTATAGGTTGAAGTACTAAGTATAGCGTATTCTACTTGAAGGATGGAATAGCTATCAAGGTGGAAGTACTTTGGAGCATTTTGCTACTTGTCGATAATCGTCGCGAGGTATGTGAACCTCTTCCTTCTTTTGGAATGATTCTATGTATGGAATATACATGTAGTAATATTTCATGTTCCCTTCTACTCTTAGAAGTTAAGAGGTAGGTATGTGATTTACTCTATGTAAAGGTTATGTCTAGGTTATCCTAAGTTCTTGCCAAGTCTTATGGGGGATGTTGGTAAGAGTCGTTAGGAGGTATTTGGAGTCAAGTGGACTCGGCTAAGTTACGGCACAAATGAGAATAAGTATCGAACAAGTCATTGCAGCGTTAATAAAGGAAAATGTAATGACAATCAATTATATTAAAATGAGTAGAGTTCTCCATCTGCATAGAAACTAAGATAAGACAAAATTGTATTACATTTTCTAGATCATGGCTACTTGAATAAGATCATTATAAATAAGTATAACTTATTCACAACGCACCAAAGTATATGTTACTTAACTTATAAGAATTTACGTATGAAGTTTTAAGGCTATGGATCTCAAATTCTTAAAAGTTAAGAGACTTTATTTTTTCAAGTTATGGGACTTGATTCTTAAAAGAATAAATGAATTGATTTTCAAGTATAGAATACTCGATTTGGAAAGACTTGATTTCTAATGTTAAGAAACTTGTTTTCTTAAAAGGTAAGAGACTTGAAGTATTTTGAAAGCTATGTGATTTAATTTGAAAGTATAAGTCTCTTGGTTATAAAAGGAATGAATTTGTCTAAGACATAAAGAGTTATAACGGCTTTATGGGAAGTGGTTATAACAACTTTATGGAAGATTAAAAGAATGGTTTTCTTCAGTAATGTAAGCAAAGAAATGATTTGAAATAAAGAAGGGCAAATTGTTTTAAAGGTACCAATGGCTTAAGGTTTTTAAGAAGAAGTCACTTGATTTAGAAGCCGGTAAATATATTTCTAAAAAGGTATTGTGACTTGTCTTGAAAGGTAGATATGACTTGATACTATAGTTGTTCAGATTCGGAAGTTTTATTTGAAAAGGGTCTTTCTAAAGGAGTAGAGGTGCGTAGTACGTTGGGTTAAATTCCCGGATTTTATATGACATTATCGCGTCCCAGAAATGGGCCGGGCAGTATACCTTTATGGGCAGACTATATGACATTATCGCATCCCAGAAATGGGTCGGGCAGTATACCTTTATGGGCAGACTATATGACATTATCGCGTCCCAAAAATGGGCCGGGCATTATACCTTTATGGGCAGACTATATGACATTATCGCGTCCCAGAAATGGGTCGGGCAGTATACCTTTATGGGCAGACTATGTGACTTTATCGCGTCCCAGATTGGGCCGGGCAGTATAGGCGTCCCTCCATAAAGGGCCGGATTATGTTATGTAAGGTAAGTAAGTTATATGGTAGTGAACTTGATGATTTTCCTAAGTATGTACGTAAGAAAGTGACTATAACTTTTATTGAAAAAAATGGGAAAAGATAATGAGGTACGATTAAGTTCACGAGATGGTAACGACATGGTAGGTTCAAGTATTTACTTTTTTTATACTTACCCCTGTCATGCTTTTATACAGATATGTTTTGTTTCATCGCACTTATTTCCGTTCCATATTCTGCACTGTTGCATCGACTTCTTCGGGGCTGCGTTCATGCCCGCAGGTATTAGGTGCACAGGTTGGTGATCCTTGCTCTTAGGATCTCGGTTCAGTTTTTGGGAAAAAGCTCCATTTGCTCCGAGGCTTATCTCTTGGTACGGCTTCCCGAGGTTGTAGATTCACGTGTATTCGTGGTATGGCCCTGTCCCACCACTGTTGTTATGTAAAAACTCTTAGAGGTCTGTAGTCACATATTGTGGGTCAGTTTGTAAAGGAAATTAGGCGACTGCTTCGGTTGTATATGTATGTCCAGGAAGGTAGCCCCATCGGCTAACCTGTTGTTTTTATTTCTGTTGAGTTATTTTATAAGTTTCATGTATGTTCCGCTGATTATCTCTGATGTATACCTGTAAGGGTGCCTGTGTAGGTACTGGCCATGCGGGCGGGTCGGTCGTGACAAAAGTGGTATCGAGCGCTTAGTCCTGAAAGTGTCTGCACCGTATACAGTAGTCTTGATTATCGGTGTGTCAGGCACCACATCTATAATCGTGAGGTCGCAGGACATTTAGGATTGGTTTCCATTCTTCTCTCGAGATCGCAAGAGAGTCGTCTTATTAGGTTGAATCCTCTCCGACCTATTCTTATGAAAGCTTATGCCTCCACGAAGGGCGACCAGGCCCGAGGCAAGGCAGCGAGGAGCCGCATGCGGTACTCAGAGGGTTACACGAACTCGTACGCACTATGCACGAGGTAAGAGGCGGTCGACGAGTTCATCCACGCCGCAAGATTAGAGAGCCGAGAACGCAGGAGCTCCAGAGGTTCCCAGACTCGAGCCTCCAGCCCCACGGCCAGAGTATAGAGACTACGGAGCAGATCACTATTGACTAGCATAGTGGTAGGCGGCAAGGCGAGCGGTGTAGCTAACCCTAGAGCCGGCGGCCATGGATTCAGATTTTACGGTTGTCATCCACCCGAAGTTTTATGGTTCGAGGTCCGGCGAGGATCCGCAGGAGTTCATTCGGCAGCCTACAACGACTATGCAGTTCTTAGGGCTTGGATACGAGTTCGTTATGCTAGCCTCTACCGTTACGCGATATTGCGTTGAATCGTTCGAGTCATGAGCCGCCGAGAGGTGAGGATGCTCTTCCACCGCTGGGAGGAGTTCACAGAGGCCTTCATGGATCACTTTTTGCCTCCTGAGATGAGGAGAGCCCGTGTAGATAGATTTTTGACCTTTAGGCAGAATGGGAGGACTATCGCGAGTACACCGAGTTTGACTCTTGGCCAGTACGCACAACATTGTAGCAGATACGGCGATAGAGTTCATCGTTATGTGATGGGCTAGACCCATATGATTATCGTGATGTCAGGGTGGCTCTTCACCGGTATGGACATTGCTAGATGCAGCCTATGCGCAGGGATAGAGGATAGAGAGAGGAGGATCGATTGACTCGAGCCACCAAGAGGCCGTGACAGCAGGTCTCAGGCGCTGAGGCGACACTCAAAGCGAACTAGGTCTACATTGCGCCAAGACCGAGTGCTCCTCCACGCTTTTCGGCGGGGTTTTACAACTCGAGAACGCAGGGCCGGCCAGTCTCTAGAGCTTCAGAGTCTCGTGGAGATGGGGTTCCAATCGAGGCCACATTTGCCTCAACGCGCCATGATGTGGTAGGTTACATTCTGGGGTATGTCGCACAGACGGTGCTTGTTTTTCTTGTGGTCGTCAGGCCATATGTTAAGAGAGTGTCCTTATAGAGGGTCTGGTGGACAACACCGCTTCATCGGATCAGGGCGGGTTCTTCGCCTTCAATAGCTAGACAGGAGGTTCATGCACCGACAGGCCGTGGCAGAGGTCGTGGTGGGAGTTCCCAGTTTTAGCGGTCCTTTGAACCGCCTATATGATTTCAGGTATGTCTTTGGCCCCTTAGAAACTTGTATGCATTATAAAGTTGTGGTATGTTTAAATGTCATGAACATATTATATTGAGACTATGTATATGCTAGAAAGAGTTGGAAGTACGAAAAGATAATCTCTTTTGGGCTTATGATGGACGGATATGCGTGTGCGAGGTATTAGGGCCATGTGTGGCATTATTGGTATGTCGGGGTTGTGAAAGGAAACTATGTCGCTAATTATAAGTTTGACTCCGAAAGAACATTCGGGGACGAATGTTTCTAAGGGGGGAAGAATGTTACACCCCGTATTTACAGGACATGTTTTAAGAACGTACGTAAGAACTCACAAGTGTTAAGATTTGAGACTTGTGAAAAAATGTCGGAATTATGAAATTGTCGGAAAACGTAATATTGTGACGAATGGGAGGGCGACACGTGTCACCCCCCTTATGGTGCCTTGGACGAAATTAGGCAAGGTCAAAAGGGTCATTTGACCTTTGCTAGGATGACTAAGTCTTGCAACTTGAAGAGCTTGAGATAATTGACTTGGTCAATGGGACCACAAGACTTGATATTTAGTAGAAACTCATCCAAACCTCACAAGTGTTCTAATCCTAACCCTCCATGTTGTTATATAGTCATCCTAAGTATCAAGACAAGGCATTTACACTTAGAAAAATTTGAAGAACTCTTGTTCTTGCTAAGCTAGGCTCTGCCTGGGTGCTTCAAGGAGAAAAAATTTGTTTCTTGTCCATTAAGCTCCACACTTTAAACCAAGGTTCATGAGTGTATTGTAAGTGTATCTCAATAGAAAAATCTCGGAAAAAGATAGTTTTCGTATTAGTCGCAAGGTGAAAACCTAGTTGCTTTTCTAGGTTTTGTTTGGAAGATTAAAGGAAATTGGTTGGTATTGTTCTAAGGGTCTCAAGTAGCGGATTGAAGTGTCTTGAATAGGCTCTAAGTTGCTAAGGAGCGACTTCGGATTTGGAGTTGGATTAAGATTCGTTGAGGTATAATCTTGTCTCTTAAATGTGTTACAAGATTATATATATTGTTTGGTGTTAGCTTTACATGTTGCTAGCATGAAGTTTATATGTTGAAGTTTGATAAGTATTATGGATTGATTGTAGCCTTAAATCTGAAATGTCATTTAAGTCATGTGAAGTTGGATTACAATTTGGTCGTTATTAGAATCGTCGCATGTTACTTACTTGAAGATTATAGTAGTTATAATCGATTGCGACTTGATATCATGTTATGCTAACAACTTGGATTGAAATGGAAACCGGATAAGAATTGGTATTGTTGCATCTCAATGTGGCCGAATTGGACTAGTAGTTTGTATTAGTTTGATATCGTTTGTGGGGCGGAATTTTACACGTCTAGTAGGCGTGTAATCCCCTATTGTTAATTGCATTGTTGGGCCTTAAATGTGGCGTGTTTGGTTATTGAATTCGGCCTTGAAAAAGGTGGCAAAGTATGTAGAAACAAAGGAAGTGTTGTCCGATTTTCCGTAGAATTTAGAGACTTAGCACCTAGAGTATTCTACGTTTGAAGTAAGAGGTTAATGGACGTATTATAGCAATTATAGGTTGAAGTACTAAGTATAGTGTATTCTACTTGAAGGATGGAATAGCTATCAAGGTGGAAGTACTTTGGAGCATTTTGCTACTTGTCGATAATCGTCGCGAGGTATGTGAACCTCTTCCTTCTTTTGGCATGATTCTATGTATGGAATATACATGTAGTAATATTTCATGTTCCCTTCTACTCTTAGAAGTTAAGAGGTAGGTATGTGATTTACTCTATGTAAAGGTTATGTCTAGGTTATCCTAAGTTCTTGTCAAGTCTTATGGGGGATGTTGGTAAGAGTCGCAGAGGTATTTGAGTCAGTGGACTCGGCTAAGTTACTGACAAATGAGAATAAGTATCGAACAAGCCATCGCAAAGTTAATAAAGGAAAATGTAATGACAATCAATTATATTAAAATGAGTAGAGTTCTCCATCTGCATAGAAACTAAGATAAGATAAAATTGTATTACATTTTCTAGATCATGGCTACTTGAATAAGATCGTTATAAATAAGTATAACTTATTCACAACGCACCAAAGTATATGTTACTTAACTTATAAGAATTTACATATGAAGTTTTAAGGCTATGGATCTCAAATTCTTAAAAGTTAAGAGACTTTTTTTTTCAAGTTATGGGACTTGATTCTTAAAAGAAGAAATGAATTGATTTACAAGTATAGAATACTCGATTTGGAAAGACTTGATTTCTAAAGTTAAGAAACTTGTTTTCTTAAAAGTTAAGAGACTTGAAGTATTTTGAAAGCTATGTGATTTGATTTGAAAGTATAAGTTTCTTGATTATAAAAGGAATGAATTTGTCTAAGACATAAAGAGTTATAACGGCTTTATGGGAAGTGGTTATAACAACTTTATGGAAGATTAAAAGAATGGTTTTCTTCAGTAATGTAAGCAAAGAAATGATTTGAAATAAAGAAGGGCAAATTGTTTTAAAGGTACCAATGGCTTAAGTTTTTTAAGAAGAAGTCACTTGATTTAGAAGCCGGTAAATGTATTTCTAAAAAGGTATTGTGACTTGTCTTGAAAGGTAGATATGACTTGATACTATAGTTGTTAGTATCTGGGAAGTTTTATTTGAAAAAGAGTCTTTCTAAAGAAGTAGAGGTGCGTAGTACGTTGGGTTAAATTCTGATTTTATATGACATTATCGCCCCGAAATGGGCCGGGCAAAGATACCTTTACGGGACTATATGACATTATCGCCCCGTAAATGGGTCGGGCAAGATACCTTACGGGCAGACTATATGACATTATCGACCCAGAAATGGGTCGGGCAGTATACCTTTATGGTCAGACTATATGACATTATCGTGTCCCAGAAATGGGCCGGGCAGTATACCTGTATGGGCAGACTATGTGACTTTATCGCGTCCCAGATTGGGCCGGGCAGTATAGGCGTCCCTCCATAGGGTCAGATTATGTTATGTAAGGTAAGTAAGTTATATGGTAGTGAACTTGATGATTTTCCTAAGTATGTACGTAAGAAAGTGACTATAACTTTTATTGAAAAAAATGGGAAAAGATAATAAGGTACGATTAAGTTCACGAGATGGTAACGACATGGTAGGTTCAGGTATTTACTTTTTTTAAACTTACCCCTGTCATGCTTTTATACAGATATGTTTTGTTTATCGACCTTACTCGCTCCATATTCTGCACTGTTGATCGACTTCTGGGCCGCTCATGCCCGCAGTATTAGGTGCACAGTTGGTGATCCTTGCTCTTAGGATCTCGTCGTTTTGGGAAAAAGCTTCATTTGCTCCGAGGCTTATCTCTTGGTACGGCTTTCCCGAGGTCAGATTCGCAGATTCAGGAATATGGCGGGGCCCTGTCCCGCCACTGTTGTTATGTAAAAACTCTTAGAGGTCTGTAGTCACATATTGTGGGTCAGTTTGTAAAGGAAATGAGGCGACTTCTTCGGTTGTATATGTATGTCCAGGAAGGTAGCCCCATCGGCTAACCTGTTGTTATTTCTATTGAGTTATTTTATAAGTTTCATGTATGTTCCGCTGATTATCTCTGATGTATAATGTAGCGGGTGCCTGTAGTGCACCAGCGGGCGGGTCTGGCCTGGTCGTGACAGAATGTTACACCCCGTAAGTCCAGGACATGTTTAAGAGAATGTACGTAAGGAACTCAAGACTTGAAAAGGGTACGAAAGGAAGAATTGTTTTTCCGATGGAAAATCTTTCGAACGTCAGAAAGGAGAAATGTTCGTTGGTGAGAATTAGATTCTCAAAATGCATTATTTGAAGAGTATGGAACTTATTAACATTATGGAAATTTATTTTTACGGATTTGGTCATGTGGGGCCCACCCGAGGAATTTTTACGTTTTGTGGGGCCCTCGAGGGTTACGAAATTTTATGGACGAATGGGAGGGCGACACGTGGCACCCTCCCACAATGGTCTTGGACGAAAATTTCAAGGATAGAATGGTCATTTTACCATTGTATAGATGAGCAAGTCTTGCTAGGCATTGGCTTGATTATTTTGACTAAGTCAAAAGTCAAGAGAGCTTGATAATATTGACCACATCCTAGCCTTCCATTTGGATTTATCCTAGCCTTTGATTTATTTATATATACTACTACTACTACTACTAGTAGCAAGACATCCCACACTTAGAAAAATTAGCCAAGAACTTGTGTGTTCTTTTAGGAAGCTCTCGGCTTTGAGGCATCTCCCACACAAAAAATTTTCAATTGTTGTTCATTATTCACAAGACTTTAACCCAAGGTCCCTAAGGGTATTGTAAGGATATCTCAATAGAAAGATCCCGGAAAACCCGCATTTTTACGTTAGTCGCAAGGCGAAAACCCAAGGTGCTCTTCAACTTTGAAGTTGGAAATAGAAGAGGAGTTTTTCACAAGCTTCTAAGGGTTGAAAATAGCGGATTGGAACGTCAAGAAAAGGAGTTGGAGTTGCTAAGAATCGACTTAGGGTTTTGAATCATTTTGAGCTTAAGGAGGTAATAATCTCCGTCTTGCTATTAAAATTCAAGATTTCATGTTGTAGTAGTTAGAAATGATCATGTGGATTATATTATGAAGAATGATATGTGTTATGGAATATTTGGATGGAATCCGAAAAGTTGCATGATTTATCCTTTAAGATTGTAATTCAATTTAGTTACTAGTTTAGTCGTCGCATGTTATCTAAAGAATTGATTAAGGTGGTTATAATTGCTAAGTTGTTTATGACTATATAACGTGTTAGACCTAAGAAGTTGGATTGAAAAAGAATTGGAAAGGACTTTGTGTTATTGAATAAGTTAGCCGAGAATGGCCTTGATTAAGGACTTAGTTGGTATTAATTGTGGGGCGGAATTTTACACGTATTGTAAGGCGTGTAATCCCCTTTGATTGATTGTTGTATTGAGCCTTAAATGTGGCGTGTTTGGTTATTGAATTCGGCCTTGAAAAAGGTGGCAAAGTATGTAGAAACAAAGGAAGTGCTGTCCGATTTTCCGTAGAATTTAGTGACTTTGCACTTAGAATATTCTACGTTTGAAGCTAGAGGTTTAATGGACGACATGGTCATTATAGGTTGAAGTACTAAGTATAGTGTATTCTACTTGAAGGATGGAATAGCTATCAAGGTTGAGGTACTTTGGAGCATTTTGCTATTTGTCGATAATCGTCGCGAGGTATGTGAACCTCTTCCTTCTTTTTGACATGATTCTATGTATGGAATATACATGTAGTACTATTTCATGATTCCTTCTACTCTTAGAAGTTAAGAGGTATGTATGTTGATTTTACTTTACGTAAAGGTTATGTCTAAGTTATCCTAAGTTCTTACCAAGTCTTATGGGGGATGTTGGTAAGAGTCGTTAGGAGGTATTTGGAGCCATGTTGACTTGGCTAAGTTACGGCACAAATGAGAATAAGTATCGAACAAGCCACTGCAGCGTTAATAAAGAAAAATGTAATGACAATCAATTAAGTTAAAATGAGTAGAATTCTCCATCTGCATAGAAGCTAAGATAAGACAAAATTGTATTACATTTTCTAGATCATGGCTACTTGATTAAGATCGTTATAAATAAGTATAACTTATTCACAATGCACCAAAGTATATGTTACTAAATTTATAAGAATTTACGTATGAAGTGTTAAGACTATGAACCTCAAATTTTTAAAAGGTTAAGGGACTTTATTTTTCAAGTTATGGGACTTGATGTCACGACCCGACCCCGGATCCGTGACCGGTGCCTTAACCCGGGCACCCTTGTGACACAACATCAGACAGAACCAGCGGAATATAAACTCAAATAAACAACCATAATGATATAAATAGTCTAGCCCAAAATGGCTAACCCAAAAGTACATAAACCAACGCTACATCCTTAAACAAACCAAGTTATGACAAGACTACAGTGCTCTAAGAAGGAGTAACACTATGACGACAGACCCGCCATGCCCCGAATGTACAAAACATCAACAACACCAGGAGAACCATACCAAAAGTCGAGCCTCAAGAAATGGAGCTCTCGACACTGAGTAAAAGATCCTAGGAATGAGGATCTACCACCGCTTCCTTACTGCAGATGTAACGCAAATTTCGGCGAGGGTCGACACAACGTACCAAGTATGTAAACCGAAAATATCAGAGTAATATCATAAGTCAAAAATAAGCCGAGTCATAGATAAAAATCAATTTCCTCAGACCGTGCCTTACTAACAACGAGTAACAAGTATAAAACTTATAGCATAAAAATAGGAGGCTCACGATCAAAACAGGTACCTCGCCTGGTAGATCATTAAGCAATCCTACTCGGGACTATTTCACCCGCACGGGTCCATGGACCCGCATGAGGTCATCCGCCTGTCATGGGACTATTTCACCCGCACGGGACTATTTCACCCGCATGGATCCCGTGGACCCGCACGAGTACCATCGCCGCACTCGCACGAGACTATTTCACCCGCACGGATCCCGTGGTCCGATCCGCATGAGCGCAAGCGCGCACTCGTGATCATGGGTAGCAAATCCATGGCATAATAATAACCCGGTTTACCCGTAATAATATAAATATATAACATAGCTCATCCGCTATCATACATAACATAAGCACTACTACTTATCATATCATAACATAAGCACTACCGGCTTATCATAACATAAGCAAGTTAAGAAATCCCCTAACTTCTTATTAACATTATTAATATATCCTCTCATTTTAGTATCCTAAGGCACTAACATGTCCTTTAATAGAAAATCCGGGAATTCAACCCAAGTACCATGTACTTCTAACTTTTTAAGAAATAACTCTTTTTATACAAAAATTCCAAGATACTAACCACCATAGTATCAAGTTACGATTTCTTTCAAGACAAGTCACATTTCCTTTTAGAAATATAATAGGCTTCTAAATCAAGTGACTTCATTTCCTTTAAAACCTTAGGCAACCAATGCCTGAAAATCAATTCACCTTTCTTAGTTTCAAATCATTTACCCGTACTTGTTTTAATTAGAGTAAACCTTTCTTTGTGAACCTTTCAAGAAAACTAATATAACCAACTTCCCATAAAGTCATTATATTAGTGTTATCCCTTTGTCAAATACATTTTCCCTAAAACCAAGGGACTTATACTTTTGAAATGAAACAAGTAGCACATACTTTTAAAAAGTGAAAGATATCAAATCTCAGACGTCTACCGTACTACATAGGTACAACTACTCATGCTCAAGAGATAGGAAAGTTCCACATACCTCTTTGGTCAATCCACTTGCTAAGCTCAACTACCGCAAGTAATATTTCAACCTATAATAATCATGATACGCTTGTTAACCTCTAATCTCAAAGTAGAACAATCCAAGTTCAAAGTCACTAAATTCTATGGAAAATTGGGCAGCATTTCCTTTGTTTCTACTCACTTTGCCACCTTTCTCAAGGCCGAATTTATCATCCAAACACCACATTTAAGGCTCAACAATCCAACATTTTAAAGGGGATTACACCTCCAAACTTGGGTATGTAAAATTCTGCCCCATTAGTTACAACAATTCACTTAACAATTCTAAGGTAGTTTTTAGGCTACAACATGCTCATAATCTCTTCTTAACCAATCCTTCATATCCAAACCACATTTCTTACATGCAAGGACCCTAAGTGCATTATTCACTACCACAAGTTCTTTCTTCTTAACATGCAACACTAAAAACTAATTATAAAGGAAGAATCATTACCTTAGAGCTTTAGCCAAATTTATTCCAAATATTTTGCTAGCTTCCTTGCCAAGAACACCACCACAACAACACCAACAAGCTAGCCACAAGCTTCCTTCTTGTTCTTAACTTTTCAGATTTTTCCTAAGGCTAGAATTTCTCTTGGAAATGTAGAGAGAAGGAGGAGCTAATTTAGAGAGAGAGAGAGGTTTGAAAGATGACCAAGTCTTCAAGACTTGGTCAATATAAGGCATGCAAGAAAATCAGATGGGGGGGGGACACTTGTCACCCTCCCATGGCCTTTTAAAAGAGAAATCAGACTTTCCTAAGTTTTTCCGCCTAAAATCTCGCTCTGGCCATGGCGCACAAACCTCCGCAGCCTTCGAACTTCCGGCCAAGGACTCCGGCCAGCGCGCTGAAACCTCCGCAGCCTCTTCAACTTCCGCGCCGCCTCGCTGTCTGCCGCGGCGCTGCAACTTCAGCGACCCTCGATTTCCGCGCCCCGCTGTTTTGCTCAAAACGCATTGGTCCGTCACAAGACCGAACTTGTAACTCCCATAACTTTCTACTCCGACGTCCTATCGACGAACGGTTGGTTGCGTTGGAAACTAGACTCAACGAACTACGCCCTGGGCCTTTGAAACACTTAGGAACTCTCAATGTACTGGGTCATAACCCGCTTCCAAGTTGACTAAAAACCCGTCCGGAACCATCCGTCAACCTATCCTTTAAAAATTTTAAGTCTTACATGCTTTCGTACGCTCTCATACGTAGGGTCAGAACTACGGGGTATAACATTCTCCCCCCCCCCCCCCTAGAAACATTCGTCCCGAATGTTCCTACTAGGCTTACTCAATCACAATATCGACATAGACCCTATTAACTATTCTTTTGCAAACAAAGAAGCTCAACGAGCCACAACATACTTAAGCGTAAATGTTAAATCAAAACCAACAAGCAGGAAAGTGGGCTACCTGGAGGTATAGGAAATAAAGTAGGGTACTTCTTCATCATGTCATCCTCGCTTCCCACGCCATTTCCTCCTATTCTCGTTCGCCATAAGACCTTGACGGAAGCCACGCCTTCGTCCGGTCGCCTAACCCGACGATCGAGTATCGCCATGGGACTCTCTCATACGATAACTCCTCCACACTGACATCAAGAACCGTGCACTCTAGATGGATCTCCAATACATTTCCGCAACATGGACACATGGAAAATCGATGTACCGCCCAAATCGGACGACAGATCTAACTCATAGGCAACCGCCTACCCTACGGACAACCGACACGCCCAATGTACTCGGGCTAAGCTTCCTTCTTTCCAAATCTCATCACGCCTTCACGGGCGATACCTTTAGAAAACCCAATCATCTACATCAAATTCCAAGTGTCGACGCCGATGATCCGCATACGACTTCGACTCGAGCCGCCAAAGAACCGCTTCCCGATAAGCTTCACCTTATTCATCGTCGAACAAAGTCCGCCCGACTAATCGAACTTCTCCCACTCGAACCAAATTTATCGCGACCAACTTCTCCCGTATAAGGCCTCAAGGCGCCATCTGTATACTCGAATGGTAGATTATGTTGTAAGCAAACTCCAAAAGAGCCAAATGATCCTCCCACTACCTCAAATCAATAACACAAGCCCGCAAAGATATCCTCAAGTGTCCGGATAGCGCTCGCCTGTCCGTAGTTCGAGGATGAAACGCCATACCGAGACTCACCGTGTCCCTAATCCTTCAAAAGACCTCCGTAAGTTAGCCGAGAACCGGGCCTCTATCTGATATAATCGACACCGACTCCGTGCGCCTCACAATCTCTCTAATATATAATCCGCATAGTCTCACCGAGAACGCTGCTCGACCGGAAGAAAATGGTGATTTCATCACCGCCGACAATCACCCAAATGGAATCATGCTTCCTCCGAGTGGTAGGTAGCCCCGTAATAAAATCCATATTTATCACCTCCCACTTCCAAGTCGAATATCAATACCGCAATAGCCCACCGCTTTTGATGCTCAATCTTGACTGACAATTAGACATCTGGCAACAAAACTCGCCACGCCCTCTTCGTGCCATCCCACCAATACACACACCGAGGTCATGGTACATCTTAGTCGACCGGATGAATAGAATAACGAGCAATGTGTGCCCAAAATCACGACGAAGTCCTCACATCGGAACACACAACCGCCTCGAATCTTAGCACTCCCATCAGCGCTACCTCAAATAGACCCTTCTCCTTCTCGAGAGTCGCATCTCTGCATCGCAAAATCGGATCCTCATCGCCGCCTATTCACCTCCTCGACGATGGAAGACTCGCAACCTCTCGAACCCAATTCGCACCATCGAATCAACCAAACGAACCCCAAGGCTCGCTTGATGTAACTCGCATCATATCCCTTTCTCCGGGTGAACATCGCATGCACTACCCATCGATATGCGACTAAGGGCATCCGCAACTACATCGCTCTCCCGGTGGTATAGAATATTAACATCGTAATCCTTAAGTAGCTCCAACCACCGCTCTCGCCGCAAGTTCACTCCTCCGCCAAGATGCACGGAGACTCTTGTGGTCCGTGTAAATGTTCACACGAACTCCATATAAATAATGTCTCCGCATCTTCAAGGCATGAATCATCACGCCAACTCCAAGTCATGTGTGGGATAGTTCTTCTCATGCTTCCTAAGCCGCCGAGATGCATAAGTTATAACTCGCTGTCGCATCAAAGACGCACTCCAAGCCCGACACTGACGCGCCACAATAAACCACATATCCATCTAAACCTCCGAAGAATAAGAATCGCGGCCGCCAACTTCTCCTTTAGCAACCGGAAACTTTCTCACAAGTATCCGTCCACCGAACATAGCCGCTTTCCGAGTCGCCTTAGTCAAAGGTCTTTGAAATAGAAGCAAACTTCTTCACAAACCTCCGATAATAACCCGCAAGGCCCAAAGTTGCGCACTCTGCTTGTAGCTGGTCTAGGCCAAGTCTCGATCGCCTCAATCTTAGTCAGATCAACCCGAATACCATCGGCTCACAACATGTCCTAAGAAATCCATCGAAGCTACCAAAACTCGATTTCGAGAACTTGGCATACAATCGCGGCCCTCGAGGACTCTAATACCGCTCAAACGGTTCAGATGCTCGCCTGCGCGAATACACCAAGATATCATCAATGAACACTATAACGAATATATCCAAGAATGGCTCGAACACCCTATTCATCAAATCCATGAATATCGCTGAGCGTTGTCAATCCGGAAAGACATCACCGAACTCATAGTGCCCATACCGGGTCTGAATGCGCTTTCGATATCCGCCTCTAACTCGCACTGATGATAAACTAACGCAGTTTATCTTGGAAAAACATCTCGCACTCGCAGAATCGGTCAAACAAATCATCAATCCCGGGAGGGATATCTGCTTCGATAGTTACCTTGTTCACCGCTTATAATCAATACACATACGCAGCGGCCCCATCCTTCTTCTTTACAAATAACACCGGCGCCTCCCGTGGAGAAACACTTGGCCCGATAAAGCCTTTCTCCAAAGAAATCTTTCACCGGTCCTTCAACTCTCTTAACTCGCCGGTGCCATTCTCGTATGGTGGAATAGATATCGGTCGAGTGTCCGCGCCAAATCGATGCAAAACTCAATCTCCTCTCGGAGGATACCCAAGCTCGCCCGGGAATACGCCCGAAACTCTCTAACAACCGGACCGATCAAGGTCCGTATCTCACCTCGTGATTTAATACCCGAACCAAATGGTAAATATACCCTTCCGTATTCATCTTCCTAGCCTTGAGGTAAGAAATAAACCTACCCTGGCGATGCAAGATTCTTCCACTCGATAACCGGCCACCGTAAAACCGAATCGAACTAACCTCTCTCACTCCACATTGGCATAGCAAGACGCTAGCCAATCCATACCCATAATCACATCAAAGTCTGCCATATCCAACTCTATCAAGTCGGCAGAGTCCGACGCAGATATAGTCACCGGGCAAGCCTTATACACTCGCCGCCACCACCGAATCACTCACGGCGAGCCACCTCAAAAGGTCTTATGGACTCGGGCTCTATCACTACTCTACTGGCAATATGAGGAGATATATAGGACAAGGTAGAACCTGGGTCTATCAAAGCATAAACATCACAGCAAGCAACCAACAATGTACTGTGATTTACATCGTGACGCCCCGATCTGGCGGCCGGACATAGCATAAATGCGATTCGAGGACCTGAATCGAACCCCGCCACGACTTCGCCGCGCTCGCCGCCCGCGGAACACCCTACCTCCGGGCGCATACCATCAAGATGAAGACCAAAGAATCGAATCGGTCGGCTGAGCCATAGCATTTCCGCCGCCTCTGGTCGGACAATCTCTCTTCAAATGGCCCTGCTGGCCACAAGAGTAACAAGCTCTCGGAGGAACACGACACTTCTATAATGGCAATCACCACATCGACCACACCGAGGCATAGGTGGCCTCATCTCGACCGAACTCGTCCTCTGAAACCCAAGCCTCGAACCCCGCCCCGCCTCGAATACTCAGACGTCCGAAGATGGTGGAGCGCCTGACCGGCCGGTGCAAATCTGGTCTGGCTTTGGGGTTGTCTACCCTAAAACTACCAGAGGACCTCGCTGCCTCGGCCTCTTCTCGCTGATACTGTCCGATCCGCTTACCGCTCGCTCACACCCAGTGCATATGACGCACGCGGCAATGTCCATGCCCGGCTGAAGAGCCACTCCCGTGCAACTCTCGGCCAAGTGATCATCGAGTCCTATGACATAGCGGTGCACCCTGTCCTCCATGTCTACTACCAAAGCGGGAACATACCGAGCCAATGAGTCAAACTCCACGTTGTATTCCCGGACCGTCCGCCCACTCTGTCTCAGTGTCAAAAATCTATCACCGAGCCCTCTCATCTGCGGAGGCAAGAAATGGCCATCGCTCGAGAACTTCGCCCCAAACACTGGAAGCGCATGCTCCCGACGCTTCCATGAATCATACCGGGCCAATCGCAGTCCCGCACCGATGCGAACCTAGTACCACCGACTCGGTCTCGAAGCCCCGATCACCTCACGATCCGTCAGAATCGCTTGATAAACTCCCGAGGATCATCTCGTGCCTCACCCATAAAACTCGTGGGCCGCAACTCAAAAGTCCTCGCCTCGTTAGCACTCAGTCGAACTACGGTACAAATGAATCGCTTGCTCACTTATCTCATGTTCGCCACGATCACGCCAGAATCGCCATCTCCTTGTAGCCCATATCCTTCGCCCCGCTGGATCGAGGCTCGTGTACCGCGGTCTCGTGAGCTGCCGCCGCTCGCATTTCATCGGGTTGGCGATGTTGTAGAACTCGCCGTCCAAACACCTCATCCGTAAGGATCGGGCTCGTGCTCGTAACCCCGGTGCCCTACTAGTAGTTCCTCATCGCTTTCCTTCGGGCTACTGCCTTGCGTGGAGGCATAACTGATACAGGAAAAATACGTCAGAGGAAATTCAACCTATAACACAGCTCTATTGCACGATCTTAGAGTGAAAGAATGGAAACCAATCCAAAATATCCTGCAGCCTCCTGATTATAGATGTGGTGCACAACACACCGATAATCAAGACTCTACTAGATACTACTCAGACCTTTCTCGAGGATTAATCGCTCGATACCACTTTTGTCACGACCCGACCCCGGATCCGTGATCGGTGCCTTAACCCGGGCACCCTTGTGACACAACATCAGAGAGAACCAGCGGAATATAAACTCAAATAAACAACCATAATGATATAAATAGTCTAGCCCAAAATGGCTAACCCAAAAGTACATAAAACCGAACAGTTACATCCTTAAACAAACCAAGTTATGACAAGACTACAGGCCTCTAAGAAGGAGTAACACTATGACGGGACAGGACCCCGTCATGCCCCTGAATGTACAAAACATCAACAACACCAGGGAGAACCATACCAAAAGTCGAGCCTCCGAAGAAATGGAGCTCCTGACACCTGAGTAAAAGATCCTAGGAATGAGGATCTACCACCTACTTTCCCTTACTCGCGCAGATGAACGCAGCCTGGCGAAGGGGGTCGACACAACGTACCAAGTATGTAAAACTGGAAAATACTGTAGTAATATCATAAGTCAAAAATAAGCTGGAGTCATAGATAAAAATCAATTTCCTTGCATTGTGTCTTACTAACAATGAGAGTAACAAGTATAAAACTTATAGCATAAAAATAGGAGGCTCACGATCAAAACAGGGTACCTCGCCCGTAGTATCATTAAGCAATCCTACTCCTGGGACTATTTCACCCGCATGGGTCCTATGGACCCGCATGAGGTCATCCGCCTCGTCATGGGACTATTTCACCCGCATGGGACTATTTCACCCGCATGGATCCTGTGGACCCGCATGAGTACCATCGCCGTACTCGCATGGGACTATTTCACCCGCATGGATCCTGTGGTCCGGATCCGCATGAGTGCAAGCGCCGCACTAGCATCATGGGTAGCAAATTCATGGCATAAATAATAACCCGGGGTTTACCCCGTAATAATATAAATATATAACATAGCTCATCCGGCTATCATACATAACATAAGCACTACCGGCCTATCATATCATAACATAAGCACTACCGGCTTATCATAACATAAGCAAGTTAAGAAATCCCCTAACTTCTTATTAACATTATTAATATATCCTCTCATTTTAGTATCCTAAGGCACTAACATGTCCTTTAATAGAAAATCCGGGAATTCAACCCAAGTACCATGTACTTCTAACTTTTTAAGAAATAACTCTTTTTATACAAAAATTCCAAGATACTAACCACCATAGTATCAAGTTACGATTTCTTTCAAGACAAGTCACATTTCCTTTTAGAAATATAATAGGCTTCTAAATCAAGTGACTTCATTTCCTTTAAAACCTTAGGCAACCAATGCCTGAAAATCAATTCACCTTTCTTAGTTTCAAATCTTTTACCCGTACTTATTTTAATTAGAGTAAACCTTTCTTTGTGAACCTTTCAAGAAAACTAATATAATCAACTTCCCATAAAGTCATTATATTAGTGTTATCCCTTTGTCAAATACATTTTCCCTAAAACCAAGGGACTTATACTTTTGAAATGAAATAAGTAGCACATACTTTTAAAACAAGTGAAAGATATCAAATCTTGTACGTCTACCGTACTACATAGGTACAACTACTCATGCTCAAGAGATAGGAAAGTTCCACATACCTCTTTGGTCAATCCACTTGCTAAGCTCAACTACCGCAAGTAATATTTCAACCTATAATAATCATGATACGTTTGTTAACCTCTAATCTCAAAGTAGAACAATCCAAGTTCAAAGTCACTAAATTCTATGGAAAATTGGGCAGCATTTCCTTTGTTTCTACTCACTTTGCCACCTTTCTCAAGGCCGAATTTATCATCCAAACACCACATTTAAGGCTCAACAATCCAACATTTTAAAGGGGATTACACCTCCAAACTTGGGTGTGTAAAATTCTGCCCCATTAGTTACAACAATTCACTTAACAATTCTAAGGTAGTTTTTAGGCTACAACATGCTCATAATCTCTTCTTAACCAATCCTTCATATCCAAACCACATTTCTTACATGCAAGGACCCTAAGTGCATTATTCACTACCACAAGTTCTTTCTTCTTAACATGCAACACTAAAAACTAATTATAAAGGAAGAATCATTACCTTAGAGCTTTAGCCAAATTTATTCCAAATATTTTGCTAGCTTCCTGCCAAGAACACCACCACAACAACACCAACAAGCTAGCCACAAGCTTCCTTCTTGTTCTTAACTTTTCAGATTTTTCCTAAGGCTAGAATTTCTCTTGGAAATGTAGAGAGAAGGAGGAGCTAATTTAGAGAGAGAGAGAGGTTTGAAAGATGACCAAGTCTTCAAGACTTGGTCAATATAAGGCATGCAAGAAAGAGAGGGACACTTGTCACCCTCCCATGGCCTTTTTAAAAGAGAAATCAGACTTTCCTAAGTTTTTCCACCCAAAATCCTTTCTCAGCCAAGGCCGCTGCAACTTCAGCGACCCTCAAGATTTCCGGCGCTGCCCTCGCATCCGGCGCCGGCCTCGCTGTTTTGCTCAAACGCATTGGTCCGTCTGCATCGAACTTGTAACTCCCATAACTTTCTACTCCGACGTCCTATCGACGAACGGTTGGTTGCGTTGGAAACTAGACTCAACGAACTACGCCCTGGGCCTTTGAAACACTTAGGAAATCTCAATGTACCGGGTCATAACCCGCTTCCAAGTTGATTAAAAACCAGTCCGGAACCATCCGTCAACCTATCCTTTAAAAATTTTAAGTCTTACATGCTTTCGTACGCTCTCATACGTAGGGTCAGAACTACGGGGTATAACACTTGATTCTTAAAGGAAGAAATGAATTGATTTAAAAGTATAGAATACTTGATTTGGAAAGTATTGATTTCTTGCCATTCTAAAGTTAAGAAACTTGTTTTCTTAAAAGTTAAGAGACTTGAAGTATTTTGAAAGCTATGTGATTTGATTTGAAAGTATAAGTCTCTTGGTTATAAAAGGAATGAATTTGTCTAAGACATAAAGAGTTATAACGGCTTTATGGGAAGTTGGTTATAACAACTTTATGGAAGATTAAAAGAATGGTTTTCTTCAGTAATGTAAGCAAAGAAATGATTTGAAATAAAGAAGGACAAATTGTTTTAAAGGTACCAATTGCTTAAAGGTTTTTAATAAAGAAGTCACTTGATTTAGAAGCCGGTAAATGTATTTCTAAAAAGATATTGTGACTTGTCTTGAAAAGTAGACATGACTTGATACTACGATTGTTAGTATCTTGGAAGTTTCATTTGAAAAAGAGTCATTCTAAAGGAGTAGAGGTATGTAGTATGTTGGGTTAAATTCTCGGATTTTATATGACTTTATCGCGTCCCAGAAATGGGTCGGGCAGTATACCTGTCACGACCCGACCCCGGGCCGCGACTGGTGCCCTACCTGGGCACCCTGCCTGTATACATCGTAGAATAGCAATGAACATACACAACATAAACACACGTGTAAATAATATAACAACACAAAGCTGGCCGATAAGGCCGCTTCCATAATATAAACAAAGTCAAAAGTACAACTTACAACTCGCCTATGTACCAACCACAAAGGTGAATACGCACTTCTAGGAATAACAAGTGATGGTGGCCCGCCATACCTGAATGTACAAAATCTACAACATCGTGGACAAGATCGTACTAAAAGAAAGACAAGCCTCCGAGAATGGAGCTTCCGACGCCCGATAAGCGATCCTAAGAATGTGGATCCGCCACTGCTACTTCTTTCTCGCAGATAAACGCAGCCCGGTGAAGGGGTCAAGACACAATATGTACTAAGTATGTAAATCGAAAGTACTGTAATTACACATAAGTTTATAAGAAAGCGGAGACATGTATGATAACAAAATTACAAGATACAAGGCTTGCTAACAATGGGAGTACATCAAGAGAATACGTATAACATCACAATATAGCCTCCGATCATACCACGGGTAGCGAACCCATAAAAACAGTGGTATAACGTCTTGGGGTGTCTACCTCATTTATACTTTTACCACAAGCGGTGGTATAACGCCTTGGGGTTTGCCTCATTTATACTCTTATCCCGTAGAAGATAGTAAGGCAGTGGTATAACGCCTTGGGGCTTCCCCTCATTTATACTCTTATCCCGAAGAATGGTATAGCGCCTGGGGTTTGCCTCATCGATACTCTTACCCTACCTCAAACCGGCCACATACAATAATTAAGCAAGTTAGCAATCCCCCTAACTTCTTATTAGTCTTATTCATCTACATTCTCAAGTTAGTTTACTTAAGGCACTTTCATGTCTTTTATAAGAATCCGGGAATTTAACCCAAAGTACTACATACTTTTATTCTTTTAAAAACAAATGACTCTTTTTAGTAGAAAGCTTCCAAGACACTATTAACCATAGTATCAAGTCCAAAGTACATTTCAAGGCAAGTCACAATACCTTTAGAATTAAAGTAGGTTTTTAAATCAAATGACTCCTTTCTTATTAAACCTTGGGCAATTGATACCTTAAAATCAATTTGCCTTTTGTTAACACAAGCCATTTACCTTTGCATAAAGTCAATATAACCAACTCCCCATAAAGTCGTTATATTCACTTTATACCTTAGTCAAGTACATTTTTTTCCTATCCAAGGGACTTATACGATTAAAACGACACAAGTATCACATACTTTAAATCTCTTCAAGTCCCTTAACTTTACTAAGACTTAAGACATCCTTAATATTTCAAAGAAGTGAGTTAACTTCCTAACTCACCCGACTTGGCATTTTATAAGGCTAGTAAAGAATGTCAAAGGCTTGTACGTCCACCGTACTACATACGCTAACTAGTCATGCTCAAAAGATAGGAAAAGTTCTACATACCTTGTCGTCAAACCACTTTGCCAAGTACGAAGTCCCGCCTGCACTATGTCAACCTATAATATTCACAATACGCCTATTAAAGCCTTACTTCAAACGTAGAATATTATAAGTGTTAAGTCTCTAAATTCTACTAAAAATCGGGCAAAGACCTCCTTTGTTTTTACTTACTTTGCCACCTTTTCCAAGGTCGAAATACAATAACCAAACAGCCCCAATTGGCTCACAATTTATATAGCAGGTAGTCCAATACAAATGACTAACTAAACAGCCCCAATTGGCTCACAATCAATATAGCAGGTAGTCCAATACAAATGACTAACTAAACAGCCCCAATTGGCTCACAATTTATATTTCAACCCAAATTTGTAGCATAACATGATATCAAGTCGCATTTGATTATAATAACCATAATCCTTAAGTCAATGACATGCGACGGTTCTAACAACGATTAAATTGCAATTCAACTTAGTAATGGATTACCTTACATTTTGATTTCCAAGGCTATAATCAATCCATAATCTTTATAACTTCAATATAACAATTTCATGCTTGCAACATACAAAGCTAACAACAACAAAATGAATAATCTTGTAATACTTTCAAAGAACAAGATTATACCTCAATGATTCTTAAACCAACTCCAATCCGAAGTCGCTCTTAGTAGTTTATAGCCTCTCCAAGACATCTCAATCCGCATTGATACCCTTAGAACAATACCAACAAATATCATTCAATACTCCAAGCAAAACGTAGAAAGACTTAGGTTTTCGTTATGACTAACCCAAAACAATCTTTTTCCAAGATTTTTCTATAGAGACGTGTTTACAATACACCTAGGAACCTTGGTTTAAAGTGGGAACTAAAAGAACAAGGAACAAATTTTTTCTTCTTTTGCAAGGTGAACCCGAGGGCTTTGCCTATGTTCTTCCAATTTTTGTGTAAAATTTCTAAGTGTTGAGCTCCTCTCTACTAGTAGTAATATAAGTAGCACCTTGGAGGGTTAGGATACAAACAAATGGTTGGTTGGATCTAGTCTTGCTAAATATCAAGACTTATTGACCAAGACTTAGTCAACCTTCTCGTTACACAAGTTGCAAGACTAGTCTTGCAACAAAGGTCCAATGACCTTCACGCCCTTGCACAATTTCGACCAAGGCATCTTAAAAGGGGTGACACGTGTCGCCTCCCATTCGTTACAATAATACATTATCCGATAATTCCATAATTTCCGATAAGTTTTTACAAGTCTCCAATCCTTAACATTTGTGAGTTCTTACTTACTTTCTTAAGGCATGTCCTGCAATTACGGGGTGTAACATTCTTCCCCCCTTAGAAACATTCGTCCCCGAATGTTCTTTCGGAGTCACACTTACTATTAGCGACATAGTTTCCTTTCACAGCCCCGACATACCAAAAATGCCACTCATGGCCACATAAAAGCATTTAAGCAAAAGAAACACTTCAATTAAAACCTGACAAGCAAGGGCAAAATGAAATACCTGAAGGTATAGGAAATAAGTGAGGATACCTCCTCAACATGTCCTCCTCCGCTTCCCAAGTCATCTCCTCCTGCTATCATTTCTCCACAGACTTTGACTTGCTACATCCTTGGTCCGCAGCCGCCGACTGGCGATCGAGTATCGCTATGGGACTCTCTCATACGATAACCCTCTCACTTGGACCTCACTAGTAGGAAAAACTCTCGCTGGATCACCGATACACTTCCTCAACATAGAAACATGGAAGACCGGATGTACCGCCTCTAACTCTGATGGCAGATCCAACTCATAAGCAACCTGTCCCACTCTACGGACGATCTGGTAGGGCCCAATGTACCTTGGGCTGAGTTTCCTTCATCGAATCTCATCACACCTTCATGGGTGACACCTTCAAGAAGACCCAATCGCCTACGAACTCCAAATGTCGACGCTGATTATCGCGATATGACTTCGCCGACTCGAAGCCGCTATCGCCTCCTCGGATAAGCTTCACCTTATCCACACCATTGTACCAAGTCCGCCAACTAATCGCACTCGCCCACGTCGAACCAACCGATCGGCGACCTGCATTTCCGCCCATATAAAGTCTCGTATGGCGCCATCTGTATGCTGGAATGGTAGATGTTGTTATAAGAAACTCCACAAGAGGCAAATGATCCTCCCTACCATCGAATCTATCACGCAGCTCGCAGATATCCTCGCGTTCGGATAGTGCGCTCGCCGCCACACCGAGGGTGAAATGTTGTCCGAGACTCACTGTGTCCCTAAACCCTTCTCGAAAGACCTCTGGTTAGTCAGAATCTGGCTCCCTATCGATATAATCGACACCGAACACCGTGCACTCACTATCTCTGATGTACAACCGCATAGTCCTCACCAAAAACGCTGTCCCGATCGAAGGAAATGGGCTGATTTCACACCACAACAATAACCTAAATGGAGTCGCATTCCTCCGAGTACGAGGTAACCTCAGAACAAAGTCCATGTTGATCATCTCCCACTTCAAGTCGAATCTCAATAGATCGCAATAAACCACTGGGCCTCGTGCTCGACTGACTCGCCGGGCAATTAGGACATCAGGCAACAAAACTCGCCACGCCCTCTTCGTGCCATCCCACCAATACAAACATCCGAGGTCATGGTACATCTTGGTCGACCGGATGAATAGAATATCGGCGCGTGTGCCTCGAGACTGCTGACGAAGTCCTAACACACGGAACACACAACCGCCCTCAAATCTCAAGATTCATCAGCGCTACTCGAATAGACTCTCTCCTCCCAAGAGCTACATCACGGTACCGCACTCAACATCGGGTCCTCAAACGCCGCTTCTTCACCTCATCAACGATGGAAGACTCGCAACCTCACGAACCCGCATCTACTATCGTCGCAGATCGATCAATCGAACCCCAAGGCTCGCTAATCGGTGGATTCGACGGACTATGTCTGCCTCTCCGCCGTACTCCGATAGGCTCCCATAGATCTACGACTCAAGGCATCAAGAATTACGCTGGCCTTCCCGATGGTATGTAATATCAACATCATAATCTTTCAAAGAATTCTAACCACCGCCTCGCCTCAAGTTCACTCCTCGCTCAAGATATATCGAGGCTCTTGTGGTCCGTATAAATATCCACATGAACTCCGCATAAATAATGTCTCCAAATCTTCAAGGCATGAATAATCGCGCCAACTCTAAGTCACGGGTAGGGTAATTCTCTCATGCTTCCAGAATCGCCGGAAGCATAGGCTATAACCTTGCCGCTGCCGCATCAAACACACCCTAGCCCGATACCCGAGGCATCACAATAGATCACGCATCCATCTAACCCCTCCTAAGAGTAAGAACTGAGTCAGAGTCAACCTTTCCTTCAACAATCGAAACCCTTCTCGCAAGCCTCTCGTCCATCGGAACTTGGCCGCCTTTCTCGAGTCACCCTAGTCAACGGTCTGAAATCAAGCAACCGCTTCCACAAACTCGCGATAATAACTCGCCACCTAAGAAATCGCGCACTTGGTCTGAGTAGTAGGTCTCGCCAAGACTTGACCGCTTCTATCTTTGCCGATCTACCCAACACTATCACCCAATAATATGCCCAGAATGCCATCGAGGCCAACCAAAACTCACACTGAGAACTTGGCGACAATCACGGCCCCGAGAATCCCAAGCACCGCCTCGTTGATCTCGCATGCTCGCTTCGTCCGTGAATACACCAGATGTCATCAATGAATACAATCACAAATGTATCCAAAAATTTCTTGAACACCCGTTCATCAAATCCATAAATACCGGGAGCGTTGGTCAAACCGAAAGACATAACTCGAACTCATAGTGCCCATACCGGTCCCGAATGCGCTTTGGGATATTCGCCTCGAACTCGAACTCGATGATAACTGCATCGCAGTCTATCTTTGAGAAACACTCGCACCCGCAATCGTCAAACAAATCATCAATCCCGGGAGTGGGTACCTATTCTTAATGGTTACTTTATTCACCGTCGTAGTCAACACACATACGCTGGCCCCATCCTTCTTCTTTACAAACAACACCGGCGCTCCCACTGAGATACACTAGGCCCGATAAAGCCTTTCAGCAAGTCTTTCACTGGTCCTTCACTCCTCAACTCAAGAAAGCATCCAGTATGTGAATGGAAATAGGTCGAGTGTCCGCAACGTGTCAATACAAAACTCGATCTCCTCTCGTGAGGATACCCGAAGATCATCTAGAACACATCCGAAACTCCCTAACCATCGGCATCGATCAAGAACGGCACTCACCTCAGACGTAATACCGAACCAGATGATAGATGTATTCTTCGCACCATCTTCCTAGCCTTGAGGTAAGAAATAAACCTACCCTTCGACGCCGTGTTGCTTCTCCACTCGATAATCGCTCGCCAGAAATCGGAACCAACCAACATGTCCCTACACCAACGTTGGCATAACAAGAGGTCAACCACCCATACCCATAATGACATCAAAATCGCCATCTCCACTCTATCAAGTTCGCAAGTGGTCCGACGATCAGAATAAATACCGACAACCTCTATACACCCGCCGCCTAACACCGAATCACCAATCGCGAGCTACTCAAACGCTCTATCGACACCGCTTACTCCGATTCTACCCGCACAAGAGGGACACATAGGACAAGGTAGAACTCGGATCTATCAATGCATAAACATCACACCTGAAATCGCAATATACCGCGACGACGCCGTGGAAGCCTCCCGATCCCGTGGTCGGCTAGAGAATATACGCGTTCGGGACCGCTAGAATCGAACCACCACCACGACCTCTACCGCGGCTCGCCACCGTGAGTACCTCGCCCGGGCGCATAACCACGTAAGGAGAAGAAGACCCAACAACCGATCCCGCTTCAGTGTTGTACCACCCATATCGCTTCAGACGACAATCTCTCTTCAAATGGCCCACCGCCACAAGAGTAACAAGCTCAAGCTCGCGACACTCGCTCGTGGAACCTACCGCGACGAGCACACCGAGGCGTGGGTGGTCCCGACGCGACGCTCGCCTCGAAATCTCAGAGTCCCGAGCTCGACCGCCCCCGATCGACTGGCCGGTCGACTCTTCTGCCGTAAAATCGTGACGGAGCACTCTGGCCGGCCGAACGTGGACTCATTCGCCGAGGCCGCCTCGAAATCGCCCCGAGACCCCGATGTCCTCGCCTCTGGGCCGACTCGCTAACTGTCCTCCTCTCTATCCTCTATCCTCGCAGATAGGCTCGCATCCGGCGATGTCCATACCGGCCAAGAGCCACCCCAAGCATGTCAGAATCATATGACTGCCTAGCCCCATCACATAACGATGAACTCTATCCGCCATGCTAGCTACAATAGTGTGAGCATGCTCGCCAAGCGAGTCAAACTCTGTGTCAGACTCCCTAACTGGCCCTCCTGCTCGCCGCAAGGTCAAAAACTGTCTTACCCGGCTCTCTCATCTCTGGAGGTAAAAGTGATCCATAAAGGCCTCTCAGAACTCCTCCCAAACACCGGAAGAGCATCATCACCTCTCGAAAGCAACCACGACTCAAACCGGTTCAACGCAATATCGCGCAACCCAGAAGAGGCTAGTGTAACCGACTGCTCTCAAGCCCTAAGAACTCGCATGGTCCGTCAGACTGCCGAACGAACTCCCGCGATCTCGCCACTGAACCATAAAACTCGTGTGGATTACATCCGTAAAATCCCTAATCCGCAAACCGTCGCCTGGCCGCCGCTTCCTCGTTTACACGCTCGCCATTATATCGTCAATAACCGACCGCTTCCTCGTAGTCTCTATACTCGCACTGGCCGGGAATCGAGGGTCCGTATCTAACCTTCGAGCTACCGCCTCGGCCTCTAATATCGCCGGCGTGGCTGAACTCAACGACTCGCCATCGCTCGTGCATAGTCCGCGGCTCGAGCCCGTGTGACCTTACGAGTACCGCCAGCAGCCTCGCCGCCGCTTTGCCCTTCCGGGCCCCGTAGCTTTCCGTGAGGCATACCGTTTCATAAGAAGAGGTCAGAGAGGATTCAACCTAATAAGACAGCTCTAATGCACGATCTAAGAGAGAGAAAAATGGAAACCAATCCTAAATGTCCTGTAGCCTCCTGATTATAGATGTGGTGCACAACACACCGATAATCAAGACTCTACTAGACACGGTCTGTAGACACTTTCCGAGGACTAACTGCTCTGATACCACTTTTGTCACGACCCGACCCCGGGGCCGCGACTGGTGCCCTACCTGGGCACCCTGCCTGTATACATCGAGAATAGCAATGAACATACACAACATAAACATACGTGTAAATAATATAACAACACAAAGCTAGCCGATAAGTGCCGCTCTTCCATAATATAAACAAAGTCAAAGTACAACTTACAACTCGCTTACAACCCAACCACAAAGGTGAATACGCACTTAGAATAACAATCGTGGCGACAGTGGCCCCGCCATACCCCGAATGTACAAAATTTACAACATCGTGGACAAGATCGCACTAAAAGAAAGACAAGCCTCCGAGAATGGAGCTTCCGACGCCCGATAAGCGATCCTAAGAACGTGGATCGCCACCGCCACCCTTTCTCGCAGATGAACGCACTTCGAGGAAGGGGTTAGTACACATATGTACTAAGTATGTAAATCGAAAGTATCAGAATTACAACATAAGTTTATAAGAAAGCGAGACATGTATGATAACAAAATTACGACACAAAGCCTTGCTAACAATGGAGTACATCAAGAGAATACGATAACATCACAATAGCAGCCTCCCGATCATACCACGGGTAGCGAACCCATAAAACAGTGGTATAACGCTCTTGGTGTCTACCTCATTTATACTCTTACCCCGGGTGTGGTATAACGCCTGGGGTTTGCCTCTCATTTATACTCTTATCCTGTAGAAGATAGTAACGCAGTGGTATAACGCCTCGGGGCTTCCTCATTTATACTCTTATCCCGAAGGTGGTATAGCGCCTGGGGTTTGCCTCTCACCGATACTCTTACCCTACCTCAAAACCTACACATACAATAATTAAGCAAGTTAGCAATCCCCCTAACTTCTTATTAGTCTTATTCATCTACATTCTCATTTTAGTTTACTTAAGGCACTTTCATGTCTTTTATAAGAATCCGGGAATTTAACCCAAAGTACTACATACTTCTATTCTTTTAAAAACAAATGACTCTTTTAGTAGAAAGCTTCCAAGACACTATTAACCATAGTATCAAGTCCAAAGTACATTTCAAGGCAAGTCACAATACCTTTAGAATTAAAGTAGGTTTTAAATCAAATGACTCCTTTCTTATTAAACCTCGGGCAATTGATACCTTAAAATTAATTTGCCTTTTGTTAACACAAGCCATTTACCTTTGCATAAAGTCAATATAACCAACTCCCATAAAGTCGTTATATTCACTTTATACCTTAGTCAAGTACATTTTTTCCTATCCAAGGGACTTATACGATTAAAACGACACAAGTATCACATACTTTAAATCTCTTCAAGTCCCTTAACTTTACTAAGACTTAAGACATCCTTAATATTTCAAAGAAGTGAGTTAACTTCCTAACTCACCCGACTTGGCATTTTATAAGGCTAGTAAAGAATCTCAAAGGCTCAGACGCCCACCGTACTACATACGCTAACTAGTCATGCTCAAAAGATAGGAAAAGTTCTACATACCTTGTCGTCAAACCACTTTGCCAAGTACGAAGTCCCGCCCGTACTATGTCAACCTATAATATTCACAATACGTCTATTAAAGTCTTACTTCAAACGTAGAATATTATAAGTGTTAAGTCTCTAAATTCTACGGAAAATCGGGCAGCACCTTCTTTGTTTTTACTTACTTTGCCACCTTTTCCAAGGTCGAAATACAATAACCAAACAGCCCCAATTGGCTCACAATTTATATAGCAGGTAGTCCAATACAAATGACTAACTAAACAGCCCCAATTGGCTCACAATCAATATAGCAGGTAGTCCAATACAAATGACTAACTAAACAGCCCCAATTGGCTCACAATTTATATTTCAACCCAAATTTGTAGCATAACATGATATCAAGTCGCATTTGATTATAATAACCATAATCCTTAAGTCAATGACATGTGACGGTTCTAACAACGATTAAATTGTAATTCAACTTAGTAATGGATTACCTTACATTTCGGATTTCCAAGGCTATAATCAATCCATAATCTTTATAACTTCAATATAACAATTTCATGCTTGCAACATACAAAGCTAACAACAACAAAATGAATAATCTTGTAATACTTTCAAAGAACAAGATTATACCTCAATGATTCTTAAACCAACTTCAATCCAAGTCGCTTCCTTAGTAGTTTATAGCCTCCAAGACACCTCAATCCGCTTTGAGACCCTTAGAACAATACCAACAAATATCCTTCAAAACTCCAAGCAAAACCTAGAAAGACCCTTAGGTTTTCGCTTGCGACTAACCCAAAAACAATCTTTTCCAAGATTTTTCTATAGAGACGTGTTTACAATACACCTAGGAACCTTGGTTTAAAGTGGGAACTAAAATAACAAGGAACAAATTTTTTTCTTCTTTTGCAAGGTGAACCCGAGGGCTTTGCCTATATGTTCTTCCAATTTTTGTGTAAAATTTCTAAGTGTTGAGCTCCCTCTCTACTAGTAGTAATATAAGTAGCACCTTGGAGGGTTAGGATACAAACAAATGGTTGGTTGGGATCTAGACTTGCTAAATATCAAGACTTATTGACCAAGACTTAGTCAACCTTCTCAAGCTACACAAGTTGCAAGACTAGTCTTGCAACAAAGGTCCAATGACCTTCATGCCCTTGCACAATTTCGACCAAGGCATCTTAAAAGGGGGGGTGACACGTGTCGCCCTCCCATTCGTTACAATAATACATTATCCGACAATTCCATAATTTCCGATAAGTTTTTACAAGTCTCCAATCCTTAACATTTGTGAGTTCTTACTTACTTTCTTAAGGCATGTCCTGCAATTACGGGGTGTAACAATACCTTTATGGGCAGACTATATGACATTATCGCGTCCCAGAAATGGGTCGGGCAGTATACCTTTATGGGCAGACTATATGACATTATCGCGTCCCAGAAATGGATCGGGCAGTATACCTTTATGGGCATACTATATGACATTATCGCGTCCCATAAATGGGTCGGGCAGTATACCTTTATGGGCAGGCTATGTGACTTTATCGCGTCCCAGAAATGGGCCGGGTAGTATACCTATATGGGCAGACTATGTGACTTTATCGCGTTCCAGATTGGGCCGGGCAGTATAGGCGTCCCTCCATAAAGGGTCGAATTATGTTATGCAAGGTAAGTAAGTTATATGGTAATGAACTTGACGGTTTTTCTTGAGCATGTACGTAAGAATGTGACTATAACTTTTATGTAAAAATGGGAAAAGATAATAAGGTACGATTAAGTTCACGAGATGGAAATGACACGGTAGGATCTGGTATTTACCCTTTTTATACTTGCCCCTGTCATTCTTTTGTACGCTTATGATTTGTTTATCGTACCTTATTTTCCGCTCCATATTAAATTGTTAGATCGACTTCTTCGGGCCGCTCATGTCCGCAGTTTAGGTACAATTGTGGATCCGCGAGCTTAGGATCCCGGTTCAAGATTTTGAGACGGCTCCAATGTTCGGAGTTGTCACGGCTATGTATATTCGTGGTACGGGCCTTGTCCCGCCATAGTATTGTTCAAATCTTAGAGGTATGTATTCATCCGCGGCTGGATCAAGAGTTGTTTTTACATTGTTAAACAAACAGACTTTCGGGTAATTTTATGTTATGGCGCCTTTATCGGCTGGCCTTGGTTTAAAAAAGTGTTGTTTATCTTTCGCTTTATTATGTTGTATGATTAGAAGGTGCCTGTAGGGCACCGCCATACTGCCAGTGGTCGTGACAATAATTCTATTGGAAAGAATTCAATTACTAGAATTAATTTTTGTCATCACATTAATCTCGAACATTTTCCATCTAAGAAAATGTAAAAAAAAAATCATTCCCTTCCAACATTCAAATCTAGTTTCTTTAATCATGTTCTCACTTAGTAGTCATGGAGTTACGGGGTGTAACATTCTTTTCCTTTTTCCTTGATGATATTTGTTGCTTGAAGGTCAATCATGTTTGGCCTCTACTTCGGTTTTGCTTCTTCAGGTTTTGACTTTGATTCTTCACTTTGCAAGAGCTTTCTACGGATAGCCTGAAACAGACGAAGAGTCTCTAATTTTGGTACGGCCATCACCATAATCGAACTGCTTGGACCAAAAGGTGGTGGTCACATCAAATTCACGCTGACCTTGTCAAACAGAGAATCTTCATGTACTGCTTCGATATTCGAACTGCAAAATCCATATACTTTGTCATCAAACACAACTAATGCACTTGAAAGTCCATCAGTAGCTCTTTACTATGTGAAGATTTTTTTCCTTACCATTGTGGGATTACATTTTTTCCGCATCGATTTGACCTTTTTGCGCCAAGACGGATTAGTCTTCTCAACTTGGTTTCCACAATCTGAACTAATTAGTTATCTCTGTCTCCATGGGCAGTATGGCTCGGCCATCAGGCCTTGTACAATTGACTTAGTTGTTGCATGCCCAGAACCAAAAGCTTAGACTGCACTCTTTGTGAGATCACTTTTTACTTGTGCGACAACAATTTCATTTCTACTCACAGGGCCATCTAAACTTTTTTGCTTCCCATGTTTGCATTATCTCTTCCATATAAGAGTGGAACTCCTCATAATCTCGAAACTTTTTTCATAATACTATCTTTCTGGTGTATCAATCGTCTGGTAGAAGTCACTTATTTACCGGATACGACTATGGACTAACCGAAGCCTTTTTTATAACCGGTATTACTGAAATGGTATAAGGAATGAGTTAAACTCGAATTCTTAAGACTCAGCTCTACTGCACAATTTATGAGATGAAAGAATGGAAATCATCCCTAAATGTCAGATAGTCTCATGTTTATAAGTATGGTGCACAACATACCCATAAACAAGACTCTACTAGACACGGCTTGTTGACTCCCTGGGACAGGCATACTCTGATACCAAGTTTGGCACAATCCAAATCGGAGGGGGTCGTGATGGGCACATATATCCCACCTGTCGGGTACTGTCATTCGTACACTTAACATCTCATCATAATTAATTACGGACTAAGCCGAAAGAAACATATGTGAAATCCTTATTCAGAAAACCATCTTATATATATACATATTTATACCAAGACTACACTTAACATCTCATCATAATTAATTACGGACTAAGCCGAAAGAAACATATGTGAAATCCTTAATCAGAAAACCATCTTATATATATACATATTTATACCAAGACTGACAAAGTCATACAAGACTATTATCCACAGGACACCTTTCTACAAGCTTCTAAGAGTATACGACATCAAAAGGTGGGGATAAAGACCCGTCATACCCAAATAGAATGCAAAAAATATGCCGTACCAAAATAGACCAAGACTCCAAAACAAGGGGAGTGCTCCAACATCAGCTCTGCAACCTACTAACGTGAATCGTCGTCCTGTCTACGTGAACCTGCGGGCATGAAACGCAGCATCCCCCGACAAAAGGGACGTCAGTACGACTGGTGTACTGAGTATTTAGGCATGATTAATAACATAATAGGGATATAACAATATATGAGACAAAAACAACTAACCAACAGTAAATACCTCTAAGTCCCTAATACATATGCCTAAATGTTACGCAATGCAATTACGGTATAATATTGGCCACACCAGGAATCTTCCTTACCATAATAGACTCTATGGGCATCAGGCTATAACGGTCACACAGACAAGCCATATCGGTCACACGGACATGCCACACGGGCTTCAATATTAGCATTTATCATCGCATACGCCACATCGACTTCAATATTGGCATTTATGGTCACAAAGACATGTCACACCAGCTTCAATAATGAATGTATGCATGATGCAAATGTGGTATACTAATGCTTCCCATAACTACCACACAGGCATTCAGTTATATCGGAATCCTACTTCCCATAACTTTTACTTTTTAGGACAAATTTTGTTGAACAGTTTTGTACATTTTTTGCACAATTTTCTGCATTATCCTCTAGAATTTCTTGTATATTTTTTGTTCGGCTTTCGAATTTTCTGAAGTAATTTTGCACATAGTGGAATGTATGGACCATTTAAAAAATAAAATTCAAATCTGAATATAAAATACATAAATTATGAAAATATTTATAAAATTACATTCTATGTTATGGATATATTTAATAAAAAACGGATCCACGGGTCGGATCTGGACCGGATACGGATCTCAAATAAAAGATCCAGATCCGATCTGTCAGAAATGAATCCGGGTCTGATCCGTCGGATCCAAATTTTGAAGATCCATATCCTATAAAACGGATCTGGATCCACTGAATCTGGACCGAGTCCAAGATCCACTGCCATCTCTACTTCCAATAAACTGATTCAACAGAAAACTACACTAATCCATTTCAATCGACAACCAATCATATATAGCAACCAATTATCCAAATAAATCAATTGAAGTATGACTTAAAATAGTGATAAGAGTAGAGTTGTCACATACCTCAAAATGTAAAAGATAAAGTAAAGAGATTGCACTCTAAACTATGCTCGAAATGTTGAGTTCACCCTCCAACTAATCGAAGCATCTATTACCTCCTGACCATCTTAAAAATAAATTTAACACCTTCCTGATACACATATAATCAATTGCACAAGAAGAGGTGTTACACACTCGCAACCATGCCAGCGCCACGTCAGAATTTTTTAAAATTTTTATTTTTATAATTTTTTTCTTTTCTTTTCTTTTCTTTATTCATTTGATTTTTTCTTTTAATAATTATATTTACACTAATTAACCATCACTAAACCACCCCACCACCCACATCTCACCGGAAACACCGTGTTCACCACCCCTACAAATTTGCCACACCACCAATAATTGCAACACCATCACCAAAAATCACACATCATTGTTTAAGGTATTATGTGAGTGGAATTATCAAATAAACACATCACTTTTTTTATATACACAAGTTTTCCGGAAGCAAGAATTATTTTTTCTTGTGTTTGCTAAAAGAATGAAAGCAAATCAAGAAACAAAATATATGTGGAAATGGAATAGTTCATAATTTCAGCCACAAAAGAGCTGAGTAAAATGGAAGCCCATAAGGTAAAATGCACCCTTTTTTGTTCTTCTTTTGGCAATATCCGATGTTTTATGGGAGGGATTTCGAAAGAAAAAATATTGCAAGTTGAAATGGAAGAGAAAGATGGGTAGATGAAATGGGTGACCTGGCGTTAATGAGTTGTTATTTTCTATTTTCTCCCAAAAATATGTATAATTGGTAAGTATACATTAAATATACATTTATCAAAACATAAATTATATGTTGATATATATTTATTATACACAAATTATAGAATAATGATATATTTTCTATACATATACTTTAGGGATACATAAATTATATGATGTTTATACAATTTTTATACGTCGATATTTACTTATTCGCCAATATTTTACTTATATAGTGTATAATACGTCGATTTTTATTTATATAGTGTATAATTAGTAAGTATACATAAATATACATTTATTAAAACATAAATTATATGTTGATATATATTTATTATATACAAATTATACAACAGTGTATCATTTTTTCTATATATATACAGTAATATATGGTACATCTTCTATACAATAATAATACATTTTCTGTAGTGATACATATATAAAAATGATACAGCTTATATGCATTGCTGGGATTAGTTGAAATTGGCTAGAAAATAAAATTATTATAAAAAGGCTAAAATAACTTTTAAAAACTTTGGGCCACCGGGTGTCAATAGTTTCACTGGGCTGCCTATTTGTGTCCATGCCCCTATATAAAATATACTTGGGCCCTGAATCAAGGCAAAAATAGGCCCAATAGATCATAAGGATTCTGATTTCTTTTTGGAAAAGAGTTAATTCTGAAAAGTTATTGAGTCCAAAAACCAATCTGGAGATTCATTTTATTTTGAATTTGTTAAAGTGAAGGCTAATACCTCATCATGTGTTCGAGTTCAAATCGCCAAACGTTATTCTGGTTTTCAAAATTGCAATTGGAAATCTAATTTGAAAGGGTCACGAACTAAAACTTTTTCAAGGCCTCAATCTTGTTTGAAAACTCTGAACTCAGATCTATTTACACCAACTTCACGACGAACACTGTATAAGAAGATCGACATCAAAGAGGATAAGTGCGCAACTTCACTTGAGAAATTACCTAGTCACCCTTTTGTCTGTGTATATTCATACTAGTTTACTAGTGATAAGAAAAAGAGAGTAGGAATCCACACGAGTAGAGCCCCTGTGTCAAGGAAGAACTCAAGTCGAGAGATCAAACTCTTTTCTTCCCTCAATTTCTCTGTGTAGGTTTCGATTTCTCCTTTAATTTTGGTAATGTTGGAAAACATAATTCAAAATTTTAGAAAATCAAAGTTGGTTGGAATTTAGTATTTTAATTCATGTTTAAATAGGATTTATAATTAGAATTAATATAGGAATAGGTTTTCCTGTTTTGAGTTAGAGTATGTTTCTTACTATTATAACTAGGTGTGTTGTTAGTTATTTTCATAATAAGAGAGAATACGCGATATTATAGATATTGGTAGAGTCTATCAATAATATATTTTCCTTCAAATTGATATCAAAGCTTCTACGATCCTGATAGAGAATCAAAGAGCTTCCATTATCGGCGGTAAAATAACACATATATGTCGCCCGTCTAGTTAAAAAGTATGTTGGAAAACGTCGGTTCAACGATATGTACATGAAAAATAATCATGCTAAGAAGGAAAGTTGAATGTTGGAGAGAAAGTTCTCCAACGATGGAAGGTTGAAGAGAAAGTGCTTCAACAATTGAAGGTTGATGAGAAAGTGCATTAACAAATTGGAATGTTGGAGCGAAAGTGCTCCAATGATTGTGAAGGTTGATGTAACGATTTGAAAATTTGTTTTACATATTTTTTTTCTTAAAACCCCTAAATTACCCTTTCCGTGTCTTTGTTTGCTTGTTTGTGACTTGCGGCAATGGATGACACAATCTTCGAAGTTGTCACGACCCGACCCCAGGCCCGCGACTGGTGCCCTACCTGGGCACCCATACAGGTATACATCAGAGAATAGTAGCGGAACATACATACATCTCAAAAGAAATAAATAACAAAGCTGAGCAAGTGCCACATTCCAAAAAATATATACGTAACTCCAAAAGCGATTACTCTTTTTTTACACAACCCAATCCACAAGATATGACTCTGCACTCTAAGAATTTCGACATAACAACTGTGACGACGGCCCCGCCATACCCCGAATGTACATAAATCTGCAACCTCGTGAATCGTACTAAAACACAAAGCCTTCAAATAATGGAGCTTCCCAACTTGAGCAGTGATCCTAAGAATGAGGATCGCCAGTTATGTACTCAACTCGGCAGATTAACGCACTTCAAGCGAGGTCGATGAAATATGTACCAAGTATGTGAAATCAAACTATCGTAATGAAATCATAATACTATATAAAGTCGAGACATGTATGATAACCAAAATAACGATCGTGCCTTGCCAAAGTGAAAGTAATGGAAGTCGGTTTACCTTTTTAAAGACTATTTCAACATACGAACAATAGTCGCATTGCTACGAACACAAGCCCTCAAATATCATCACATAGTCGATGTGGTCTCAAGCCCACAAATATCAAAGCGTGCGTGGAATCCCCATCACCGCCGATAGCCATAAGTGTAAAATATAACTACGTGACGCGCCTGGCATCTCACCTCACCGTCGCACATATACAATACATACATATATATCTCATGCGTGGAATCCTCATCTGCATACGACTTCACGGAGAGCTAATCCGTGGGGTAATAATCGATATAACATGCCCGTGGAATCCTCATCTCGCACATGTCTTCGTGAGAGCTAATCCGTGGAGTAATAGTACATAATACGGTCGCACGCCCGAAATCCTCATCGTATAAGCATGGTCATGGGGTAATAATCATATATAACATGCCCGGAATCCTCATCTCGTACAGTCTTCATGAGCTAGTCCGTGGAGTAATAATAGTATAACATACGGTCGCACGCCGAATCCTCATCGTATAAGCGTGGTCGTGGTAATAAAATAACCGAATCTAACCCGCCTCGGTTGCATGCCTAATCCCACATCGTATAAGCATGTCCAAGGAGTAATAAAACAATCCGAATCTAACCCGCATCCCGATCGCGTGCGCCTAATCCAACATCGTATAAGCATGTCCAAGGATCAATCACAATGGAAGCATACCGTGAAGTCTCTCACACCGCTGTACGCCCAAGTAAATTCACAACAAGACACCGCCTCCAACCGAGAGTCACTGAACAGAAACGTATAATACTTGCACTCAAAGGCTATCACAAGCAAGCATAGGCAAGTTCATAAAATCTTTAGACTTTCATTATCATACAAAAATGAATCTCATTTTATAAACTCAAGGCATTTTCGTATTACATAAAAATCCGGGAATTTAACCCAAAGTACTACGTATTTCCATTCTTTTCAAAAAGACTCTTTTTCATATAAAATTCCAAGATACTAACAATCGTAGTATCAAGTCATATCTACTTTTCAAGACAAGTCACAATACCTTTTAGAAATACATTTATAGGCTTCTAAATCAAGTGACTTCTTTCTTTAAAACTTTAAGCAATTGATGTCTTCAAATCAATTTGTCTTTCTTTATTTCAAGTCATTTATCCTTATTTACCTCACTAGAGTAAACCATTCTTTCATCTTTCCATAAAACTATTATAACCAACTTCCCATAAAGTCGTTATACTAACTTTATGCTTTAGACACTTACATTCTTCTTTTTTATAACCAAGAGACTTATACTTTCAAATCAAGTTACATAACTTTCAAAATACTTCAAGTCTCTTAACTTTAGAAATCAAGTTTCTTAACTTAGAATATCAAGTCTCTTTAACTTAGAATTTCAAGTCTCTTTAACTTAGAATTTCAAGTCTCTTAACTTTAAAAAAATCAAGTCTCTTAACCTTTTAAGAATTCAAGGTTCATGATCTTAAAACTTCATAACGTAAACTCTTTACTATTAAGTAACATATACTTTTATGCGTTGTGAATAGGTTATACTTATTTATAACGATCTTATTAAAGCAGCCATGATCTAGAAAATGTAATACAATTTTGTCTTATCTTAGTTTCTATGCAGATGGAGAATTCTACTCATTTTAATATAATTGATTGTCGATACATTTTCTTTTTATTAACGCTGTAATGGCTTGTTCGATACTTATTCTCATTCGTGCAGTGAATTAGCAAAGTCAGCTCGACTCCAAATACTTCTTAACGACTCTTACCAACATCCCCCATAAGACTTGGTAAGAACTTAGGATAACTTTCACATAGAGTAAATCAACATACATACCTCTTAACTTCTAAGAGTAGAAGGAATCATGAAATAACACCACATGTATATTTCATACATACAATCATGCCGAAAGGAGGAAGAGGTTCACATACCTCGCGACGATTATCGACAAGTAGCAAAATGCTCCAAAGTACTTCAACCTTGATAATTATTCCATCCTTTAAGTAGAATATGCTGCTCATAGTACTTCAACCTATATTAATCATAACATGTCTATCAACTCCTCACTTTTTAACGTAGAATCATACTAAGTGTAAGGTCTCTTATTCTACGAAAAATCGGGCAACACTTCTTTGTTTCTACATACTTTTCCAACTTTTTCAAGGCCCGGAAATCAATAACCAAATGCCACATTTAAGGCCCAACAATTCAGCAAATACAAAGGGGATTAAACGCCTAATAGGACGTGTAAAATTCTGCCCCACAACCAAAATAAAACTGTCCAATATTTCCAAGCCATAATCGGCTACCATTGTCACAACAATTATCAATTTCCTTTTCAATTCCTTTTTCAATCCAAGTTGTTATTCCAATATGTTATATACATAATAACAATTACAACAACTATAAATCATTTCTTCCTTAACATGTGACGATTGTAACCACCGTCCAAATTGATTACAACATTAATGGCTAACTTGTCCATTTTCGGTTTTAACATGTCGACATGATCCAAATCTTTTCAAACTTCAATATATATACCACATGCTCATTTATTAACTACTATAACATGTAATCTTCAATTACATTAAGAAGATGAAGATTTTACCTCAATAAGCCCTAATAATGTTCAAGCGTAAAAGTCGATCCTTAGCAACTTTTAGCTCCTCTTCTTATGTTCCAAACCGCTCCAAGCACTCTTTAGAAGCTCATGAAGAACTCCTCTTCAAGTTCCATCTTCAAAGTTGAAGAACACCTTAGGGTTTCGCCTTGCGACTAACGTAAAAACGTCGTTTTTTCGGGATCTTTCTATTGAGATATCCTTACAATACCCCTAGGAACCTTGAGTTAAAGTCTTGTGAATAATGAACCACAAACTAAAAAAAATTGTGTGGGAAAAAGTCCAATGCCGAGAGCACCTTAGTGAAAGAACAAGGTCTTGAAATTTTTCTAAGTGTTGGGAGTTTGTCTTGCTACTAGTGTAGTATATATAAAACAATGGAGGGTCTAGATTAACACATATGGGTGGCTTGGATGAGTTTCATTTAATATCTGGCCAAGTGGGCTCATTGACTTAGTCAATTATCTCAAGCTTGTCATCCACTTGACTACTAACCTTGGTCACACTTAACCTTGGTCACTTGACCACTTAACCTAGGTCCAAATCGTCCAAGACCATGTGGGGGGTGACACATGTCGCCCTCCCATTCGTCCATAAAATTTCGTAACCCTCGTGGGCCCCACAAAACGTAAAATTTCTCGGGTGGGCCCTACGTGACCAAATCCGTAAAATAAATTTCCACAATGATAATAAATTTCATACTCCTCAAATAAGGTATTCTAAGAATCTAATTCTCATCAACGAACATTTTTCCTTTCCGAAGTTCGGAAGATTTTCCTTCGGAAAAACAATTCTTTCTTTCGTATCAATTTCAAGTCTTGTGTTCTCGCGTCTATTCTCTTATTCATGTCCTGGAATTACGGGGTGTAACAGAAGTGATCGGGTAGGTTTTCGACCCATTTTGGTAGGTTTGAGAAAGTCTAAGTTTAGAGAATAAAAGAGTTTGACCCATACTTTACTTTGGGGTAAACGTACTCAATTCATAGTTTCGTTAGTTCCATTAGCTCCAAAATATCGTTTATGACTTAGTTGAGCCCTTGGTCTAGTTCCTGAGGCAGCCATGTGAGTTTTGAAGGTTAGGTTGTAAAATTGTTGAGTTAGAACTTAATAGTTGACTTTAGTCAAACTTGAGCCTAAGAGACCTTTTTGCGAGAAATCCAAGTACGCGAGCAGGTCTGGAATGTGTTTACTGATATGAATGCATGTTTGGTTTGTGTTCGGGAGATTCTTGGAGTGTTCCGGGTGGTTGACGGAGAGTTAGTGAGTTTTGGACATTGCATGTGTCTAGTGTTCGCCTCAGCGCCCTTCTTTCCGCTTTCGCGGGACCACCTCAGCAGAGGTTTGACTCACCAAAGTGAGGTTCTACCATGATTCGAGGATCTTTCATAGAATACAAGTTCCTCACAAGGGCAGGTGTGCCTCTGCGGCATTTCTTTCGCCCCAACGGATATTTGTGTTTTTAAGTGGATTCGCCTCAGCGGATAAGTTTTTCACCAAAAAGTGTATCCGTCGGAGCGTAAACACTAGATCTGCCGCTGTACATAATGCTGGAGCTATGAAAAAGTTGAAGGGAAAAGTATTCAGGCAGTGATTGTGATTATTACGTTGTGGTGTTGAGTTATCGTATTCATCGCAACTTGGATGGTAAAATGAAAATGGAAATATTGGGTTGTAGTTGATAATTGCTTCTTATTTTCACGTTCCTTTTATTTGACATCATTTATAATGTGTTAAAAAAAAGAGTTATATTATTAGATGTTTTTTGATGAAAACCAATACTTGTATGTTGTTTTGGATATTACAGTGGATGTATGGAAATAGTTGTCACGACCCAACCCCGGGGCCGCGACTGGTACCCTACCTGGGCACCCCGTTCAGGTATACATCAGAGAATAGCAGCGGAACATATACAACATAAACACATGTGTAAACAATAACACATCACAGGCTAGCCGATAAGGCCGCCTTCCATAATATAATATAATCAAAAGTACAATCATAACATCGCTTCTACAAATTTCAACCACATATGTGAATACGCACTTCAGAATAACAATCGTATGACAGGCCGCCATACCCTCGAATGTACATAAATCTACAAAATCGTGGAAAGATCACTAAAAGAGACAAGCCTCCGAGAAATGGAGCTTCGACGTCGATAAGTGATCCTAAGTATGAGGATCCACCACTGCCACCCTTTCCTCGCAGATTTAACGCGGCCAAGGGGGTCAAGATAATATGTACTAAGTATGTAAATCGGAAAGTACTGTAATTACAACATAAGTTTAAAACAAAGCGAGACATGTCGATAACAAAATTACGACACGGCCTTACTAACAATGAGAGTAAATCAAGAGAATACGCATAACATCACAATAGAGACTTTGGCCAAATCACGGGTAGCGAACCCATAGAAACAGTGGTATAACGCCTTAGGGTTCTTACCCTCATTTATACTCTTACCCCAGGCGGGTGGTATAACGTCTTGGGGTTTACCCTCATTTATACTCTTACCTAAGGTAATAAAGCAGTGGTATAACGCCTTGGGGTTTACCCTCATTTATACTCTTATCCCGGAGAAGGTGGTATGGCGTCTGGGGTTTACCCTCACTTATACTCTTACCCTATCTCAACCGATCATTATACAATAAATAAGCAAGTTAGAAATCCTAACTTCTTATTAGTCTTATTCATCTACACTCTCATTTTAGTTTACTTAAGACACTAATATGTTATAATAACCGGAGTTTAATCCAAAGTACTACGTACTTCCAATCTTTTAAAATGACTCATTTTCATATAGAACTTCCAAGATACTATAAACCGTAGTATCAAGTCAAAATTACTTTTCAAGACCAAATACAATACCTTTAAAAAATAAAGTTAGGTTTCTAAATCAGTGACTCTTTTTATTATAAAACCTTAGGCAATTGATGCCTTAAAATTCAAATTGCCTTTTCATTAAAATTAAGTCATTTATCTTTCCATAAAGAAAATATAACCAACTCCCATAAAGTCGTTACATTCGCTTTATACCTTAGCCATATACAATTTCCTATCCAAGGGACTTATACGTTTAAAACGGAACAAGTATAACATACTTTAAAACTCTTCAACTCCCTTAAATTTAATAAAACATTAGACATCCTTAATACTTTCAAAGAAGTGTGTTAATCTCCTAACTCTCCCAACTTGGCTATTCATAAAACTAGTAAAGGATATCAAGGTCTTCAGACGTCTACTGCATACTATATACGTATAACTAGTCATGCTCAAAAGATAGGAAAAGTTCTACATACCTCGCGGTCAAACCACTTGCCAAGTACAAAGTCCCGCGTAGTATGTCAACCTATAATATTCACAATACGTCTATTAAAGCCTTACTTCAAACGTAGAATATTATAAGTGTCAAGTCGCTAATTTCTACGGAAAAATCGATAAAGACCTCCTTTGTTTCTACTTACTTTGTCACCTTTTTCAAGGCCGAATACAATAACCAAACACGCCACATTTAAGGCCCAATCAACGCAATCAACCATAGGGATTACACGCCTACTAGACGTGTAAAATTCCGCCCACTATAGATATCAATTTGATACAACTTACTAGGCCAAATCGCTTAACTCAAGTACTACTACATCAATTCTTATCCAATATCCATTTCAATCCAAGTTGTTAGCATAACATGATATCAAGTCGCAATTGATTATAACTACAATAATCCTCAAGTAAGTAAATACGCGACGATTTCTAATAAACGACCAATTAGTAATCCAACTTCGCCGCTTATAACATTTCGGATTTAAGCTACAAGCAATCCATAATACTTATAAACTTCAACCTATCAACTTCATGCTAGCAACAAGTAAAGCTAACAACAATAAATAATCTTGAACACTTATAAGTGACAAGATTATACCTTAACGAATCTTAATCCACTCCAAAATCAAGTCGCTTCCTAGCAACTTAGAGCCTCTTCAAGACGCCTAATCCGCTAGTCGAGACCCTTATAACAACACCAACAAACTTCTTTCAAACTTCCAAACAAAACCTAGAAAGCAACTAGGTTTTCGCATGACTAACCCAAAACTATCTTTTCCGAGATGTTTCTATTGAGACACGCCTACAATATACTCAAGAACCTTAGTTTAAAGTGGGCTTAATGAACAAGGAACAAAAAATTTCTTTTTCTTCGACATGAACCCGAGAGCAACACGCTTGAGTTCTTCAAATTTTGTGAAAATTTGGCTAAGTGTTAAGCTCACTCTTGCTACTAGTAGTATTATATAGCACACGGAGGTCAAGATATGAACAATTGGGTGGCTCGATAAGCTCCAGTAAATATCAAGCCTTTGTGGGTCCTTTGACTTAGTCAAGATTATCAAGCTTTCAAGTTGCAAGACTTGCCTTGCTAACAAAGGTCCAATGACCCTCTTGCCCTTGCACAAATCGTCCAAGGCATCATTAAGGGGGGTGACACGTGTCGCCCTCCCATTCGTCATAATAATACGTTTTCCGACAATTTCATAATTCCGATAAATTTTACAAGTTTCAAATCTTAACACTTGTGAGTTCTTACGTACGTTCTTAAAATATGTCCTGTAAATACGGGGTGTAACAATAGTGTACAACTATCACTAGTGCTTAGAAAGGATAAACAATTACAATTCCAATATAATAGGCTTGAAGCCTAACATCAGTTGTCACAATATCAATAAGTGTTGATGATCTTGATCTTCGGTGTTTGATCCTTCCTTGAAGTCTTGAGATCTTGGTTGAAACTGCAGCAAGCCCCTTGAGAACAACAACAACAATATATTTAGAATCAGGAAATATAACAAGATAGTTGGCTTGTTGAGTCGACCAAATTCTTGATCTATCCTTAAGATAATATTGTCTCGTATATCCTTTCAACGGTTGTAATGACAACTTATCTCCCAAGATAAAACAACAATCAAACAAATGAGTAAAGGGAACTCAAGTGTTCGTTAGAATAGAAGGATCGTTGAGTGTGTAAGATTGCAAGAAAGGAAGAGATTTCATCAAATCTGAAATCATCCAAGTGTAGAGAGTATTTCTCTTATGTTCATTGTGTATATTGTGTCTCACACTTCTCAAATCTGAAATAAGGCATGGTTATATAGTTTAAGAAGGAGGGAGGTGTTAATTGGGTGTTAATGACTGTTAAGAGGGTTGTTTATGAGGCTCAATGAAGAGCCAAAACGTTCAGGAATAAGTGTCCAACGTTCCAACAACTTAATGACATTAAACCTCTGAAAAACGTCTGCAGCGCCGCGGCCCTGCAGACGGGAGTCGCGACGCCTAAACTTTCCAGAACTTAAGGGACCAAACTGTAATTATAATAAAATCTGGGGACCAAAAAGATAATGTCATAACAACCTCACTTCGCGACTACGATCGGTGGGTGGGCGATGAGCCTAGTCTCGAACCCAAGCACACCTAGGTTCTCCCTCTTTCAAACACATGAGTTACCCCTTGGGGTCTCAATCCCTTATTCAATTTAGACTTATAACATGAACAAATCTTTCTTTTACTACCGATGTGGTAGATTTGTCATACACAACTCTTTCATGTCTCAAACACCTTACTTCGCGGATCAATATTTCTTCCATTAATGCAATTTGACGATTCTTGGCCCTACGATCATCTACTCACTTAGTAGATTACACAGAATCAGGTTCTCCATAATGTGGAATCATGATGTTTAAGTCATTAAAGATGAGCGAACCTAACCTCCACCAAAGACAAATTTCCAACATGTTGTATTTTTCCTGTTCACTCCAGACTATAAAAATGCGAGTGGTAAACTTCTTTAACCATTTACTGCAAGAAATTCCAAAGCTTAAGAAGCATTATTAGTGATTTTTTTTTAGATTATGAGTACGGGACTATTTGGTGATCAAACTAAAAAATACAGAGTTATAGATTATGTATGATATTATATCAAAAGAAAATTAATCAATCAAATTAGGTGGAATGAATAATTTCAACGTCATCGCCTTCATAAACAAACTCGCAACTCTTGACAGTTGGCATCAAGTCAATGGCCGTTTGAAGATCCTTCCTCAAGATTCTTTTAATATCACTTTAATAATAGTTCAAAATGGTTCTAGGAAATTACACCCAATAAAATAAAATAAATGGTGTACTTTGAATTTTTGACTCTTACTTGCTTCATTCAAAATTAAAAAATATATATATATTTGTTATATTAACAAAAAATCCCGAAGATATAAGTGAAGTGAAAAATTCAAAAATATGTACCTCCAAAGTCATTCTTATAAATCAACTTAAAATATCGAACAGATCTAATATCATCACCCCGTACAGCCCATTGTCCATTCCCAAGAAATGTTTTAAGAAATATTAGAGGTATTTATAGCTAATAACTACTATTTAATTTAATTACTTTTAGTAGCTACAATGAATCGTCAGTCAATAATTTTATATGAGAAACTATTGAATCAATCACTTGTTGCCCTTACTCTTCAGGTTTTTGTTGAGGTCTGTCATAATAGGGGACTCTCTTCTCACGGTAGGCGAAGGTAAATCGGGATAGATAAGGATTTTCCGCGACGCAACAGTTCTTTCATACCAATTTAGCTGTCTGGTGCTGCTATTGGCATGAATCTATTCCACCGCAAACAACTGAATATACTACTGCATGATCTTCCGTTGCTTTTGTTATTGCTCTCACCTATTTTCAATTTACATATCATAGCTATACCAAATACATACGGTTAATGACTTGTATTTCTCCATAACATCTCTCATTTCTCCCTCACCTCTCTCTCTGTTCCCTCTCTCGATCACCTCTCTCTCTCCGTTATTCCCTCTTTCTTCTCCCTCACTCTCACCCCTTTCTGTTTCCTCTCCCTTATTCCTCGACTTCAGCTTCTTCTCAGATCTAGATGAATACCGAGTTCTCCAAGAGGTATTAAAAAAATTTAAGATTCGACGTTGACACTTTTTCGTTTGAAGTTGGTGGCTGGTTTTTGTCGTCGTCAACAAATTTAACAGAGGATAAAGAAAAAATTAATCCACTTCACATGAAATTAAAGTACTTACAATACTTCTTCTTCGCTCAACAACAACAACCAAACCTTTTTCAACCTTACAAAATCTATTGAGATCAAGTTCTTTTCACTGGATCCGGATCATTTGATATCGATCTGAGTGTTTGATTATTTTTTCCTCAAATTTGAGTGTTTTTAGTGTATTCGTCTTGCCGAAATTTATGGCTTCTTCTCCTTCTTGTATCTCACATCTGAGTGTATTTGAGTGTATTCTTCATTTTTCTTAGTGTAAATATAAGTTATATGTATTTGGCTGATTGTATTTTTGGGGAAAACTAGATGTATTTATTTGTATGTGTTGTTGTTAAGTGTATTTTGTATACACTTTTGAGTCTATTTTTAGTTAGTTTTTGACTCATTTCGTTCGTGTTTAGTATAGTATTAGGTTTGTTTTTCCTTCTTTTGAGTCACAACGATCATAAAGGAGGAAGTACATAATCGAGGATGAAATGAGCTTAATTGAGATGGAATTGCACACTAAAAAGGCCAAGAAACGGCTTCAAGTCCCGGGAAGCATAGAAGAAATCTGATGAAATCCGGACGAAAAAAGGACACAAAACCAAAAATCTGGCCATTCACGTCGCCGGCGCCGCGGTGCTAATTATCCTGCAAGCTCTGATTTGGTTGCAGTAGTTTCGGCGTCGTGGCGCCAGCCTGCAGGGCTAAGGCGCCGACGCGAAATTTTTTATTTCAGGACTCAATTTGACACGTTTTCAGGGTCCGAAAGGGCAATGTTTCCCAGTTATAAAACCCTGCTAATACCACATACCATATTACAAATCATACTTTTTGAGGCAAGAAGGAGGCTACAATTGGAGACTCTTGTTCAAGTTTTTTTTCTTTCTTTTACTTTATTTCAGTTTATGTTGGATTGTAATTTAGTTTTTGACATGACAATGTTTAGGAGCTAAATACTTTAGTAGGATTTCCATCGAATCTTCTTGAAACTCTTTCATATAGTTAATGCATTGATTATTGATTTCTTCTTCAGTATAAGATCTATTCAATATTGTTATGATTGCTTGATAATTAACTAGCTATTAATTGTCATTACTTATATGATTTCGAATCAAAAGTCTGAAAGGTGAGATTTGAATATGCTGTAATTGTCTAGACATATGTTAAAATCGTGGACGAAAGTACCCCGATATTTGTGTAGTAATTAATGTTATTGTTCTTAATCCTCATGTGTGGTAAAACTTATCATAAAAATATAGAAAATTTCTGCACAAGGTTGAGCTCTTGTATGTCCTAACCGGAATATAATGACAGGTTAGTTAACATGTTATCTTAATAAGAAGAAAAAGAATCGTTAGTCTTGCATTAACGCGTGAAGGAGTGGATAGTTGAGGAGATTGGAATGCCCTATTTCCTTCATAACTGTTATAAACCCAAAGTATTATAATATTTAATTTATTTTATGCACTTAGTCATAATTCTTAGTTATAATTCTCAAACTAAAGAACGTCAACCAAATAGATACCATAGAATAGATAACCGATACTTAATAAACCAGTCTCTATGGACGATAAACTCGGTCTTACAGATCTTTATTACTTGAACGATATGTACACTTACGTAAGCATCTAGAAATATCGCAACCGTTGTTTGAATGATTTATATACATATGCTTGTATACAATTTTTTCGAGTAAATACACTGTATATGAAATTTTTGCATTTGAAATTTTGTTGAAATACATTCAAATACAGTAGATTACATTCAACATTGCGACGTCCGACGACGACCTTGGTGATCAGAGATCGAATACATCAAGTACAACTAAAATAAAAGGATACATCAATATATAAATATAATAGAATACACAGCTCCTTCTTGTATTTAAATAAATGGGAATACAATCATTTTGAATACACATGTATTCAAAAAAACTAAGGTTGAATACATTCAAATACATGTGATATCAAATAAGGTTGGATACAACTGAACATTGTATTTAAATACACTCAAATAAACATCAATTACCTTAAAACGGTAAATAAAAAAAGATAGATTAAAAATTCCTAAAATATATTCATTTGTGTAAGTTACCATGATTTAAACTATCAAAAACTTTAGACTTTAATTTTAACTACTTTTTGTTAACTTCAACCAGAAAACAAGGGACAATACATCATAACTGCTAGTATTTAAATAAATAAAATTGATCTAAAATACCATAATGAAAGAAAATAGTTTAACTCTTTATACATAAAATAGCGATAAACAATTAAAAATATAGAGAGTATTTCCTATTTCAAAGCTCAAAATTTGCACCAACTAAACATTTCCTACAAAAATCAACTCGACTTCCACGTTCAGAGGTGGATTCACAGGAAACAATAATTTTTATACTTCCTTTATTGCAAAATAAAATATATTTTTGGGATGTGACACACCCATTAAATTTTTTTATTAACGGCATTAGTGAAAAAATTATTTGACTAAATTACTCTGTCTTTTTTTCAAATTTTTCTTAAAAGTTGAAATAGTGAGACTTGGGTCTTGAAAAAATTATTAAAAAGAAGGATAATTTTGAAAAAAATTAATTAATAACCTCTTGGACTTTAAAAAAATCACTTATTTTGGATTAAAGAAAAGCTTAAAAATTCATTTTCTTTAAAATGGAGGGAGTATATATTAAGAATTTACTATTTAAATATTTATAAATATCAAATTAAAAACTCAATTATTTTATATATTAACTTGAGATTACTTTATTTGAGTTGAGAATTTATGAAAATAACTTCTCTACTTCCACAAAAATAAAGATAAGATATGTGTATATATCACCTTCTTCAAACTTCACTTATGAAGTTATATTAAGTAGTATGTTTTTTTTTGAAGGATAGAGTGTACGTAATCATTATCTTTATCATAAAAGGTATCTAAGCTATTTTCGATAGAATCTCGACATAAGAACAAGCAATTCAAAATAGTTTTAAAAAATAAAAATTAATAAATCATTGCAACAAACTATACAAGCATGATTGTAACCCAAAAGTTTCAAACCATGAATGTGGCCACTGTTTGCATTCATTTTTTATTTTTTGGAAAGAAGACTTGAAAGTATCTACTCAGACTAGAGATGTCACGATCCGAACCGACAGACCCGTTACTGGTGTCCTACCTGGACATCCTTCTACTCATACATTACATAAAAACATTGGAAGCTTAAGAAATTCATAATCTCATGAAATAAAAACAGGCAAGCCGACAAGGCCGTCACTTTACATAGAACCAAAACGAGCTACAACTGTACATGTCCAACCCACACATGCCTACAGACCTCTAGAATAAGACAGTGAACTATGACGGGACAAGACCCCGCCGTACCCCTGAATATACATAAGCCATAATGGAAGACCTGTACTAAAATGACAAGCTCCGGAACAATGGAGCTATCCCAAAAAGCTGAGCAAAGATCCTAAGCTCGCGGATCACTCAACTAAGTACATATATCTGCGGACATGAACGCAACCCCCCGAAGGGGGTCAGTACAACAAGGTACCAAGTATGTAAACATAAAGTACAGTAAATTAGATCATAACTGTACAAAAGATGACAGAGACAAGTATGAAAATCGAATACCAGATCCAACCGTGTCATATAAAATAGGGCCAATTGTACCTTTTTAAAAGTGAGAGCCAACCGTGCCCTTTTAAAAATGAGAGTCACCGTATCTGTTTACATATAACGTATTCTGGCCCTTTAGTGAGGGACTCGATGCAATTATCATAATCATGAATACCTGTACATGTAACGTATCTCTCATAACGTATCTCGGCCCTTTAGTGAGGGACTCGAGGGAATCATAATACATATATAAAATTAACTGTATCTTTTATAACTGTAAGAGCGTCATGTCAAAATCAGGGACACCTGCCCATAGAATTATTATGCATATCCTATTCATGGGAATCGAACCCGCATGGATCTTTATACCCACATGAGTATCTCGTACTCGCATCACGGAGGTCGGTCAATGGAGTCATGTACATATACTATTCGTGGGAATCGAACTCGCATGAGTCTTTATACCCGCATGAGTATCTCGTACTCACATCACAGATCTTGCTCGTGGAGTCATAATACATGGGAATCGAACCCGCATGAGTATATCGTACTCACATCACAGATCTTGCCCGTGGAGTCATAATACATGAGAATCGAACCCGCATGGGTCTTTATACCCGCATGAGTATCTCGTACTCGCATCACGGATCTTGCCCGTGGAGTCATAATACATGGGAATCGAACCCGCATGGGTCTTTATACCCGCATGAGTATCTCGTACTCGCATCACAGATCTTGTCTGTGGAGTCATAATATATGGGAATCGAACTCACATGGGTCTTTATACCCACATGAGTATCTCATACTCGCATCACGGAGGTCGGTCCATGAAATCATGTACATATACTATTCGTGGGAATCGAAATCGCATGGGTCTTTATACCCGTATGAGTATCTCGTACTCACATCACTGATCTTGCCCGTGGAGTTATAATACATGGGAATCGAACCCGCATGGGTCTTTATACCCGCATGAGTATCTCGTACTCGCATCACAGATCTTGCCCGTGGAGTCATAATACATGAAAATCGAACCCACATGGGTCTTTATACCCGCATGAGTATCTCGTACTCGCATCACAGATCTTGTCTGTGGAGTCATAATACATGACAATTAAACCCGCATGAGTATCTCGTACTCGCATCATGGATACATGTCCATGGAATCATAGGGCCGCATGAGTATTTTGTACTCGCATCATGGATCTTGTCCATGGAATCAAATATAACATTGCCGGCCCAATCGTGGGACTCGGCGAAGTGATGAAATAACACTTGCACGAATAGCTATCATGAGCAACCATGTGCAATTTAAATCACCACTTTGACTGTCCATATAATCTCTTTAAAATGAACTTTCATTTCAGAAAATCAAGGTACTATCATATCATGTAATATTAGAAAAACCAAAGCACTATCATGTCATGTAATATTAGGGACTTGAACCCCAAAGTACTATGAATGTTCACCATACATACATTTTATAAAAAGAGTCATATCATGTATCATTAGGGACTTGAACCCAAAAGTACTATGTACGTTCACCGTACATACATTTTATAGAAAACACCAAGGCACTCTCATACCTTTCATTTTAAATCCTCATTTGTAAAATCAAGACACTTATCATATCAAGTATCATTTTAAATCATCATTTGGAAAATCAAGACACTTATCATATCAAGTATCATTTTAGGATTAAGGTCCAATAAAACTATGTACGTCCACCGTACACTTACTCCAAATAAAATGCCAAAAGAAGGAAGGATAGTTCACATACCGCTTGTCGTCTATATCAACTCAATAATCTAAATTCGTATCGCTCATCTGGCTAACATTATGGAAACGTTTGCATGGTGATAACCAATCCGAATTGACAAATTAATTCATTTTATGAGCTGTTAGTAGGTTATATATTTATAATGATCTTATCTAATCAGCTGCGAACTAGAAAATGTAAAACGAACTGGTTATATATTAGTTTCTATGCAGATGGACTTCTAATCATTTCAACATAATTGATTGTCGATATCTTTTTCATTTAACGCTGCAATGACTTGTTTTAATACGCTGCAATGGCTTGTTTTAATACGTTTACCAAAATTAGTCTCAACGCTTAATACTTATTAGTGTTGTAACTTAGCAAGATCAACTCGACACCAATGCTTACTAAAAACTCTTACCAACATCTCCCATAAGACTTGGTAAGGACTTAGGAATAATTTAGACATGCCTTTAGCATAGAATCAATAACATGAATACTCCTTAACTTCTAAGAGTAGAATAACTTTTGAAACAATACCACAGTTATGATTCATACGTAGAACTTGCCGAAAGGAGAAAGAAGAGGTTCACATACCTTATCGACTTATACTAACTTGATAACTAGAATCCGCCTCAAGTAGTACTTCAACCTATAAATACCATAACACGTATATCAACTCCATGCTCACTAGAGTAGGTTATATACCAAGTAATGGGTCTCTTTTCTTATAAAAATTTGGACAGCACTTCCCCTATTTATATGTACTTTTCCACCTTTTAATAAAGACAATTTCATCAATAACCAAGCACCAATTAAGGGCACAACCAAACAGTTAACCAAGGTGATTCACACACCTATTTCTCACGTAAAACAACCCCTTAATCCTTACTAAAACAGTCCATAATCCAACAACAACGAGGGTAGAATGTGAAGTCTTTCAACACCTTTCTATACCCTTATTCCTTTAGGACTTACATTAGCGTTTACTATATTTAAACATGCATAATGACAACTGAATTTTCAGCATTTCAATACCACAAAATAGTCCCTAAAACTGTACAAAAATATCCAACAGTTTTATAGTATTCTCAGCCAACAACCCCAATACAATAACCCTTTTCATAATCCCTTATAATCCAATTCGAGTTTCAATACTCTAATATAAGCCATATCAACTTATCAACAACAAGATTCCTTCATTTTAACATGCAATAGGTGAAGATAACAACAACAATAACCAACGAAATCCAAAGTAGTAAAATTGTCCAACATTCGGCCCAACCACCAAACTACCACAAACACTTCTTATTCTCTATTCTTCTTAACACAAGTTCATCTATTAACTATAACAATATGTAATATCCAATTACTTCAAGAGGAAGAAGAAGTCTTACCTTAAATCTTAGCCAAAACAGTCCACATAGATTCGGCCAATAACTTCACTTCAACACCACTTCTTCAAGCTCCAACAACACCCATGTATCCTCTACAAGCTTGTAACCATTTCCCTTCTTGTTTTACTTCCAAAAAGTTCATCCCAAGTTAGGGTTTTTATAGGGCAGAATCGGCCATCAACATAACCCACTGTTTTGGAGAGTAATCTAGGTTATAACTTAGTTAAGGTGCTTAATCTTGGAAGATAAGTAAACTTTGTTCTTCACTTTTGCCATGATTTCGAAATCTTAAGGCTAAGGAAGAAGAGAGAAAAAGTTTGGAGAAGAAGAAGATATTTTGTGTAATGAAGTCCAAGTCTTGTTATGTATATCTCTTATAGTGGTCATCTTTGCAAGACAAGTGGATGAGGGATACATGTCACCCTCATATTGGTCACATTTCTTTTCTCCATAAATATCTATACTTAGCCAAAATAAAATTCGAAGGGCCACACAAAATTGTGAAATTTTCGGTGGGCCCCATATTATCAATGCCAATACTTCATAATACAATACTAAGTCCATAAATCCATATTAGGGAATCTAACTCCGAGTTAATAAATTTCATCGTCACATTTTTATCCAAATTTTTTCATAAGAAAATGTAATTATCGCCCTTCCAATGTTCAAATCTTAATTCCTTAAGTACGTTCTCATATTATTGCCTTGAAAATACGGGGTGTAACAAGAGATGTCAGTGGATCCTGAACCCGGTGGATCCAGATCCGTTTGATAGGTGGATCATCAAAATTTGGACCCGACGAATCCAGATCGGACCCGGATCTGAATCTTTTATTTGAGATCCGTATTCGGTCCAGATCCGAATATCCGACCCGTTGATCCATTTTTTATTAAATATATCTATAACCTATAATGTAATTTTATAAGTATTTTCTTAATTTTTTTTCATAATTTCTGTGTTTTACATTCAGATTAGTTCTCATTGTTCTAGGCTTTACTCTAAAACGGTGGAGGCATTAATTGCTTACAAAATTGGATGATCGAAGACATTAAAGATATCTATTATTTATGTATTGATTATTCTCATATACGTTAATATCAATTTTTTTTCTAACATGAACCTTCTATTTATTTTCAATTTCTTTCAAATAAAGGTACTTTGGAGGGCACACATGCTTGTTCGACAGTTACTAAAGATTCTGAAGAAGAAAGGAAATAGTTGACTGTATTGATATGGTAAATGATATGTTTAATCATAAATATTTATTGAGATGAATTTAATATGATTGTTTCTTTGTTATTTTAGGATATTGATGACGTTGAAACTAGTGACTTCAAAGACTAGTTTATCAAGTTTGACAGAAGGTTATAGAAGATGTTGCTGACATTTTAAAGAATAAAGAACATTGTTGTAGAATTTAATTTCAAGACCTTTGTAATTGCAGTGTTTTTCATGATGATGTTATTTACTTATTTTGCTTCACCGTCTTTATTTTCTTGTGATGCTAAAACTTCGTTCAATATTTTAGAAGAATGGTGTTATGTTTGTGTAGTTTGATTGAATGAACTCAAATATTTTTTCAATCAGATTGAGTTTCATTTTGTCAAAATAATTTCAACACGCATATTAAGACAATTTTATTTTATATGTAGATCCAGATCCGATACATTCATATTTGGATCTGATTTTTATGAACCTAAAATATGAATTCACATATAAAAAATGAATTTGGATCTGATAATTGAGACAGAAGCATTAATTGAGTACCAAATAAAATGTACTTTATAGTTTATTCTAAGCTCCTAATCCGTCCCACGCTCCCCGAGGAAGAACAACTACAATAATGACTCGTGTCTCGTTCCTCTTCGCCATCACTGCTCTCATCGGCTTCTTTTGCTCCGCCGCACGTGGCGGAGCGTTGACAGACTATGGCGACGATAACCCGATCAGGCAAGTAGTTTCCGATGAGCTGGACAGTGGAATTCTCCAAGTAATCGGCCAAAGTCGCCACACTCTCTCCTTCGTTCGCTTTGCTCGCAGGTCAGTTCTAATTTCCTCTTATTCAATCAATGGTCAAAAACTTACTTGATGTATCACTTTTTCTTTGAATTTCACGCCTCAACTATCAATTTTTCTTTTCCTATCTGAACTATACATTATCTCCATGTATGTATTTTGAGCCTGTAGATCCCTAGTCGCAAAAAAATGATAATTCACGTGTGTTTTTACCATTATCTCTAAAGTATGTTGGATGTGTGAATAGAAAATGTGGGGTATGGTTGGAACTTGTTTGGAATAAGAAGAAAAAGTGATCGACAAAAATCTAAAAAAATTTGGCTAAGCGCCGCGGTTCGGGACAGCGCCGTAGCGCCGAAACTTCAGAGAGGTTTGATAGATTTCGAGCGCCACGACGCCTGTAACGAGAGAAGTTTGAACTGAAAAGTTGCATCTCTTCTTATAAGGTCATAACCTTTGAATGAAAGGCTGCATCTGGTCGATTTTAGTGCTATTTAAAGCATGTTAATCACTTATTAGAAGATAGACAACACACAATACATTACAATCAAATCAGTAAACTCAATTAATGATCTAAGATTGTGCTCTATCTTCATCTTCTTCTTCAACAAGAACATTTCTGAAGAACACATATAGTAAATTCGTCAGAAGTGAAGTTCTTGTGCTATAACTCTCACTTAGATAGTTGTATCCTCAAGACAGACGTCCGAAGAACTACAACACAAGTGGAGACGACACTGCGTCATTGCTGACCTCTATCTACACCAAGTTAGTATGTGTTGTTCATACTGTTGATTTCATTGTTGTTAATTTCAATTTAGTTGAATTATCTATATATGGTTATGGTTATTCATTGAAGGTCTAGATTGACAATAGAAAATCTAAGACAAAAATTCTTCAGAAAATTTATTTTCTGTGTGAAGCTTGCAAAATTTTCAGAGAATACATTTTCCTGATTTGCAAAAGAATGGATCAATCTGGATCGTCAATGGTGAAAACCATGTGGAGAAACCCGAGAAATTTAAGGGTTCAGATTTCAAACGCTGACAACAAAAGATGCTGTTTTATTTGACCACTTTTCATGTGGCAAATGTATTAAATGTTGAGGCTCTAACGGCATTGCCGGAAGGAGAAGGGGAGAATGCTCCTACTGATGCAGAGAGAGCCGAAAGGCTGAAGGCTATTGAGACTTGGTGGAGCCAAGAGTTTCTTTGCAAAAACTACATTCTCAACGCTTTGGATGATACTCTCTATGACATATACTTCACGTTCGGATCAACATGGGAGTTATGACAGTCATTGGAGAACAAGTACAAAACTGAAGTTGCCTGTTTGAAGAAGTTCGTCGTTGGGAAGTTCTTAAACTTCAAGATGAGCGATGCAAAGCATGTTGTCAAGCAAGTGGAGGAACTCCAAGTCATTGTTCATGAACTAGAGGTTGAAGGTATGAGCCTTAACCAATATTTCCTTGTTGGTGCTATTATTGAAAAATTACCTCCTTCTTGGAAGGATTTTGAGGTTTATTTGAAGCATCTAACGGAGGAGATGAGTTTTGAGAAACTGGTTCTGAAAATTCGTATTGAAGAGGACAACTGGAAAAATGAAAGGCCTGATGCTGTTTCATTGGAGTCTAATGCCAACATGGTAGAAGGCAATACTTCCAAGGCCAAGTTTCAGAAAGACAAGGACAAATTTGTTGGTGCCAAACCATCTTTTGCAACCGGGAGGAATGCACTAGCCCCACAAAGGACCAATACATTCAAGAAACCACAACCGGGACTATGTTGGGTATGTGGTAAACCTGGCCACAGGGCAAGAGATTGCCGCCTTCGAAAGAATCAGGTGGTGGTGTTGGAGGTTCGAGTAATGTCAACCAAGCCAACCAGGCTGAAACTAAGAACCAATTTATTGGTGTTGTGGTTGCTCAAGCAAATCTGGTTACAAATTCAACCGATTGGTGGATGGATACGGGTGCTACAAGGCATATATGTTCAGAGAAGGACATGTTTTCATCTTACCAAGCCATCAAGGATGGAGAACCACTGTTCGTGGGAAATGCCGCTGCTGTCAAGGTAGAAGGGAAAGGAAATGTGACGTTTAGGCTCACTTCCTGGAATGATCTTGTGCTCACAAATGTGTTGCACGTGCCTGAAATTTGTAAGAATCTGATTTCTGGGCCTATTCTTAGCAACAAAGACTTCAAAATTGTAATAGAATCTGACAAATTTGTACTCACCAAAGGTGGGGTGTATGTAGGAAAGAGTTACCTCAGTGAGGGGCTCTTCAAACTAAGTATTGTACCTACTCAGACTGTTGCCATTATTAATGAAAATGCAGACACTAGCACTGCTTCTATGTATATGGTTGATTCCCCTTCTTTATGGCATTCTCGATTAGGCCATGTTAATTATCGTTCCTTACAAAGAATGATAAAGATAGACATGTTGTCAAAGTGTTCTATGAACAAAATGACTAAATATGGGGTTTGCATAAAATCAAAATATGCAAGTCATCCTCCAAAATCTGTTGTGAAATCAAATGAAGTGCTTGGTTTAATTCATAGTGATTTGTGTGATTACCAAACAATCCCATCTCGTGGAGGAAAGAATTATTATATATCGTTTATCGATGATTGCAGTAAGTTTTTCTATGTATACTTAATACATACCAAAGATGAGGCTTTGAACATGTTTAAAACATACAAAGCAGAAGTGGAAAACCAACTTGACAAAAGAATTAAGATTCTAAGGTAGGTGGTGAATATCAATCCAATGAGTTCAAAGAATTTTGTTCTACTCAAACATACAAAGCAGAAGTGGAAAACCAACTTGACAAAAGAATTAAGATTCTAAGGTAGGTGGTGAATATCAATCCAATGAGTTCAAAGAATTTTGTTCTACTCATGGTATAATTCATCAAACCACTGCGCCATACACTCCAAAACAAAATGGAGTTGCCGAACGTAAGAATAGAACATTGAAAAATATGATAAATTCTATGTTGATTAGTTCAGGGGCACCTCTTGATACATGGGGTGAGGCACTAATTACTGCAAATATGATATTGAACAAAATCCTCAAAAGACAAATGATCAATCTCCTTATGAATTGTGTGGAGAGGAAGATTGCCTACTTTCAAAAGGATGAAAGTGTGGGGTTGCCTAGTGAAAGTTCAGGTTCCTTTACCAAAGAGAACTAAACTTGAACAAAAAATGGTGGATTGCATATATATTGATCATGCCAATAATAGTGTTGTATATATGTTTTTGGTGTATCATTCCGATGTTGAAGGTATTCACAAGAACACACTAATGGAATCTGCAGAAGCAAAATTTTTTGTGGAGATTTTTCCTTACAAAGACAAGGATAAAAATGTTCCTAATAATAAGAAGAGGACACTGTCTCAAAATGAATCAAACCAAAATGATGATAATCTTACTTCATCGGTTCAAGAAGAAAATTCTGAACCAAGGAGAAGTAAACGTGGAAAAGTCGCCGAAGATTTTGGACCGGACATTATGACCTTTTTCGTTGAAGGAGAACCTCAAACATATAGGACTGCAATGGAATCATCCGAAGCACCTTATTGGAAGGAGGCTATCCAAAGTGAGGTAGAATCCATTGTACAAAATAATACATGGAAATTGGTTGATCTTCCTCCGGGACAAAAACCAATAGGCCATAAATGGATCTTCAAACGGAAACTAAGGTCTGATGGTACTATAGAAAAATACAAAGCTCGTATAGTAGCCAAAGGGTTTAGACAAAAAAGGTGTAGATTTCTTTGATACCTACTCACCAGTGTCTAGAATTACGTCTATAAGGACGTTAATTGCTATAGCAGCGATTCACAATTTGGAAATACACCAAATGGATGTGAAGACTGCATTCCTGAATGGTGAACTAGATGAAGAAATTTACATGGAACAACTAGGGATGGCAACGGGTAGGATGCGACCGATCTACTAGATCGAATCGGATCCGTTTTACATACATGTACCCGTATCGGATCCGATCCATAGGTCCGTAAAATCATATCCAAATCCAGATCCATCGAATCCATCGGATCCACGGATCGGATGCGATCCAAATCAAAGTGGATGATTAAGTTATACCTTAATCACCCAAATTTTCTAGAAAAAGAGTCGATTTAATTTAACGGAATCATGGGGAATGCATCCGTAAATTAGGACTAAATGACATTATTGACAATTGTTATGCCTATTGGCTATTGCTGTAGTGAGAAACAATTCTCTCAATACATAAGCTACTACATAAGTACCACATAAATGATTAATATAATGATTAAAGAATAACACGCAAAATGTGTCTCAATTAAAAAAATAATGGCCTTCGGCCCTTTGAATATAAAATAAAATTAAGATTACAAAAGATTCGATGCCATGATGTATAAATAATAAATGTATAATTAATTTAATAAAAAAATGGATTCACGGGTCGGATCTGGATCGGATACGGATCTCAAAGACAAGATCCAGATCCAGATCCGATCAATCATAAACGGATCCGGGTCCGATCCGGATCCGTCGTCCAATTTTGAATATCCATATCTATAAAGCGGATGCGATTCGGATCGGATCGGTCGAGATCCATTGCCATCTCTAGGAACAACCCGAAAGTTTGTTGTGAAAGGTCAAGAGAAGAAAGTCTGCAAATTAATTAAGTCTTTATATGAACTTAAACAGGCTTCAAAACAGTGGCATGAAAAGTTTGATAATACATTATTATCAAATGGTTTTCAAATAAAGGAATGTGACAAATATGTCTGCATTAAGGAGTGTAATAATGCATTTGTCATTATATGCTTGTATATGGATGATATGCTAATAATGGGAACAAATAAGGATGTAATTAATCAAACTAAGAAGATGTTGCATGCCGCTTTTGATATGAAAGATATGAGAATAACGGATGTCATTCTTGGTATTAGAAGAGTTCTGATGGTTATGTACTAACCCAATCCCATTATGTTAAGAAGGTCCTTAGAAAATTTGGACACTATGATGATAGGCCGGTTGTTACGTCATTTGATCTCGCTTGTCACCTTAAAAAGAATGAAGGTGATTGTGTGTCTCAATTGGAATATATGCAAGTTCTTGGAAGCTTGATGTACATAATGAATTGTACGAGACCGGATTTAGCATATACAGTGAGTCGACTTAGTCGATACTCACACAATCCTAGAAATGATGATTGGGTAGCGCTAATACGGGCACTACGATATCTAAAGCATACAATGAACTATGAGTTGCATTATACAAAATATCCTTCCGTGTTAGAAGGATATTGTGATGCTAATTGGATTTTCAATTTTTTCTTTGAGTTTCACGCCTCAACTATCAATTTTTCTTTTTCTATCTGAACTATACATTATCTCCATGTATGTATTTTGAGCCTGTAGATCCTTAGTCGCAAAAAAAATGATAATTCACGTGTGTTTTTACCATTATCTCTAAAGTATGTTGGATGTGTGAATAGAAAATGTGGGGTATTGTTGGAACTTATTTGGAATAAGAAGGAAAAATGATCGACAAAAATCTGGAAAAATTTGGCTAAGCGTCGCGGTTCCGGACAGCGCCGTAGTGCCGAAATTTCAGAGAGGTTTGATAGATTTCGAGCGCCACGGCGCCTGTAATGGGAATTTCCAGTTTGAACTAAAAAGTTGCATCTCTTCTTATAAGGTCATAACCTTTGAATGAAAGGCTGCATCTGGTCGATTTTGGTGCTATTTAAAGCATGTTAATCACTTATTAGAAGATAGACAACACACAATACATTACAATCAAATCATTAAACTCAATTAATGATCTAAGATGGTGCTCTATCTTCATCTTCAAGAACATTTCAGAAGAACACATATAGTAAATTCGTCAGAAGTGAAGTGCTTGTGCTAGAACTCTTACTTAGATAGTTGTATCCTCAAGGCATACGTCTGAAAAACTACAGCACAAGTGGGGACGAATTTTTGTCTTAGGACACTGCGTCATTGCAGACCTCTATCTACACAAGTTAGTATGTGTTGTTCATACTGTTGATTTCATTGTTGTTAATTTCAATTTAGTTGAATTATCTATATATGGTTGTGGTTATTCATTGAAGGTCTAGATTGACAATAACAAAGTATTCTTCTCATTTGAGTTACGGCTTCATTTTCTTTTCTTTTTCTTTTTCTTTTGGGATGTTAACTTTATTAAGGTATGGAAAGAGATATGAGTCTGATGAGATCAAGGAGAGGTTCGACATATTCTTGGACAATTTGAAGATGATTAGGTCTCATAACAAGAAACTACTGTCATACAAACTTGGTGTTAACGGTAATTTGCCTTTATATGTACATATATGTCTTTCCTATTTTTGAAAGAATAGCTATTGGCTGGTTTTTATTTTTCAATTTTTTTTACAGTTCATTGAATGATCTGAATATAGTGGAATAGATATAGTTGACTTGTATAACCTTAACTTGATGTGAAATTGACATATAGTTGATTATTACTCCTATTACTTCTTGTAGCGGGTTTTGGAAAGTATATGGCATATCAAATAGTTTGAGATTTGATGTTTGTTCTTTTTCCGTGTATATGACCATATTAGACTTGTTAGATATTACTGAGGTTTAGTGGGAATTATGCTGAATTTCTCTGCTATTTTCATCTCTTCTACTTTGGCATATACGAATTATGTATAATTTATACTAGCAACCTTATCAGGGAATTTCTCATTTTATAGGAGTTTTTGGTGTAAATATTCTTAATTTTACTTTTTGGGGGGTATTTATCTTCTTTCTAATTCCTCTTTGGGGGGTTTTGCAACTTAAACACGGTTAGCTTTAGCATGGAACTTTTTTTCCTTTTCATGTTGTTCTGTTGGGTGTGGTAATTGAATCTCAAAACCTCTAGAGCTCAATGATTATTTAGTGTTTTTATTGTTTAAATTCTTAGATAGGGGGTTGTGGAAGACGCGAATTAGGGTAGAAGGGTAATATGTAGTTGAGCGTAGTCCTACTTACGCTTAAAACTGATAGTTGTAGTGTTATTATTGTATCCTATCATACTAGTAGGCGCAATATTGCTTTATAGTCTCCTGTCGTTTTATTTTCGCTGCTATGTGTTCTTTAGTGTATTTTGTTTATCTTATTTATCTGCATTAGTTACTGTTTCTTTTTTCAGAATGTTGCTCTTGCTTTACTCTTGCTTTGGTTTTGTTTTGTTTGTGCTTATGCTCTATCTTGAGCAGAGGGTCTCTCGGAAATAGCCGCTCTACCTACAAAGGTAGAGGCAAGGTTTGCGTACACTCTACCCTCCCCAGACCCCACGTTTTGGGATTTCCTTTGGGTATGTTTTATTGTTTATATTCTTATTTCTTTTGCTCATTCAAATGTAATATACTCAAACTAACAAAACCACAATTTTCTGTGATTATAATTCCATGTTGTGTGGAAAGGATATAACTGCCCCAAATGAAAAAGTATCTGCTTATTTTAAAGTGGCAGATTCAAGAAAAAATAGATTTATTTTAGGTGAGTGAAGAAAAGGAAAGTGAATGAAAATGAAGGACAAGGAAATAACAGAAGAACAAACAAAATAAAGACTGAAGAAGGCACCGCAATTTGTGCTTGCTTTATTTTGTTGTTGATGATGACTGTTCTCGCCCATATTGACAATGATTATGTTTTCTTGACAGAGTTTACTGACTTAACGTGGGATGAATTTAAAAGAGAAAGACTAGGAGCTCCTCAAAATTGTTCTGCTACCACAAAGAACAATCTTAAGCTCACTAATGCCATCCTACCAGAGACGGTGTTTGCAATCACAACTCCATTATATCTAATTCTTCAGTTGTTAATTATGCTTTTTAAAAGGTCTTTACCATTAGCACCAAAGTTATCCATTCACTCCAACTGGAAATCCTGTAATCGCAAGTCTAAATTTCAGTGCTTTCTGCTCGTCCTACTTTGTGTGTTCTCCTAAAAGAAAATTTTGCAAATGCTTAGCCATGGTTTTGCGACCTAATATTGGTGCCATTACTTTCAAGAGGTCACTATCATGTGACATAAATTTGGTATAAATGTGTATTCTTAATAATTTATACTCACACATGCGCTCTCACACATATACATATCGACATACATGTATTTTGCCGCTGCCTAGAAGAACATGTACTAAGTTAAGTTGAGGTATTGATTTGTTACGAGAAGTTTTCATTCCTAATTTGGATCTCCAATTTTGTCTTTTAGAAAGACTGGAGGGAAGCAGGAATTGTAAGCCCAGTGAAGAAGCAGGGCAAGTGCGGATCTTGCTGGACATTCAGGTAAGCAGCAGTGAGGATCAGTCACTTATTTCCTAAATTTTTCCATTTTTGAAAGTCATTCTATCAATCAATTGTTGATCAGCTATGCATTAATCCATTTCTATTCGCGTTTCTGAAGTTGAAAAATGACAAGAGTAGACACGTGTTGTTTTGGCAGCACTACTGGTGCTCTTGAGGCAGCATATGCCCAGGCATTTGGGAAGAACATCTCACTGTCTGAGCAGCAGCTGCTAGACTGTGCTGGAGCTTTTAATAACTTTGGATGCAAAGGCGGTCTTCCATCACAGGCTTTTGAGTACATTAAATACACCGGTGGTCTCGATACTGAGGAAGAATATCCTTACACTGGAAAGGGTGGTGATGGTGTATGCAAATTCTCCTCAAAAAATGTTGCTGTCCAAGTCCTTGATTCTGTCAACATTACCAAGGTAGGGATATCTCCACTCTGGAACAGCAATGTCTTGCTTACACCGGTGCTAAAAATTTCTTATGTTCAACATACTAAAGGAAGAATCTTCTAGCTTTCTGATTGAGGAAATATTCAATGCTTAAGATTTTCAGTCGAGTGGATCTGATATAATGCATGATTTTGAGTTCCTCTTTCTCCTTGATGAGTTTCTCACTTCATGCAAACCACTTTTGAGTCATTTAGTTTAGTTTAACTTGATGTTTTATAAATGGTCAATGGGCATTGGTTGGAATTACTTTACACTTAAAACATTTGTAATTACAGGGTGCTGAAGATGAACTAAAATATGCGGTTGCATTTATTAGGCCAGTTAGTATAGCTTATCAGGTGGTAAAAGGTTTCAGAGATTACAAGAGTGGAATTTACAGCAGCACCGTGTGTGCCAACACTCCCCAAGTAAGTTTTTAGTTCCGATTCTTTGTCACTAGGTTGTATAGGTATTTCTTTTTCTTGCTGCGATAAATGCGGACTGCAAAGTATTGTTTCAACTTTTGGAAGTCAGAAACAATCGTTTGAAAGCGACATTACATATTACAAATTAATGCATTTGGCATTACATTTTTTATTCCGTCACAAGACACAGATTTTTAACCAGAAAGGTCCAGGCAAAACTTAGGAAGGATACTGAAGTAGTAGTGTAGTACTCATTCACTGACGAAGTCACTTTTCCATGTCACCCGCTGTGGTGGAAAAAAATTGTCTCCAGTAGTTAGTTATTACACAGTACTTGATACTTGTCAAGAGGTTGACGGCTGCTTGCAATCATTTGTAAGTTTATGTGGGCGTCTGTATTTATTATTTTAAGGTCAAACCCATCGTCAGCCATCTGTAGTCATCCAGATCCGTCACTTGAACCCCTCAGGTAACGTTTGTTCCATCTAGAAACTTCAGGTGGGCCTCTGCTGTGTCATTTAGACACTTTTCGCTGACTTGACAACCTGCGTGATTTTCACAGAAATAAGGCACGTGAAAAGCCCAAAACATAGATTTTTCTTTTTCTTTTTATTTCTACTTCATTCTTTTTTTTTCCAAATAATTTCGGGCGAAACTCCATTATTTTCGATCGGATTTCGTTTTTTTCTTTTTTTTTCGATCTGATTTCAGATCTAGCAACTCCATTTTGTCTCTTTGGATTATTTCGAATTAATTAGGTCTAAACACCATTAATGGGGTCTTTAGAAAGCTTGAAGGTTTAAATAGGATTACTTGATATGATGAAAAATTTGAGAAATTAATATTGGGGTTGCCTTCGGGTCTTCGTGGGGAATCGTTAGTTGAAGTTATAAAAAAATTAGAGGAGTTTCTCTTGAAATTTTGGATTAAAATCGTGGTTAGAACAAGAACACATATGGAAATGGTGAAGAACATCAAGAACATGCTTTCTTTTCTTTTTTGAAATATTAATTTTTTCTCACAATTTATTTTTTATATTATTATTTGATCAAATGCCACATATTCTAATTTATTTTGTCATTTTGTCACGTCATTAACGAGTGTGTTACACACATTTTACATATTTGGCTGATTCTTCGCAAAATGTCTAAATGACACAGCGGAGGCACACTTGAAGTGTCTAGATGGAACAAGCGTTACTTGAGGTGTTCGAGTAATAAATCCGGACGACTACATGTGGTTGGCGATGGATTTGTCCTTATTTTAACTATTCTTGTGTTGGAATACTGGATGATAGGAAAGATCTAGGGTGTGTTCGGTATGAAGAAAAATATTTTTCAGGAAAATAAGTGGTTGTCTTAGTTTCTTTTGTTTGGTATTAAATCGAAAAATATTATCCTAAAAGCATTTGTATATAATCTAGACAAATACTATGGAAGATAAAATTGGGGGTAGGGCTGTGGGGTTGGTGGGGATTGGGACTACGGGGGTGGAGGTGAAGATGAGGTGTGTTGGAGGGTGGGGAGGACAAATCAATGTGGAATTCCACTTGTGAAACTTGTTTTCTCTCTTATACTAGGGAAGTAAAAAAATAAAAACTAGGGAAGTCATTTTCCTTATTTTTAAGGAATTTGTTTTCGTAGAAAAGTATTTTTAAATTTTTATAGCAAATGAACATGGAAAAATTGGAACACATTTTCTGGAAAATATTTTTCTCCTTACTGAATACACACTAGAGAAGGTCTAGTGTTAGAAGATCCTAATTAACTTGAGATACAAATTATTTAGTACTGGAATAAAATGGGAATGATTTAACACCATGTGTAGTTGGGGTTGTGACATGCTTGATTGATATTTCTGCACTGAAGGAGGACATGTTTTTTTTTTTAAAGGTATACATTTATGACATCCAGTGTGAGACAATGGTTAAAAACTCATAATCTTTGTTTCATTGGCAGGATGTTAACCATGCTGTTCTTGCAGTTGGATATGGTGTTGAAAATGGTACTCCATATTGGCTGATCAAGAATTCATGGGGAGCAGATTGGGGTGACAATGGATACTTCAAAATGGAGATGGGAAAGAACATGTGTGGTAAGTTTTTCCCATATCATAAGGTCTCCTTTTCCCCTTTCTAAATTGAAGATGCACACTGCACTCGACTTAAGAAATTGATTCTATTACCATTAAAAAGATAAAACTGATGGAGAATAGTTATCAACTCGGGTCGTTAGAAGATAGTTCAATTGTTAAGAGGCCATGAAATCTAAACTTTTGTGCTATTAGTACGTGTTCGAGTTCATCTAGATCGATACAATTAAAAAAGAAAAACCTTTCCAGTTTGTATTTTTATGAGGTTAATAAACTGATGCTAATGATATACTTGTAGGTATTGCAACTTGCGCATCATACCCTATTGTTACTTGAGTTCCCTTAAATCAGATCATGTTCATGTTGACTATGTGACAAGTATCCTCTCTCCAGTGTCAGTGTCAGAATTATGTTCAAAGGCAGATGAAGGGTTCTTTATACTGAATTTACAATGACTCTTGTGTTAGCTATTTTTAACTTCATTAAGAAAATAATAAATGTAAGGTATAGTTTACCAAGTCACTCCTGTTTATTAGATATTTTTAAGAAGTCCATATTAATAAGAACTGCTTTAACGTTGAGGGTATAAATCAAAACTATTGTCAATTTTAATCTCGTAAGAAATATTTTGAGTTTTTGGGTTGTTGTGAAGCTGCCATTTTGTGGTAGTGTAGCCATGTGACAAGTTTTTATGCTAATCTACATAATTAGATGTTAATTAATATATAATTGGAAAAAATATTCAAATTTCTCACAGTTAAAAGGTTTAGTTCAACCATGTCCTAGGCAATAATGACTAAGGACTCATTTGTTTGCACTTAATAAAAGTCTGAATTTAAATGGTTCAGACCTTAGGCCATTACATTAAAATCTAAACACTTACTCGATCAAGTGTTTTCAAAGACATTTTCAAGGACTCGCGTGAACATACCAAAAGCGCTCCATGGCGTAAATGAAATGTGTAGATCCATAGGGCGTACACCCTAGAATTTGAAGCGTAAGTCACGGGCGCAAAAGCGTTAGGCCCAGGCGTAAGGGCGTACGCCCGAACGTTAAATTTGAATTTTATCTTTTTAAAAGTATTTTTGCTATAGATTATGATTTTTATTATGGTGTATTGATATTTATACTTTATATTATCATGTTTTCATTTTGTAGTGATTTTTTCTAAAATATATAAATAAACAAAGCAACCCTCATAGAAAATAACATTGTCATAAATAGTTTTTTTTAGATGATTATGTCTGAAATTCATACGATAGAGATTTCATAGCACTATGTTTTTGAAGTAACTTGTCCATTTTTCGTCATTGATTTTACATTTTTTGCGCTTCTCCTTCTTTGAATACATAAATAAAATCAGTGCAAATAGTAGTTGAGGGTGAGAAGAACCAATAGATTTAGAGATTATGATGAAGTGAATGAAAATTTCATGTTAAAGATTATCTAGGCTATTATCATTTTTTGTGTTGTTACCTTTCTCAAATAATAATTATAATAATTTTTGTATATTATTGGTGATTTATTTGAGTTTATTTGCAGAATTTTAATGAAAATTTTATTTTTTCTTATTTTTAGTAATAAAATTATAAAATTGAATATACATGAGACATATGCTCTGTAGATCTGTGGGGCTTACGCCCTATACCTTGGAGCTTATGTGATACAATAAAGGATATGAAAACAAGGAAATTTAACAAGGAAATAAAAAAAAGAAGGATAACTAGATTGACACAAGATTAACACAACTTGGCAATTAAAGCTCTGTTGACACTCAATTAATTTTGTCCCATCTTTTCGATTATTTATTGCAATTTTAAGTATTTTGGACAATCATTTTTATCATCATTTTTGCATTTTTATATCATAATCATAAATATTTTATGTTATCATATTTTCCATAAAATGACACCGCATTTTTATTTTTAATTAGACATTAAACATTTCTTAAATATTATGTTTTTATCATATCGTCAATTTATTTTAATAATTTTGCATCTCTTTAAATAATTTATTTTAAATAATAAACACTCTTTACTTTTTAAATCACAACCCAAAACATCTCTACCCAACAATAAAATAAAGCCCAAAATTATCCTTTTTTTATTTTGGACCTCCAGAGGCCCAAACTCCTGAGCCCATTTCGGCCACCCCTTCCCATTTATTTTTTTTCCAGCCCAATAACACCCCAAGCCCAAACCCTTTATTTCTAATCCCCCTTTATTATACTTAAACCCTTAATCCTAAAACAAAAAAAATGAAAACCTAAAACCCTTCCCTCCAAATCGTCGCGCTTGATTCTGCCAGATTTTGGCCACCAAATTCGCCGAAAAATTCGGTCCCTTCTCCCTCACTCCTCTATATCACAACCCCCATCCTTTTCATTTCTAAAAAGACTCCCCATAACCCCTTTTTATTTTCAGCAACCGTTGACTACCACCGTCCAAACCCCTCCATCAAATCAGCCACTACTCATCACCACACCCGTCACCTTCTATGTCTTCTCCGATGAACTCACGCCGCCGGAGTTCAGACAACAACGAACCAAAAGTAATACCCATTAACAGATGGACAACGAAGCGATAAACCACCGTCGGCGACCATCGCCGCGTCTCAAATCACCACAACGGCGTCGCTCTGGCGTACCTCGCCGTGGAAGTGATGCCGCCACACTCTTTTTATGTATTTAAATCTGGCCGGAGTTGGAACTCCGGCGACGTTGTTTGGTTCTCTTTGATTTCGGTTATATTTTATGGTTGTTGGACTAACTTTGTTCTCTTGTTGATTATTTTCGTCATTATTACCTCGCTGTTTTTCCGACGAACCATGGTTGTTTGTGGTTTTGGTCACTGCTTTTACTATTTACTGCCTTGTCGGACTGATTTTGGTCATGTTGTTAGTGATTTTGGCCATTTTCGCTACTGATTTTTGGCTTTTGTTTTCGCTGATTTTTTAGCCATTTTGCTACTGATTTTTGGCCATGTTGCTACTGATTTTGCCATTCTGTTGGACTTATTTTTGGGTTGTTTTGCTACTGATTTTCGGCTATGTTCCTACTGATTTTTGGCTATTTTTGCTATTGATTTTTTTGGCCATTTTTCGGACTAATCTTTTGGGCATAGTTATTGATTTTTTGCTGGTTAACTGATAATGAACAAGATACTACACTTGATGGCCGATGAAAAAATACCCGTCGATTTTGGAGGCCTCCACATTTGAAAAGACGGAAAATAAAATCTTTTGCGCGGATCTAAAAGTTTTATATATATTTTATTACTTCTAACCGTTTGTTTTTGACAGCTTGTGAAGAATGCGTTGAAGAAGACAAGATACCCTTTGGAACTTTTATTTTTGTTGTATTTAAATTCAGTTTTATTTCATTATGTACTGTATTTTTATTGTAATTGTAATTATTGATATATTTAGAATAGGTAGACTTAGAATTAATAATTAAAAAAAGGATAGATTAAAATCGGAAACCCGACACTAGTTTTATTTTCTTAGGCTCGTCAAACATGTTTCAAAATGCCTCTAGTTTATTATTCTTGTCATTGCATCTTTTAATGAATTATTTACAATATTTGTTTTAGTTAATTTTGTATCTAAAAATGCATTTTCTTTAGCATAATAATTAACTTAGGTTTGATCGGATAACCGGAAGTTAACGGATCTTAAAGGATGCCTAACCCTTTCCTTTAGGTTAATAAAGAACTCTAACCCAGAATCTCATTAATTTTTGCAGACCACTAAATGGAGATAATTTGTAGTATATTTTGGCTACATTCAAGTGTCCTAATTCACTTAAATAATTAGGTGGCGACTCCTCAACATTAATATTTTCATCAATCCAGAGAATCGCGTCAAAGCGAAAGCGTTGCGATTCGTTCGACTAAATGCGGTAAAAATGAGCCGCAACAACATAGCGACTCATTGGGTTATCAGGTTCTTGACCATAACAAATCCGAGTTTATTATTTTTATCTCTCTGCTTGTATTATTTTTTATTTATTTGTAATTGTTTAATTGCTATCTTTTTTACTGCTTTTCTTAAATTGGCATTTCGCTCATATTTTCTCCCTTCGGAAAAATTGACACTATCACATATTACACACGAGGTGTGTTTCACGCACTGATCGGTGTATTTTATATACACCTTTTGAGTCATTTTTAGTTAGTATTTTACTCATTTCATTTATGTTTAGTATAGTATTAGAGTCGTTTTCCTTTCTTTTATGTCACAGCGGTCAGAAATGGAGAAATGGCGAAAAGGAGATGAAATGAGCATAAATGAGATGAAATTACACGCAAAAGGGCCAAGAAATGAAGTCTAAGAAGTTACGGGAATTATAGAGGAGATCAGACGAAGTCCGGACGAAAAGGGCGACAAAGCAATCCGCCGAGCGTCACCGGCCGCGGCTGATGTCTTGAAAGTTCAAAGTTGCTGATTTTTGTAGCCGCTGCCTTGGCGCGTGGCATACGACGCGGTTTTTTGAGATTTTGGGCGGGTGACATGTTTTGAGTCCTAAAGGGATAACTTTTCCTACCTAAAGCGATAACTTTTCCCACAAAGGGATAACCTTTCCTACCTTAAAACCCTTACCTAAAAGGATTCTAATAACTTTTCCTACCTACATAATCCTTAACCGCTTCACCTAAAGGATTCTTGGTCTATAAATAGTCTCTACATCATTAGAAGAATTCATTCCCCACAATTCACCAATTCTTCATTCTACATTCTTCATCCACCATTCCATCTTGTAAATATTCCACAACACAATCCTTGGATGCTAGAAGGCTCGGAGACTCGTTCTTGAGTATTTTCTTTTCTTTCTTTTTGCTTGATTTATTTCAGTTCATGTATGGAGATTATGTTAGTTCTTAGCGTGACAATGGCTAGGAGCTAATTACTTTATTAGGATTTCCTTGTGATTCTCTTGAAACTCTTATTCATGAATTAATATATTAGTTTGGTTTCTTCTTCACTTATTTAAGATTTATTCAATAATTGTTTTGATTGCTTGATAATTAATTGATCACTAATTATCATAATTCTTATGATTTCTAACCGAAATCCGAAAGGAGAGGTAGTGAATATGCTGTAGATGGATAAACATACGTTAAATCGTGTACTAAATTACACCGATACTTGTGTAGTATTAATAAGGTTTTGGTCTTAATCCTCCTATATAGTCAATCTTATCAGAAAGGTAGAAAAGTGCTATCTTGGGTTGAGTGTTTATATAACGCAGGGAGTATAAAGCGGCTTAGTTAACCTGCTATCTTAACGAAGAATAAGTTAGTCTAATTGTATTAAGGATTGAATAGAGTGGATAGTTGATGATCTTGGAAGCCCTAATTCTCCATCATAACTGATTTAAATCAAAGTATTTTCATAATTAGTTTATTTCCTGCATCATTAGTTTAGAATTCCAATTCAATTGACGTTAACCAAATAGATACCATAGGATAGATAATCGGTACTTGAAAACCGATCCACGAGGGCGATATTCGGTCTTACCTAGACTATATTACTTGTCACGACACGTGCACTTGCGTTAGTGTGTGCATAAATCGCGCATCACGCACCCGCAAATTTCTTTCAAACGTCTAAATTTTAGGAGAGTTGGCGCAGGCGCAGAGTTGTCCGGTTCGTCTGGACGGCCGCATAACCTTCTCACTCAAGTTGTCCGCTCGGGAACCTTGCATCTAGTAAGCCAAATCTTAGCAAATGTAGGATAGAGCTATACCACTCTTTATTTTAAGTCATGCATGCATACATCTTAGGTGAGTCGGATCTTGGTATCGTCTCCACAATTAGGTAATCCACCAAATTGTGGATGAGTTTCACAACCCAACGACCAATCAGCATATATGTGTAGCGTGATAATGATAAGCAGTTCAAGCTATTCATGACGTGTCAAAATTGGAAAATGTACATTAATCTTGTCTTCATTTTCAATAAAAGCATTAATGTTTAGCAACTTGGATCAATCTATCACAATCTTGCATTTTTGGCGTTTAGGCCGCATCGGCATAAGAGAGGTCCGCATATTAGGCGCGTGCTTGATTTTCATGCATTGTGCTCGCTTGCAACTCTGTACATATTATTTGAAGCAATAATTACCCATTTCAACACTGCACATATCATGCCATGTCTCTTGCAACTCTGGGCGTGAGCATTTGCCCTTTGCTTTGGTCTATCACGTTACAATCGGGACTACTGCGAGGCAACATCATATATTTTGTCCGTGGGATAGAACTTTGCTACTGGAAGGTAATTGTTCTTGAGCATCATGCTTCGGACCTTGTGAAACTTGACCTCGGTCGGTCGAACCAATCGAAGTCTTTGATTATCTTTGCCGTACCCTACATTTTATTATTTTTGTGACTTTCCTACTCACCTATTTCTCATTTTTTGCGATGGCGTCGAAAGCTTGATCGGGGGCGGTCGATCTAAAACATTATTCACGGAGATACACGGAAAAACAAAAAACAAGCGTCACAAAAATGGTGAAATCTATTTTTATTGAAAAGTCGATCGGCCTTGATCAGAAAACCAAACAGAAGAGTCTTTGACTATACTGTCATACTCTCGCATTTTTATTATTTTTTTCGTTACTTTTCTACTCACCTGTTGCTTTTATTTTTGCAGGAAACCCGTCACCATAAGCGATCGAGACGATCTTAAAAAATAATCAATCCATGACCGGTAGAAGTTTTGACTGAAAGAAGTCAGCCAACAGTAGATTCAACGAGGCATCACTCTGAGTTGTCTATACTTTTGTATTTTATACATACTTGCAGATTCAATTCATATGCTTAGTTTTCGTTACATAATTCTTTCATATCATGCATTTTACAACATAACTTTCCGAACTATGCATGTCTGATTCTCACCACATGGTGTGATACGTAGGCAACCCATTTTGGGTTCGGCACCACATAAAAAAAATCCTTCTCGGGTGCGACACCATAGAAAAAAGGGAGAGCACATTTGGCTCACCCATGCATTTCATTCATCCTATCACGGACATTTATTTTTTCATTACACGGACATTCATTTTTTCATTACACGAACATTCATTTTTTATTCCAATCTTTTTACTTTGCATTCGTCTCATAGTGGACAATCATTTGTTTTGCACAACTTTTATTACTGATATCATATCATGGATGAATTCTTTTTCTAGCATACATTTTATAACCTATCTGAATGAACTACGTGCACCTGATTCTCATCAAAAGTGAGATACGTAGGCAGCACTACTTGGGTTCGGTACCCTTTATTAAAAAAACAAAAAAATAATTTTATTCAAAAAAAAAAATACAAAAAGAAAACTCTTTATTCGAAAAAAATACAAAAAATATATTTTAATCATTGTTTGACTTGGTTGATACCAACAGAGTTATGAGTGTGCATAGGAAAGAATAAATAATAATCAGTATGGGCTGACTTCGTGGTAAATCATAGATTCTTTTGGTACCTCTCATTCACACCTGTAATGACATTGTCTTTGTTACACCTCGTAATTCCAGGACATGAATAAGAGAATAGACGCGAGAACACAAGACTTGAAAATTGGTACGAAAGAAAGAATTGTTTTTCCGAAGGAAAATCTTCCGAACGTCGGAAAGGAAAAATGTTCGTTGATGAGAATTTGATTCTCAAAATGCATTATTTGAGGAGTATAAAATCTATTATCATTGTGGAAATGTATTTTACGGATTTGGTCACGTAGGGCTCACCCGAGAAATTTTACGTTTTGTGGGGACCACGAGGGTTACGAAATTTTATGGACGAATGGGAGGGTGACACATGTCACCCCCCACATGGGCTTGTTCGAAATTGGCCAAGAGTTAGGAGGTCATTTGACCAAGAGTTGGATGAACAAGTCTTGCAAGCTCAAGCTTGAGATTGTTGACTAAGTCAAGAGCCCAGCTTGATATTTAAATGACTTCATCTAAGACCACACAAGTGTTATAATCTTGACCCTCCATTGTTTTATATATACTACACTAGTGCAAGACAAGTCTTCACACTTAGGAAAATTTGAGAAAACTTTAGGAGCTCATGATGTTGCTCTCGGCATTGAGGCATTTCCACGCAATTTGTTTTCAATTGTTGTCCATAATTCACAAGACTTTAACCCGAGGTTCGTAGGGGTATTGTAAGGATATCTCAATAGAAAGATTAGGAAAAAGCAGCGTTTTACGTTAGTCGCATGCGAAAACCTAGGGTGTTCTTGACTTGGAAGATGGAACTTGAAGAGGAGTTCTTATGAGCTTCTAAGGAGTGCTTGGGCGGATTGAAATATAAGAAGAGGAGCTAAAAGTTGCTAAGGATCGACTTTTACGCTTGGACATTATTAGGGCTTATTGAGGTAAAATCTTCATCTTAATCTAATTGAAGATTACATGTTATAGTAGTTAAGAAATGAGCATGTGGTATATAGAATGAAGTTTGAAAAGATTTGGATCATGTCGACATTTTAAAACCGAAATTGACAAGTTATCCATTAATGTTGTAATCAATTTGGTCGATATTTACAATCGTCGCATGTTAAGGAAGAAATGATTTATAGTTGTTGTAATTGTTATTATGTATATAACATGTTGGAATAACAACTTGGATTGAAAAAGTAAATTGAAAGAGAATTGATATTGTTGTATAGTGTTATTGTCGAGAATGTGCCTTAAGGAATGGACAATTTTATTTTGATTGTGGGGCAGAATTTTACACGTCCTATTAGGCGTGTAATCCCCTTTGTATTGCTGAATTGTTGGGCCTTAAATATGGCGTTTGGTTATTAATTTTCGGGCCTTGAAAAAGGTGGAAAAGTACGTAGAAACAAAGGAAGTGCTGCCCAAATTTATGTAGAATAAGAGACCTATCACTTAGTATTATTCCACATTGATAAGCTAGGAGTTGATAGACATGTTATGGTTATCATAGGTTGAAGTACTACGTATAACGTATTCTACTTGAAGGGTGGAATAGCTAACAAGGTCGAAGTACTTTGGAGCATTTTGCTACTTGTCGATAATCGTCGCGAGGTATGTGAACCTCTTCCTCCTTTTGGCATGATTATATGTATGAAATATACATGTGGTATTATTTCATGATTCCTTATACTCTTAGAAGTTAAGAGGTATGTATGTTGATTTACTCTATGTGAAAGTTATGTCTAAGTTATCCTAAGTTCTTACCAAGTCTTATGGGGGATGTTGGTAAGAGTCGTTAGAAAGTATTTAGAGTCGAGTTGACTTTGCTAATTTACTGCACGAATGAGAATAAGTATCGAACAAGCCATTTCAGCGTTAATAAAAGAAAATGTATCGACAATTAATTATATTAAAATGAGTAGAATTTTCCATCTGCATAGAAACTAAGATAAGACAAAATTGTATTACATTTTCTAGATCATGGCTGCTTTAATAAGATCGTTATAAACGAGTATAACCTATTCACAACGCATAAAGGTATATGTTACTTAATTTAAAGAGTTTACGTTATGAAGTTTTAAGACTATGAACCTTGAATTCTTAAAAGGTTAAGAAACTTGATATTAAGTTAAGAAACTTGATTTCTTAAAGTTAAGAGACTTGAAGTATTTTGAAAATTTGTGTAACTTGATTTGAAAGAATAAGTCTCTTGGTTATAAAAGAATGAATTTGTCTAAGACATAAAGTGTTATAACGGCTTTATGGGAGTTAGTTATGATGACTTTATGAAAGGTTAAAGATGTCTTAGTTTCTAAAGCATAAAGTTAGTATAACGGCTTTATGGGAAGTTAGTTATAACAACTTTATGGAAGGTTAAAGAATGGTTTCTCTAGTAATGTAAACAAAGAAATGACTTGAAATAAAGAAGGGCAATTTGATCTAAAGGTATCAATTGCTTAAAGTTTTAAAGTAAGGGTCACTTGATTTAGAAGCCTAGAAATGTATTTCTAAAAATGTAGTGACTTGTTCGAAATGTAGACATGCCTTGATACTACGGGTGTTAGTATCTTGGGGTTTTATATGAAAAGGAGTCTTTTGAAAAAAATGGAAGTACGTAGTAATTTGGGTTAAATTCCTGGATTTTTATGTGAAACGAAAAGTACCTTGAGTTTATAAAATGAAATTCATTTTTGTATGATAATGAAAGTCTAAAGATTTTATGAACTTGCCTATGCTTGCTTGTGATAGCCTTGAGTGCAAGTATTATCGTTCTGTGCCGTGACTCTCGGTTGGAGGCGGTTGTCTTGTTGTGAATTTACTTGGAGCGTGCAAGCGGTGGCGGAGGCTTCCTGGTATGCTTCCATTGTGATTGATCATTGGACATGCTTATACGATGTGGGATTAGGGGCATGCAACGGCGGGATGCGGGTTAGATTCGGATTGTTTTATTACTCGTGGACATCTTATACGATGTGGGATTAGGCATGCGACCGGGGCGGGTTAGATTCCCAAATTTGTTTTATTACCTATGGCCATGCTTATATGATGAGGATGCGGGCGTGCGACCGTGTTATATCGATTATTACTCGTGGACTAGCTCCACGTGAATACATGTACCGAGATGAGGATTCCGCAGGCGTGTTATATCGATTATTACTCCATGGACTAGCTCCCGTGAAGACATGTACGAGATGAGGATTCCACGCGTGTTATATCACGATTATTACTCGTGGACTAGCTCACGTGAAGACATGTACGAGATGAAGGATTCCAGGCGGGGATATATATATATATGTATTGTATGTGTATGCAGCGGCGGTGAGGTAGGATGCCAGGCGCGTCACGTGGTTATATTTTACACTTATGGCTATTAGCGGTGATGGGGATTCCACGCACGCTTTGATATTTGTGGGCTTGAGACCACTTGCGGACTATGTGATGATATTTGAGGCTTGTGTTCGTAGCTGTGTGACTATTGTTCGTGTGTTGAAATAGTCTTTAAAAGGTAAGCGACTTCCATTACTTTCACTTTGGCAAGGCCTGATATGCTTTATTATTTTGGTTATCATCATGTCTCGACTTTATATGGTATTATGATTTCATTCTGATACTTTTAGTTTTACATACTTGGTACATATTTCGTCTTGACCTCGCTTGAAGCTGCGTTCATGTTGTAGGTTGAGTCACGTAGCTGGCGATCCTGCATTCTTAGGATCCTGTTCGATTCTTGGAAAGTTCCTTTTATCGGAGGCTTTGTCGTTTAGTACGATTCCACGAGGTTGTAGATTTTTGTACATTCGGGGTATGGCGGGGCCGTGTCGTCCACGATTGTTATGTCAAAAATTCTTAGAGGTCTATAGTCGTATCTTATGGATTGGGTTGTGTAAAGAAAAAAAAGTAATGCTTTTTGGGTTACGTGTATATTTTTGGAAGGTGGCCTTATCGGCTAGCCTGTTATTTATTTCTTTTGAGATGTATGTATGTTCCGCTACTATTCTCTGATGTATATACCTGTAAAGGTAGGGCACCAGTCGCGGGCCCGGGGTCGGGTCGTGACAAAAGTGGTATCAGAGCAGTTAGTCCTCGGAAGATGTCTACATACCGTGTCTAGTAGAGTCTTGATTATCGGTATGTTGTGCACCACATCTATAATCATGATGCTGCAGGACATTTAGGATTGGTTCCATTCTTCTCACACTGAGATCGTGCGATAGAGCTGTATTGTTAGGGTCGTCTCTCCCTAACGAGTTATGTTGATTGCAGCTATGAGAAAAGCGTGATGACCGGGAAGGATTATGTGGATTGCGTATCGGGTTGGTAATAATTGTTGTATAGTTGGTATAATGGCGTGCGTCTATCTGATTTATGTATGAAATTCGGACGCGTGTTTCTAGAATGATTTTAGAGTACCCGGAATTGGTAAGGACTAAATAGATACCGGGAAGGTATGAAACAATTAATGAATTCTCACCAAGGTCTTATGTTTTATTTTGAGATAATTGGGAAATGATGAGCTGCTTGAGAAGGTATTGAACCCTTAAGAAGTCATGTTAATAGATTAAGCTACGTGGCGGGCTTAAGAGAATAGTGCGGATGAGATCAGTATGGAGTAAGTAATGGTTGTTGTGATCAAGACAACATGGTTATTGTATTATGAGAAGTTATTGTACCCGTTCAGAGGGATTTAAGGTAGGCTTAGGCGTGGAAATTGCGAGCCTTAGAATATTGATAGCAGCGAGACCTTAGGTATATAAGGCCTACCGAGGCGATAAGATTTTATTCGGACTAAAGGTAAGAGTTAAGAGCGGCGGTGGGTGGGTTGAAGACCTATTATGGGTCACCCAGCTTTGAAATGGAGTGGGATCGGTTGGTAGTATTTCCACTCGTGTGAGTCACGAAGGTGCAAGGCCCAAGTCTAGTTAATTGTTTCACGGGTTCGTGGGCGCGTTCCGCCCGAAGATCGTGAGGCCGGAAATGACCTTATATTGTTTAATAGAGTGACTCAAGGATTGGAGGCCATAATCGATATGGAGGTTATGTAAGTATGCTAGTATAAGTTGGAAGTGCGGAAAGAATACAACCGATGAAAGTGTAGAATCGTCGATTGGCTAGTTCCGTGGCGAGTTGAGATAATTGGCGGACTTGATTCGTGAGTGTGGATAAGCGAAGCTTATCGGGGAAGATTATTAGTAAGCTCAGTCGTGAAACTTTATGCGGATGAGCAGCGTCGACACTTTGAGTTCAGGTTTAAGTTTTAGTATATGTATTGTTATTTGGCCGTGGGTGACATATTTTGTATGAAGGGTGTAATAAAAGGAGACTATGTCGCTATCTAATTAGATTGGAGTCCGAAAGAACATTCGGGGACGAATGATTCTAAGGGGGGAAGAATGTTACACCGTAATTCCGAGACATGAATAAGAGAATAGGCGAGAACACATGACTTGAAAATTGATGCGAAAGAAAGAATTGTTTTAGAAGGAAAATCTTAGAAACGTCGGAAAGGAAAAATGTTCGTTGATGAGAATTTGATTATCAAAATGCATTAATTGAGGAGTATAAAATCTATTATCATTGTGGAAATGTATTTCTGATTTGGTCACGTAGGGCTCGCTCGAGAAATTTTACGTTTGTGGGGCCGCGAGGTTCTGAGAATTTTATGGACGAATGGGAGGGTGACACATGTCACCCAGCGAGCTTGTTCAAAATTGGCCAAGGGTTAGGAGGTCGTTTGATCAAGAGTTGGATGAACAAGTCTTGACTCGAGCTCGAGATTGTTGACTAAGTCGAAGCCCTTGGCTTGATATTTAAATGGCTTCATCTAAGACCACACAAGTGTTATAATCTTGACCTCTGTTGTTTTATATATACTACACTAGTGCAAGACAAGTCTTCACACTTAGAAACATTTGAGAAAACTTTAGGAGCTCGCGATGTTGCTCTCGGCGTTGAGGCATTTCCACGCGATTTTTTTCAATTGTTGTCCATAATTCACAAGACTTTAACCCGAGGTTCCTAGGGTATTTTAAGGATATCTCAATAGAAAGATCCGGGAAAAGCAGCGTTTTACGTTAGTCGCATGGCGAAAACCTAGGGTGTTCTTGACTTGGAAGATGGAACTTGAAGAGGAGTTCTTGTGAGCTTAAGGAGTGCTTGGAGCGGTTGAACATAAGAAGAGGGCTAAAAGTTGCTAAGGATCGACTTTGCGCTTGGACATTATTAGGGCTTATTGAGGTAAAATCTTCATCTTAATGAAATTGAAGATTACATGTTATAGTAGTTAAGAAATGAGCATGTGGTATATAGAATGAAGTTTGAAAAGATTTGGATCATGTCGACATGTTAAAGCGAAAATGGACAAGTTAGCGTTAATGTTGTAATCAATTTGGTCGATAGTTACAATCGTCGCATGTTAAGGAAGAAAGGATTTATAGTTGTTGTAATTGTTATTATGTATATAACATGTTGGAATAATAACTTGGATTGAAAAAGGAAATTGAAAGAGAATTGATATTGTTGGATAGTGTTATTGCCGAGAATGTGCCTTAAGGAATGGACAATTTTATTTTGATTGTGGGGCAAAATTTTACACGTCCTATTAGGCGTGTAATCTCCTTTGTATTGCTGGATTGTTGGGCCTTAAATGTGGCGTTTGGTTATTGATTTTCGGGCCTTGAAAAAGGTGGAAGAGTACGTAGAAACAAAGGAAGTGCTGCCCAAATTTCTGTAGAATAAGAGACCTAACACTTAGTATTATTCCACGTTGATAAGATAGGAGTTGATAGACATGTTATGGTTATCATAGGTTGAAGTAATACATATAGCGTATTCTACTTGAAGGGTGGAATAGCTAACAAGGTTGAAGTACTTTGGAGCGTTTTGCTAATTATCGATAATTGTGTGAGGTATGTGAACCTCTTCCTCCTTTTGGCATGATTCTATGTATGAAATATACATGTGGTGTTATTTCATGATTCATACTCTTAGAAGTTAAGAGGTATGTATGTTGATTTACTCATGTGAAAGTTATGTCTAAGTTATCTAAGTTCTTACCAAGTCTTATGGGGATGTTGGTAAGAGTCGTTAGGAAGTATTTGGAGTCGAGTTGACTTTGCTAATTTCTTGCCTGAATGAGAATAAGTATCGAACAAGCCATTGCGGCGTTAATAAAAGAAAATGTATCGACAATCAATTATATTAAAATGAGTAGAATTCTCCATCTGCATGGAAACTAAGATAAGACAAAATTGTATTACATTTTATAGATCATGACTGCTTTAATAAGATCGTTATAAGCAGTATAACCTATTCCAACACATAAAGGTATATGTTACTTAATTTAAAGAGTTTACGTTATGAAGTTTTAAGACTATGAACCTTGAATTCTTAAAAGGTTAAGAGACTTGATATTCTAAGTTAAGAAACTTGATTTCTTAAAGTTAAGAGACTTGAAGTATTTTGAAAGCTATGTAACTTGATCTGAAAGAATAAGTCTCTTGGTTATAAAAAGAATGAATTTGTCTAAGACATAAATAGTTATAACGTCTTTATGGGGAGTTAGTTATGACGGCTTTATGAAAGGTTAAAGATGTCTTAGTTTCTAAAGCATAAAGTTAGTATAACGACTTTATGGGAAGCTGGTTATAACAACTTTATGGAAGGTTAAAAGAATGGTTTTCTCTAGTAATGTAAACAAAGAAATGACTTGAAATAAAGAAGGACAATTTGATCTAAAGGTATCAATTGCTTAAAGTTTTAAAGTAAGGGTCACTTGATTTAGAAGCCTAGAAATGTATTTCTAAAAATGTAGTGACTTGTTCGAAATGTAGACATGCCTTGATACTACGGGTGTTAGTATTTTGGGGTTTTATATGAAAATGAGTCTTTTGAAAAGAATGGAAGTACGTAGTAATTTGGGTTAAAAATCCCGGATTTTTATGTGAAACGAAAAGTGCCTTGAGTTTATAAAATGAAATTCATTTTTGTATGATAATGAAAGTCTAAAGATTTTATGAACTTGCCTATGCTTGCTTGTGATAGCCTTGAGTGCAAGTATTATACGTTCTGTTGCAGTGACTCTCCTTGGAGGGCATATGTCTTGTTGTGAATTTACTTGGGCGTCGAAGCGATGGCGGAGGCTTCCAACGGTATGCTTCCATTGTGATTGATCCTTGGACATGCTTATACGATGTGGATTCAGGGCATGCGACGGGATGCGGGTTAGATTCAGTATTGTTTTATTACTCCTTGGACATGCTTATCGATGTGGGATTAAGGCATGCGACGAGAGGCGGGTTAGATTCGGTTGTTTGTTACCAGTGGCCATGCTTATCGATGAGGATTCAGGGCATGCGACCATGTTATATACGATTATTACTCCATGGACTAGCTCCCCATGAAGACATGTACCCGAAATGAGGTATTCCACGGGCATGTTATATACGATTATTACTCCATGGACTAGCTCCCCATGAAGACATGTACCCGAGATGAAGGATTCCACGGGCATGTTATATACGATTATTACTCCATGGACTAGCTCACCATGAAGACTGTCACGACCTTTTCCGACCGCGACATTATTTTAGCGAATCCTGCTTAAATAAAATGTTAGAAAAATAAAATAAATATTAAAGTGTGCTAAGATGTTAAAAGGTGATTCTAGAAAGTAAAAGGGTGCTAAGTACTAAATGCTAAAGGGTTCGCGGAGTCGCCACCTAATTAGTTGGGTGAATTAGGACACCTAAATGTCAACTAAGTTAAAGTCGACATTAACTCCGTTTTAATGGTCTGCAAAATTGTGTGAGATGCAGGCAAGAGTTCTTTATTATCCTAAAGGGAAGGGGTTAGGCGCCCTAAATGATCCGCTAACTTGCGGTTGTCCGTTCAAACCTAGGGTAATTATTATGCTAAAAGACATGTTTAAAAAAGTATTTGAAGTAAAAGGATGTTGCAAGTGTTTTATATAAAGTAAGGAAAAAATGTGTTCTTTGTGACATAAAAGGTTTATGGTTTTATAAAGTAGAATTAATTTTGGATGAAAATATATGTTCATAAGATACTTAAAGAACATATAAATTTTTTATATTAGATAAACTATATATTGCATAGTATAGTGCAAAGGTAATAATGCCGGAATCAGTTTCTTTGACAAAAATGCATTTAGGTAAATAGGCATGACATAATTTATAAAACATAGTATAAAGTTCCAAAATATGCATTCATGTTGTTTATAAAATACTCTTTTTGGCAATGGAAAATAAAAGGAAAGTTAGTTATTTATGAATTTGCTTTGTTAATTATGCAAAATATAGTTTAGTTTTTAATTACTCTCTTTGCAATGATAAAAATATTCCGATATGCATGACAATCCTAAATAAGCAACTAGGGGAAGGGCCAAATTTCTAAACCCAATTACTTTCTAATTATTGATTCAAGGTTTAACTATTCTAGGTGTCCTGCTAATTAGAGCAGCGTTTAGTCAAATAATTACAACAAATAAATGGGGTGAAGTAGGAAATCAAAAGAAGATTTGAAGGATGGCGATGTGATTTCTGCGGGTTGGAATTTCCGATGCGGATAGAGAATGCACGTAGATGCGGGTCTTCATTTGCTGTAGCTTGTGATGAGTCTCGCCATGAGACTCTTCATTTTCACTCCGATGCATGCCATGTAAAAAAAGAAGAAGATGAGGATATATCGCAACAAAACTTATCAAAGGATAAACAAATATTGATATAGGCACATATGCAAACCATTTCCTTTTACTACTCGAAGGACTAGCGGGCGATGACAGTCTAGATGATTTTAATGAGAAATTGGACCTCGACATATACTAAAATCTGAAGCGGCCCAAAAGAAAGAAAAGTTGGCGATCGAGCGTTAATAAGGCTCAAGCAAAACACACAAATCCAAAAATATTCCATTCCACAAGCGATATATATCTTAAGGGTATACATAATATGTATGGCTTAGATATATGTTCGATGTATATCTAAACCTCCATATCGTATATCTCAGAACATCGATGGAATATCTAGTAAAATATCACGAGAAAATCGGGAGAGATGTATCCATCGGACATATATAGGTTCCACATAGAAGACAAGCGTGTATATAAATAACACAACAGGACTAGAATATAGGCATATATGACCAGATTTAACTCAAATCGGGGAAGGGAAAAATAATTTGCATAACTAGGGATATCATGAATTGAATGAGGCGAGGCATGCTATCACGTATACATATGTCTCCTGGTGATCTGAGAGAATATTAGGACATGATCTTGGTATCTGACTAGTATATATTTAAGTTTGTATTCCCATATACCATAAGTCATATTCTCTGAATCTAGTAAATTGCGAGAAATAGGGTGAGTCTAACACATACACCTCATCGTATTACTAAAAATAACTACTTTATTTAGTCACGCAACAACTTTTATCAAGGCAGCATCGACAACCGTAATCGCAAACATCAATGCCGATTAATATTACGAAGAAGAATGTCCGGCCCGATTTAATAAGCATAAACAACTATTAAGACATGTATAGAAAGATCCATCGCAGCTTTGGCGTCAAGCGAATCTTAGACGAAAGGGGATAATTTTACCTAAGGCGTGAACAGAGGCGTATCAAGTCGTCGATCTGCTCCGGAGGTTTTGTGCTATGCGATTTGAAAGTGACAACGAAGGCATTTACGGATTTCTATTTTTGTGCTATACGGCTAAGATGTGCGAAACTAGGGGTTTCTAGGCATTCTTGCGGTTGTCTTTCAACTGCGTTGACAGTTTTTATTACATCTCCCCTCATAGATGCCATTGCATGTGTATATTGCTATGTTTATATAGCCTAATTCGGGTTCCATTGTTGGTAAGTAATGTCAATTACCGAATTTGCCGTTTGGGTATTGATTTTGTATGATTTTCTTTGATTTGGTGTGATTTCCTTATTCGTTTTAGGTAAGATTTAGGTATGCGATTTGGTTAAGGTAAGTTATGGCTTTGATTTAGGAAAGATTTGGTAGGTGACTCGCCGGATTCTCATGCGAGAATCCCGGCTGGGGCGACGGGGGCGAGATGCGGCGACTTAGGTGTATTAGGGTTAGGTTTTTTTAGGTTTTTTTTTTTAGGGTTGCTGGTGTCTAAAAGGAAGGGGGAGAGGGACGATGGATGCAGGAGGGGAAGATAAAGGCTTGGGTGAGGCGGGCTGCTTGGGTTGAAATGCGGGTGTGGGGTGATGTTGGGCTGGGCGATTGGGTAGAATTTATTTAATTAGGTATTAGTTTTTTAGGTGTTTTAATTTGGGTAGTGTATTATTAATTAATTAGTGGTAAATTAAATTAATAAATTGTGATTAAATTATTTAGGTGCTTTGTTAGTCTAAGTTTGAGTTTAAATTATTATAAAAATAACGACGGGCGTGCTATTTAATTAGTGCTTAATATCTTATAATGCGACAGATTAAAATCTTATTTATTATGCGTATTTCGATGTTAAATTAAAATTGAATGAGGCTTAGATTATTACTAAATTATTTAAATGCTAAATGCGGATATGACATTTGAGGATTGTAATGCTTTTATAAGCGATGCTATTAAAGCATACGTATTAGATTGAAATTAATTTAAATTACAAATAATAATTATGAGATTGCCTTGCGTATTAATGAATGCGAATATGCTATTTAACATGGCGTCATTGTTAAATTATTTATTTTCGTATTTATTTATTTATTTATTTATCATTTAAGAATTGTTTGAGTTTTAATTAATGGGAAATAAGACTTAAATTACGAATAATATTAATAAAATTGTTTGTTATTAAAATGCCGAGTGCGGACGTGAGACTCAAGGTGTGCCTAATAATCAACGTAAAATGCGGTGCCATTATTAAATTGATTGTTTATGCGTGTATTAATATTTTTATTGTTGCATTTTATTATTATAAAATTGTTAAAATCATTTTGAAAATTAATGTAATTTTATGGTTATTGGTTGGACGAGAGGGTCAAAATTGGGTGTCAACAACTTGTCCCTCTTTGTGTGGAGATGATGGAAGAGTCTTCAGACAAAGACGTTGACTTATAGCCAATTTTGTCGATCCTCAATTTAAAATGTTGGGCAATTAAGACAAAGGTGGCGCAAAATTCAAAATCTGTCCCGATGTGAGTTATGGCGACCTTTGGGCTGCAGTCAATCACGAGCGCGGGCTAGCAGCGGACTCAAAATTTGTCGATGTAGAGTTATGGCGACCTTTGGCTATCGTCAGTCGGTCGAACGGCGAATGGCGCGGACTCAAAATATGTCCCGATGTGTCGAGTTATGGCGACAGCGGGCTCATCGTCGAACACGAGGTGGGTTGCGTGGACTCAAAATTTGTCGATGTCGAGTTATGGCGTCGCGGTTCGTGATGTTAAATAAAAATAAAGTGACTTGAACTTAGGGTATGCAGAGTATCGACTTATGATCTTTGGGTTTATGGTGATGTGGAATGAGTGGACCGGCCTTTCGAGGCGGCTTACGCCATTCGTTGGGAAGGTTGGCCCAAGCGGAAATTGTCCT